>WOXC01008643.1:20000-441918 GCA_011680675.1 Gymnobelideus leadbeateri | reverse complement strand
GACACAGAGAAGCTAACCTCCCGCTGAGGACAGCCCAGCAGCCCTGCAGGAAGGACCAGCGATGCGGTCTGGGACCTGGCAGCACAGAGCTTTCTGAGCACAGGAGCCGAGCCGAGCCCGCTTGAGGCGAGGTTTTAGCCCCAGGGCGGCAGGGCCAGCAGCCGGCTGGAGGAACCCCAGAACATCAAGAGCTGTGGCGACTCCAGAATTATCAACATAGACATGCCTAGGACAAAGTAAGAGGTTAGTGTCCTATGGACTTTGGGACCTGTATTTGGGGAATACATCAGCTCCCTCCCCTGGGGGCTAGAAGCCACTGAGGACAAACTCCATTTTGTAGTTTTCAGAGGCAGCTGCCGATCCCAGCCTGCAAATTCGTAGGGAGATCCAGCGATCAGTCTTGGGGGGTAATCGCTCTTGCTTTAACCTCCCTGGATCTGGATTGTGATCTAGGGTGGAAGTTGTGGGTGGGTTTACAGCTTGCCAGGGTGATTTCTAGGTTCTTTCTTTGATCATGGCTTTCAGGTAGTCCAATAATTTTTAAATTGTCTCTCCTGGATCTATTTTCCAGGTCAGTGGTTTTTCCCATGAGATATTTCACATTGCCTTCTAATCTTTCGTTTGTTTGGATCTGCTTAACAGCATCTTGATTTCTCATAAAGTCATTAGCTTCCATTTGCTCCAGTCTAACTCTGAAGGAATGAATCTCCTCAGTGAACTTTTGAGATTCTTTTTCCATCTGGCAAATTCGACTTTTTAAGGCATTCTTCTCCTCATTGCCCTTTTGGGCCTCCTTTGCCATTTGAGCTAGTCTATTTTTTAAGGTGTTGTTTTCCTCAGTCAGGCTGTTGACCCTCATTTCATACTTTTCCTGCATCCTTCTCATTTTTCTTCCCAATTTTTCCTTCACTTCTCTTATTTCATTTTTAAAGTCCTTCTTAAGGTCCTCTATGGCCTGCAACCCGTTCATGTTTTCCCCTGGGGCTTTTCGAGCAGGACTTCTGACCTCACAGTCCTTTTCCCGCTCTATGCCCCCAAAATAGGAGTCTAGGGTTGCATTTTTCTGTTTCCTTTGCCTTGGCATGTTGCCACTTAATTGCTTGACTTTTGGGCTTGTTGCCACACTATGGCTTTAAGGCCAGATAGAGGAATTTTTGTCCCGAACGTGTGGGGGGCAACTTCCGTTTCTGGCAAGCTGTAAGCCCACCCACAACTTCCACCCTAGATCACAATCCAGATCCAGGGAGGTTAAAGCAAGAGCGATTACCCCCCAAGACTGATCGCTGGATCTCCCCACGATTTGTAGGCTGGGAGCCAGACCTGCCTCTGAAAACTACAAAATGGCGTGTCTCCTCAGCGGCTTCTAGCCCCCAGGGGAGGGAGCTGACGCATTCCCCAAATACAGTCCCAAAGTCCATAGGACACTAACCTCTTACTTTGTCCTAGGCATGTCTATGTTGATAATTCTGGAATCGCCACAGCTCCTGGTGTTCTGGGGTTCCTCCAGCCGGCTGCTGGCCCTGCCGCCCTGGAGCTAAAACCTCGGCTCAGGAGGACCTGGGCTGGGCTCCGCTTGGCTCCTGCGCTCTGCGCGCTGCCGGCTCCCAGACCGCTGCGCTGGTCCTTCCTGCAGGGCTGCTGGGCTGTCCTCAGTGGGAGGTTAGCTTCTCTGTGTCGTTCTGTTGGGGCTGGGGCTCCAGAAGTTGTTCACAGTCCTTTTTTACATAGTTTGTGGGGAATCTGGGGGCAGAGAGGCTTGGAAGAGCTGTTTCTACTCCGCCCACTTTCAAGCATTCTTGAGGAAAAAACCAGAATTGAATAGAAAATTTGACATCCAGACACAAGAGGGAAGAGATGCCTGAGAACATAATCAGGGAAAAGAAATCAAAAGGAACTTATCAAAGTTGAACTATTTACATTCCTATATGGAAAAGCAATAACTGTGACTGATGATATGTTTCTTACTATGAAAATAATGGAAGAAGGGGGTGTGGTCATATGAATACATATGTGAATGTGTGTGTATATGGTTACAGTTATATATAGATAGAGGGCATAGGTTGAATTTGTTGGGAAGGGAGAATACTCAAGGGATGAAATTATGAGGTGAGAGAGGAAAGTGGCAAGAGGAGATGGGGAGAGACAGGGCAGGGTAAACTATCCCATGTAGAAGAAGCAAGGGGAAGTGGTTGCAAAGGAGGGGGAGAATAAGGAAGGCTAAAAAGGCAAAACCACATTCACACTGAATTTGGTTCAGGGAGAAAATGACATACATACTAAATGGGATATCTCAACCTGCAGCAGGATAGGGGGAAGGGGGATGAGAGGAGGGATGATGGATGGGAGGGCATCCTTGGGGAGGGGAGGTTGGAAGTACCCACTATAGAAGAGGGACAGGATCATGTAGGGAATGGACCAGGTGGGGGGTGGGATGAGTGGGAGGGAATTATAAGCAGCCTTGTACAATATATCTACTATGATAATGTTTTGCATAGCTAGACATGTACAACATATACTGAATTACTTATCTCCCAAGAGGGAATGGGTGACAAGGGAGGAAGGAAATGGATCTGAAATTTGAGGTCGTAACATTAAATGTTTCAAATATATATAAATATTATTATTAATACTCTTTTGCTTGTAATAGGGAGATAAGATGTGCGGGCATTGGGACACAAAGATTCACTTTCCTCTAATGGAAAAGTCGATGGGGGTATGGGAGAGAGCAGATTGGAGGAAGTGATATCTTGTGGGACTGTTATTCTGGGAGGTTGGGTAGGGGAATAGTGGGGGGGAAATGATTGTAACTCAAAATCTGGTGGAAATGAGTGATGTAAAACAGAAGTTAATAAAGCATTTGTTTAAAATAAATAAATAAATCCTTTCAAAGAGTTTAGAAATGACATTGCAAGTCAAAAATATCATCTTATATCTTATAGTGAACTTTTCATTATATATATATATATATATATATATATAAATATAAATATATATATATATAAATATATATATAAATATATATATATATATATAAATAGAGGGCATGCCCAAAATCTTAGTGAAATTTCAAAGCAAGTGAATCTATTTATTATTAAAGCCATTAAAGCTTAAAACTTAATTAAGACATTTGGGATATCCTGTAACCCTATCATCCTAGACAGAGAAACAGTAAGATTTGGAAGGTGCCATAGAGGTAATTGATTCCAATATCTCATAAACTGTTGCATGACCACTCTAACAGTTGTCAGCTGCTTTCTTTTGAACACTGGCAAGAGTGGGGGGCCTCTACATAAAGAGATTATGAGGGGTGCTTTGGTACCTGTGCTTGGACCCCATATTAGCAAGATAATATTCTCCCTAGTTTCAAAACATAATCCCTGGTAGTTTCTCCCCAGACCAAGGATATTATGCTTACATTATTCATGAGTATGACCAAACAAGACACTTCCTTTTTTCTGGAATAGTAACAAATCACACCTGTAGGAATTATTAGTTTAAACTGGCTTTCTATTGGTTCATAAAGATATTTGATACCCACTGTATTATTTATAGCAACTCCCTAGCTTATTATAGTGCATTTTGGACACCTACTAAGTGTATTGTAGACTTAAGACATATGATGCCTCTTATATCTGTTTGTCAAACAAGACATTGATTGATGGCAGCTGGGCAATCCTCATTTGACACTGATCACCAGTTAACTTAGTGACACAGCAGGCCTAAAATCACACCTCCCTGTGCCCCCACCATGGACTTTTCCTGATGAATTCTGGGTAAACACGGTGCACCTGGGTAAACACCTGTAGACATAAAAAGTATAGTTCATTTAAAGTTGACCTAATTAACATAACCTGGCATGTGTTTTTACTATAGTTTATCCTATATAAACTTTAACTATAAACTCTCAAAGTCTCAGGTTCTTTAAGAATTTTTGCCTGCTAAAAAAGCATCTTCCAACTTGACTTAATATTTGAGTCCATGAATTCTTTCTGGACCCTGTCTGCACCCTGGTCTTCTAGGGGTCCTTGAATCCTTGCTTAAGACTTGATAGTTATATGTTTGTGATAATAGCTCATTCCAGTGTAACATTTCAAGGTTTTCAGAATGATTAATATACATGATATCCAATCCACAAAACAACCTTGTGAGTGGAATACTTTTATTTTTATTTTACAGTTGAGGAAAGACTACTATAAAAATACTATGTAAATTACCATAATATAGTTGAATTGGCAGAGTGGGCACTGGGAGTCTAGGTAATAATATCCTTTTTTTGTATACAATTAAAATTTAAAAAAAATTACTTTATTGGAGATAAGTTGTTAAGCCATTCTTTCTTTTTTGTTGTTGTTTTGAATAAGATTTAAGAATTTGTTGATATAAAAACCACAATTTCAGGAATTCCATCCATCAATATAGATAGATATATATTCTGCACCTTATAATCAGCCATTTGTTTGGGGATTATTCTAAAGTTAAATGACTAACCTGTAGCCACACAGCTCAGTTCATTCAGATGGGGAATTTGAACCTAGGTCTGTATAACTTGAGATTTGTTCACCATCTATTACTGTATGTTATCTTTCCTGATCTAAGGAAACAAATTATAAACTAATATAAAATAAAAACTAATTATACTAGTATGGCAAGTAATCCTTCCCTTTTTGTTACTGATCATACAGTCATAATGAATTGTAATTGGAAAAAACATATCAAAACAAAAATATCAGTGACAAAACTACTTCACAGAAGTTCCCATGGAGCAGCAACATAGAATGTGTATGTCACAGTAGATATGGGTCTGTCTGGCTTTGTAGCACAGATAAAGGATTGACTGTTCTCATAGCATATATAATGCTGTGAAAGTCACCCAAATTGCTTCAACCTAATTTTTCCTCAGCTGTAAAATGATATATTAATATGCTACCTCAGAGAATTTAAGGTCAAGTCAATTTTACACACATACACATACACACTTACAGAGACAGAGACAGAGAGCAGAGAGAGATGATGAGACTCAGCAAAACTCAATAGTACTGAACAAATGCAACACTTTTCTTTATCAAGGTGGTGACGTGGCATCCATGGATGAAATTTTCACACTAGGAGTTCCCTCAGTATGCCTGTACCTAATAATAAATAAGCCAAGTTCTCACTCTTAGGTTTTAGTAATAGGGAAAATCTGAAGTTTTCATTTTTAAAAGGGGCCTTAAAAAAAGACAAAATGAAAGTAATATTCTGAGTATAATTTTAGTTCTCTAAGAGAAGAGATAGTTTCACTTTTGCTTTGTATTCCCTGTCATATAAATATTTAATGAGTGTTTGTTGAATTAATTTAATGTATTTGAAACAGGTACAAGATTGATCTTTTGGGGCACTTAATGGAACAGATCATCATTCTCAGAATTTGAGATTTGTCATTTTTCAATCAATAAACTAATTCTATTAACCCAACTTTAGAATGAATATTGACATTTTTTCTTTTTTAAAATTTTTCTTTTACTTTTTTTTTTTTACTTTTAGTTTACAAGATTCAGTTCCACAATGCCTGAGTTTCAAATTTTCTCCCCCTCCTTCTCTCTATCCCCCAGCCCATGGTGGCATACAATCAAGTATAGGATCTGCAAATACTTCCACATTAGACATTAGCCAGGTTATAGAGAAGGACTGTAATGGATGGAATGAACAATAGGAAGGAGGAAACAAAAACAAACAAGAAAAGGAAAGAGAACAGATAATTTGCTTCAATCTTCATTCAAACTCTGTTCCTTCTAGTTTTTTCTCTGAATGTAGACTTCTCTCTCTATCATGAGTATTTTAGAGTTGTCTTATAACCCTGCATTGCTGAGAAGAGTCCAGTCTATCAAGGTTGGCCATCCCACATATGTTGCGTCTGTAACTGTGTACAGATTTCTCCTGGATCTGCTCTTCTCTCTCAGCATCAGTTCATATAAGACCCTCCAGGTAAATACGAAGTTCATTTGCTCCTCATTTCTTTTTTTTTTTTAACAAATGATTTATTAACCTCTGTTCTACACCATTCATTTCTGCCAGATCCTGAGCCACAATTATTTTCCCCCCGTTTTTCCCCTACCCACTCTCCCAGAACAGCTGTCCCACAAGATATCACCTCCTCCAATCTGCTCTCTTCCATATCTTCTCCCACACCCCCATTGACCCCACCACTAGAGGAAGGTGAATCTCTGTGTTCCAATGCCTGCACATCTCATCTCCCAACCACAAGCAAAAGAGTATTAACAACAGTATTCATATATATTTGAAACATCAAATTTCAAGACCTCAAACTTCAGATCCACTCCCCACCCCCCTCGCCACCCACTCACCCTGGGAAGACAAGCAACTCAGTATATGCTGCACATGTCCAGCCATGCAAAACACTACCACAGTAGATATATTGTACAAGGCTGCCCACAATTCCCTCCTACCCTTCCCACCCCCCACCTGGTCCACCACCCTCTTCATCCCGTCCCTCCTCTACAGTGGGTACCTCCAACCTCCCCTCCCCCCAAGGACACCCCCTATCCATCACCCCCCCATCCCCCCTCCCCCCACTCGACTGCAGGTTGAGATATCCCATCTAGTATCTATGTCATTCTCTCCCTGAACCAAATTCAATGAGAATGTGGTTTTGCCTTTTTGCCTTCCTATTCTTCCCCTCCCTTGCAACCTCTTCCCCTTGCTTCTTCCACATGAGATAGTTTACCCTACCCTGTCTTTCCCCATCTTCTCCTGCCACTCTCCTCTCTCACCTCATAATTGCACCCCTTGAGTATCCTCCCTTCCCAACAAATTCAACCTATGCCCTCTATCCATATATAACTGTAAACATATATACACACATTCACATATGTATTCATATGACCATACACCCTTCCTCCATTATTTTCACACTGAGAAAAGATTTCATCAGTCACAGTTATTGCTTTTTCATATAGGAATGTAAATAGTTCAACTTTGATACGTACTTTTTGATTTCTTTTCCCTGATCACCCTCTCAGGCATCTCTTGCTTCTTGCATCTGGATGTCAATTTTTCTACTCAACTCTGGTTTTTTCCCCAAGAATGTTTGAAAGTCTTCTATTCCACTGAATGACCGTATTTTCCCCTGAAACAAAATACTCAGTTTTGCTGGGTAGGTGACCCCTGGGTTCAGTCCCAGCTCCTTTGCCATCTGGAATACCACATTCCATGCCCTTCGATCCCTCAGTGTAGAAGCTGCCAGGTCCTGTGCTAATCTGATTGTGTTTCCACAATATTGAAATTGTTTCTTCCTGGCTGCCTGTAGTATTTTCTCCTTGATCTGGGGATTCTGGAACCTGGCTATAATATTCCTGGGAGTTTTCTTTTTGGGATCTTTTTCAGGAGGTGATCAGTGGATTCTTTCAACCTCTATTTTGCCTCTGGATCTAAAACATCAGGGCAATTTTCCTTGAGAATTTCTTGAAGGGTGATTTCTAGGTTCTTTCTTTGATCATGGCTTTCAGGTAGTCCAATAATTTTTAAATTGTCTCTCCTGGATCTATTTTCCAGGTCAGTGGTTTTTCCCATGAGATATTTCACATTGCCTTCTAATCTTTTGTTTTTTTGGATCTGCTTAACAGCATCTTGATTTCTCATAAAGTCATTAGCTTCCATTTGCTCCAGTCTAACTCTGAAGGAATGAATCTCCTCAGTGAACTTTTGAGATTTTTTTCCATCTGGCAAATTCGACTTTTTAAGGCATTCTTCCCTTCATTGCCCTTTGGGGCCTCCTTTGCCATTTGAGTTAGTCTATTTTTAAGGTGTTATTTTCCTCAGTCAGTCTGTTGACCCTCATTTCATACTTTTCCTGCATCCTTCTCATTTCTCTTCCCAATTTTTCCTCCACTTCTCTTATTTGATTTTTAAATTCCTTCTTAAGGTCCTCTTTGGCCTGTAACCCATTCATGTTTTCCTTTGGGGCTTTTGGAGCAGGATTTCTGACCTCACAGTTCTCTGACTATTCTATGCTTCGAACCGCTTTGCCCTGAAAGTAGGAGTCCAAGGTTGCATTTTTCTGTTTAATTTGTTTCCTTTGCCTTGGCATGTTGCCACTTAATTACTTTACTTTTGGGCTTGTTGCCAAACTATGGCTCTGCTGCCAGACAGGGGAATTTTCATCCCAAATGTGTGGGGGACAACTTCCATTTCTGGCAAGCTGGAAACCCACCCATGACCTACCCCCCAGACCACAATCCAGATCCAGGGGGGTTAAAGCAAGAGCGATTAGCCCCCAAGACTGATCGCTGGATCTCCTTAAAGTTCACAGGCCAGGAGCTGGAGCTGCCTCTGAAAACTACAAAATGGCATGTCTCCTCAGCAGCTTCTAGCCCCCAGGGGAGGAAGCTGACACGTTCCCCAAATACTGGTCCCAAAGTCCATAGAGCACTAACCTCTCACTTTGTCCTAGGCATGTCTATGTTGATAATTCTGGAATCGCCACAGCTGCTGGTGTTCTGGGGTCCCTCCAGTCGGCTGCTGGTCCAGCCGCCATGGAGCTAAAACCGCTCACGTGGACCTGGGCTCGGCTCTCCATGCACTGCACGCTGCTCTGCTGGCTCCCAGAGTACTGCTGGCTCTCAGAGCACTGCGCTGGTCCTTCCTGCAGGGCTGCTGGGCTGTCCTCAGCGGGATGTTAGCTTCTCTATGTTGTTCTGTGGGTGCCAGGGCTCCAGAAGTTGTTCAGAGTCCCCTTTTACATATTTTGGAGGTGATCTGTGGGGAGAGTGGCTTGGACACACTGTTTCTACTCCGCCATCTTCTCCATATTCTTATATTATATTCTCGATTCCAGTTTTCCCTTCATTAAACAAAGTAAGTGACCCATGAGACCTTTGGCATTGGGCTCCTTTTATTTAAACAAAATGAAGTAGACTTTTCATTTTTTTCCTCTCTAGGCTGCATTCTTGACTCTTCACAGGACTTTGTCCAGTAAACCTTAGAAACCTCTTCCCTTTGGAAGCTCAGTCCACCCTTAGACTCTGCTCCTCATTTCTTAAAGCACAATAGTATTCCATTATATTTATATACCACAATTTGTTTAGCCATTCCCCAGTTGAAGGGCATCCCCTTATTTCTGAATTATTTGCCACCATAAAAAGAGCTGCTAGGCCCCAGCACCCACAGAACTACACAGAGAAGCTAATCTCCCACTGAGGAGAGCCCAGCAGCCCTGCAGGGAGTAGCAAGCACAGCACTCTGAAAGCAGACAGCACAGTGCTAGGAACTAAGAGTGCAGTGCTCTGGGAGCTGAGCCCAGGCATGTGTGAGCCTCGGTTTTAGCCCCAGGGCAGCTGGGCCAGCAGCCAGCTGGAGGGACCCAAGAACACCAGCAGCTGTGGCGATTACAGAATTATCAGCACAGATATGCCTAGGACAAAGTGAGAGGTTAGTGCCCTATGGACTTTGGGACCAGTATTTGGGGAACACGTTGGCTCCCTCCCCTGGGGGTGAAAAGCTGCTGAAGAAACGCAGCAAAGAAACCATTTTGCAGTGTCAGTGGTGGCTCTAGCTCCTGGTCTGTGAACTGTAGAGAGATCCAGCAATCAGTCTGGGGGTTAATCTCTCTTGCTTTAAACTGGCTGGATCTGGTCTGGGCGGGGGAGGTTTGTGGTGGGTATCCAATTTGCCAGAGTGGGTGGAGGCTTTAAAGAGGCCACCCAACCTGTGCAAGTTGTGAAGATCCCATGTTTCAGATGTAAGCTCTCCTGTCCGGTGGCAGAGTCCTATTGTGGCAACAAGCCCCAAAATCAAGTAATTAAGTGGCAACATGCCTAGGCAAATGAAACAAAATAAACAGAAAAGTTCGACATTGGACTCCTATTTTAGGGGCAAAGAGGATCAAAGCATGGAGGAGGACTGTGAGGTCAGAACTCCTGCACCAAAAGCCCCAAATGAAAATACAAGCTGGCTACAGGCCCTAGAGGACCTTAAGAAGCAGATAAGAGAAGTGGGGGGAAAATTGGGAAGAGAAATGATAAAGATGCAAGAAAAGTATGAAATGAAGGTCAACAGCCTGACTGAGGAAAATAACACCTTAAAAAATAGACTAACTCAAATGGCAAAGGAGGTTCAAAAGGGCAATGAGGAGAAGAATGCCTTAAAAAGCCAAATTTGCCAGATAGAAAAAGGATCTCAAAAGCTCACTGAGGAGATCCATTCCTTCAGAGTTAGACTGGAGCAAATGGAAGCTAGTGACTTTATGAGAAATCAAGATGCTGTTATACATATCCAAACAAATGAAAGATTAGCAGGCAATGTCAAATATCTCATGGGAAAAACCACTGACCTGGAAAATAGATCCAGGAGAGATAATTTAAAAATTATTGGAATACCTAAAAGCCATGATGAAAGAAAGAACCTAGAAACCATCCTTAAAGAAATTCTCAAGGAAAATTGCCCCGATGTTTTAGACCCAGTGGGGGAAATAGAGGTTGAAAGAATCCAGAGATCACCTTCTGAAAAAAATCCCCCAATAAAACTCCTAGGAATATTATAGCTAGGTTCCAGAACTCCCAGATCAAGGAGAAAATACTACAAGCAATCAGGAAGAAACAATTTCAATATTGTGGAAACACAATCAGAATAGCCCAGGACCTGGCAGCTTCTACACTGAGGAATCGAAGGGCATGGAATACGATATTCCAGAGGGCAAAAGAGCTGGGAATGAACTCAAGGGTCACCTACCCACCAAAACTGAGTATCTTTTTTCAGGGGAAAATGTGGTCCTTCAGTGGAATAGAGGACTTTCAAGCATTCTTGAGGAAAAAACCAGAGTTGAATAGAAAATTTGAACATTCAGACACAAGAAGCAAGAGATGCTTGAGAAGGTAATCAAGGAAAAGAAATCAAAACAAACTTATCAAAGTTGAACTATTTACATTCCTACATAGAAAAACAATAACTGATACTGATGAAACCTTTCTCAGTATAAAAATAATTGAAGAAGGTTATATGGGCATATGTTTACAGGTATACATGGATAGAGGGCACTGGTTGAATTTGATGGGAAGGGATGATTCTTAAGGGGTGAAGATAAGAGGTGAGAGAGGAAAGTGGTAAGAGGAGATGGAGAGAGACAGAGTAGGGTAAACTATCTTATGTAGAAGAGGCAATGGGGAAGTAGTTGCAGGGGAGGGGAAGAACAGGAAGGCAAAAAGGCAAAACCATATTCTTATTGAAGTTGGTTCAAGGAGAGAATCACATACATACTAAATAGGATATCTCACCCTGTAGGAGAGTAGGGGAAAAGAGGATGAGAGGGGGGAGGATGGAGGGGAGGGCATTCTTGGGGGAGGGGAAGTTGGAAGTACCCACTATCAAAGAGGGACAGGATCGAAGTAGAGAATGGACCAGGTGGGAGGTGAGATGGATGGGACGGAAACATAACCAGTCTTTTACAATATATCTACTATGGTAATGTTTTGCATAGATATACACGTACAACACATACTGAATTGCTTATCTTCTCAGAGGGAGTGGGTGACAAGGGAGGAAGGGAATGGATCTGAAAATCAAAGTTTTAAAATTAAATGTTTCATAAGATGTCCAGGCCTTGTGGCTCAGAGATTCACCTTGCCCTAATGGCAAAGTCGAAGGGGGTATGGGAGAAAATATGGGAAAGAGCAAATTGGATGAGGGGATATCAAGTGGGACTGCTATTCTGGAGTGGTAGGTAGGGAAAAAATGGGGGGAAAATTGTAACTCAAAATCTTGTGGAAATGAATGATGTAAACCAGAATGATGTAAACCATTTTATTAAAAACATAATAATAAATCAAAAGAAAAAAAAGAGCTGCTATAAATATTTTTGTACAGATGGGTCTTTCTCCCTCTTCTATAATGTCTTTGGGATACAATCCTAGAAATTGTATTGCTGGGTCAAAGGGCATGAAATTATTTATAACCCTTGGGCATAGTTCCAGATTGCTCTCCAGAATGGTTGATCAGTTCATAACTCCACCAGCAATGCATTAGTGTACCAATTTTTCCACATCCTCTCAAGCATTTATCATTTTCCTTTTCTATTGTAGCCAATCTGACTTGTGAGATGTGGTACCTCAGAGTAGTTTTGATTGGCATTTCTCTAATCAGTATTGATTTAGAGCATTTTTTTCATATGGAGGTAGATATATTTAATTTCCTCCTCTGAAAACTGCCTGTTCATATGCTTTAACCATTTATCAATTAGGGAATGACTTGTATTATACATTTGACACAATTCTCTCTCTATTTTAGAAATAAGGCCTTTATCAGAGACATTGATTGTAAAAATTCATTCCCAATTTCCCACTTCCCTCTAGTCTTGGTTACATTGGCTTTCTTTGTAAACAAGCTTTTCAATTTAATGTAATCAAAATTATCCATTTTGTATTTTATAATGCTCTCTATTTCTTATTTGGTCATAATGTCTTCCCCTCTCCATAAATCTGACAGGAAAACTATTCCTTGCTTTTCCAGATTGCTTACAGTATCAGCATTTATACCTAGATCATACACCCATTTACAATTGATTTAGGTATATGATGTTAGATAATGGTCTATGCCCAGTTTCTGCCATACTATATTCCAGTTTTTCCAGTAGCTTTTGTCTAATAGTGAGTTCTTATCCCCAAAACTGGAGTCTTTGGGTTTATCAAACAGTAGATTACTATAGTCATTGAGTACTAAATCTCATTTACCCAATATATTCCATGGATCCACTACACTATTCTTCAGCCACTACCAAGTAGTTTTGATAACTGCTGCTGTATAATACAGATTAAAATCTGGTAGGACTAGGCCACCTTCCCTAGCATTTCTTCTCAGTAATTCTTTTGATATTCTGGACCTTTTGTTTTTCCAAATTGATTTTGCTACTATTTTCTAGCTATATAAATATTTTTGGGGATATTGATTGGTATGACACTACATATGTAATTTAATTTAGGTAAAATTTTCATTTTTGTTATATTAGCTTGACCCAGCTATGAGCAGTTGTTGTTTTTCTAATTACTTACATCTGACTTTATTTGTGTCAAAAGTGTTTTGTAGTTGTATTCATATAGGTCCTGTGTTTGTTTTGGCAGGTAGATTCTCAAATATTTTATAATGTTTACAGTAACTTTAAATGGAATTTCTCTTTCTATCTCTTGCTATTGGATTTCATTAGAAATATACAGGAATGCTGAGGATTTATGTGGGTTTATTTTATATCCTGCAACTTTGCCAAATTTATTTACTGTCTCAAGTTTTTTTATGTTTTTTTTTTAATTAAACAAATGCTTTATTAACTTCTGGTTTACATCATTCATTTCCACCAGATTATGAGTTACATTTTCCCCCATTTTTTCCCTACCCACCACCCCAGAATAGCAGTCCCACTAGATATCCCCTCGTCCAATCTGCTCTCTCCCATATCTTCTCCCATACCCCCTCCAACTTTGCCATTAGGGCAAGGTGATTCTCTGAGCCCCACTGCCTGGACATCTTAGGAAACATTTAATTTTAAAACTTCGATTTTCAGATCCATTCCCTTTCTCCCTTTTCACCCATTCCCTCTGAGAAGATAAGCAATTCAGTATGTGTTATACATGTATAGCTATGCAAAACGTTACCATAGTAGATATATTGTAAAAGACCGCTTATATTTCCCTCCCACCTGTCTCACCTCCCACCTGGTCCATTCCCTACTTTGATCCTGTCCCTCTTTGATAGTGGGTACTTCTAACCTCCCCTCTCCCCAGAATGCCCTCCCCTCCATCATCCCCCCTCTCATCCCCCTTTCCCCTACTCAGGAGAGTGAATGACGGTAAGATATTCCATTTAGTATGTATGTGATTCTCTCCTTGAGCCAACTTCAGTGAGAATATGCTTTAGCCTTTTTGCCTTCCTGTTCTTCCCCTCCCCTGCAACTACTTCCCCTTGCCTCTTCTACATGAGATAGTTTGCCCTACCCTGTCTCTCTCCATCTCCTCTTGTCACTTTCCTCTGTCATCTCTTGACTTCACCCCTTAAGAACCATCCCCTCCTTGGGGCAGCTAGGTGGTGCAGCGAGCAGAGAGCCAGCCCTGGAGCCAGAAGGACCCGAGCTCGGATCCAGCCCCAGACACCCAACACACAAACAAAAACCCAGCCATGTGAACCTGGGCAAGTCACCCAACCCCAATTGCCCTCCAAAACAAACAAACAAAAAAATAATCATCCCTTCCCATCAAATTCAACCTGTGCCCTCTATCCATGTATACCTTTGAACATATGCCATGTACCCTTCTTCAATTATTTTCATAATGAGAAAGGTTTCATCAAACACAGTTATTGTTTTTCCATGTAGGAATGTAAATAGTCCAACTTTGATAAGTTCCTTTTGATTTCTTTTCCTTGATTACCTTCTCAAGCATCTCTTGCTTCTTGTGTCTGAATGTCAAATTTTCTATTCAACTCTGGTTTTTCCTCAAGAATGCTTGAAAGTCCTCTATTCCACTGAATGACCATATTTTCCCCTGAAACCAGATACTCAGTTTTGGTGGGTAGGTGACCCTTGGGTTCATTCCCAGCTCTTTTGCCCTCTGGAATATCATATTTCATGCCCTTCTATCCCTCAATGTAGAAGCTGCCAGGTCCTGGGCTATTCTGATTGTGTTTCCACAATATTGAAATTGTTTCTTCCTGGCTGCTTGTAGTATTTTCTCCTTGATCTGGGGATTCTGGAACCTGGCTATAATATTCCTGGGAGTTTTCTTTTTGGGATCTTTTTCAGGAGGTGATCGGTGGATTCTTTCAACCTCTATTTTGCCCTCTGGATCTAAAACATCAGGGCAATTTTCCTTGAGAATTTCTTGAAGGGTGATTTCTAGGTTCTTTCTTTGATCATGGCTTTCAGGTAGTCCAATAATTTTTAAATTGTCTCTCCTGGATCTATTTTCCAGGTCAGTGGTTTTTCCCATGAGATATTTCACATTGCCTTCTATTCTTTCGTTTGTTTGGATCTGTTTAATAGTATCTTGATTTCTCATAAAGTCACTAGCTTCCATTTGCTCCAATCTAACTCTGAAGGAATGAATCTCCTCAGTGAGCTTTTGAGATTCTTTTTCCATCTGGAAAATTCAGTTTTTTAAGGCATTCTTCTCCTCATTGCCTTTCTGAGCCTCTTTTGCCATTTGAGTTAGTCTATTTTTTAAGGTGTTATTTTCCTCAGTCAGGCTGTTGACTTTCATTTCATACTTTTCTTGCATCTTTTTCATTTCTCTTCCCAAATTTTCCCCCACTTCTCTTATCTGCTTCTTAAGGTCCTCTATGGCCTGTAGCCAGCTTGTATTTTCATTTGGGGCTTTTAGTGCAGGAGTTCTGACCTCACAGTCCTCCTCCATGCTTTGAGCCTCTTTGCCCCTAAAATAGGAGTCCAATGTTGAACTTTTCTGTTTATTTTGTTTCATTTGCCTAGGCATATTGCCACTTAATTACTTGATTTTGGGGCTTGTTGCCACAGTAGGACTCTGCCACCAGACAGGGGAGCTTCCGCCCAAACGTGGGGTCTTCACAACTTCCGCCAGTTGGGTGGCCTCTGTAAAGCCTCCACCCACTCTGGCAAGTTGGATACCCACCCCAGACTTCCCCCCCAGACCACAATCCAGATCCAGGCAGTTTAAAGCAAAAGTGATTAACCCCCAGACTGATTGCTGGATCTTCCTACAGTTCACAGACCAGGAGCTAGAGTCACTACTGATGCTGCAAAATGGCTTCTGTGCAGCTGTTTCTTCAGCAGCTTTTTGCCCCCAGGGGAGGAAGCCACGTGTTCCCCAAATACTGGTCCCAAAGTCCATAGGGCACTAGCCTCTCACTTTGTCCTAGGCATATCTGTGCTGATAATTCTGGAATCTCCACTATTTCTGGTGTTCTGGGGTTCCCCAGCCAGCTGAAGGCCCGGCCGCCCTGGGGCTAAAACCGCGGACCTGGGCTCTGCGCTGTTGGTTCCCAGTGCGCTGTGCTGCCTGCTCTCAGAGTGCTGCGCTGGCCACTCCCTGCAGGGCTGCTGGGCTGTCCTCAGCAGGAGGTTAGCTTCTCTGTGCTGTTCTGTGGGTGCTGTGGCTCCAGAAGTTGTTTGGAGCTCCCTTTCACATTGTTTGAAATTTGTGTGGGGCAGAGCACATTGGAAATGCTGTTTCTACTCCGCCATCTTGGCTCTCCCCCCCCCCCCCGTTTTTGTTTTTGTTTTTTGCTTTTTGGAGGGCAATTGGCGTTAAGTGACTTGTCCAAGGTCATAGAGCTAGTTTTTATGTTAAATGTCTGAGGCTGGATTTGAACTCTGGTCTTCCTGACTCCTGGTCTGGTACTCTGTTCACTGTTCCACCTAGCTGCTCCACTCTCAAGAAGGTTTTAACTTGATTCTCTAGGATTCTCTATGTACATCATCATATCATCTGCAAAGAGTGGTAGCTTAGTCACTTCTTTGCCTAATTTTATTCCTTAGATTTATTTTTCTTCTCTAATTGATACTGCTACCATTTCTAGTACTAGATGAATTAAGAGGGATGATAGCAGACATCCTTGTTTCACCCCTGATGTTATTGGAAATCCTTCTAGTTTCTCGCAATTACATATAATACTTGCTAATGGCTTTAAATAGATGCTACCTATAATTTTAAGGAAGACTCCAATTTTCCTATACTTTCTAGTCTTTTTAATAGGAATGGATGTTGTATTTTGTCAAAAGCCTTTTCTGCATCTATTGAGATAACCATGTCATTTCTGCTGGTTTTATTGTTAATATGATCAATTAGACTGATGGGTTTCCTAATATTAAACCATCCTTGCATTCCTGGAATAAATCCTACCTGACCAAAGTGTATTATTCATGTGATAAATGACTGTATTCTTTTAATATATTTTTAAAAATTTTTTTCATTTATATTTATGAGGGAAACTGTTCTGTAATTTTCTTTGTCGTTTTTGTTTCTTCCTGATTTTGGTATCAGTACAATATTTCTCTCATAAAAAGAATTTGGTAAGACTCTGTCTTCACTAATTTTCCAAAATAATTTGTAGAGTATTGGAATCAATTGTTCTTTAAATGTTTGATAGAATTCACTAGTAAACCCATCTGGCCCTGGAGATTTTTTCCTAGGGAGTTCTCTAATGGCCTGTTAGATTTATTTTTCTGACATGGGGTTTTTTAAGTAATTTACTTCCTCTTCAGTTAATCTAGGCAATTTGTATTTTTGTAAATATTCATCCATTTCATTAAAATTGTCAAATTTATATGCATACAATTGGGCAAAATAATTCCTAATTACTGTTTTTATTTCCTCTTCATTGGAGGTAGATTAACCCTTTTCATTTTTGATACTCATAATTTGCTTTCCTTCTTTCTTTTTTTATCATATTGACTAAGGTCTATCAATTTCATTGTTTGTTTGTTTTTCATAAAACCAGCTCTTAGTTTTATTTATTGATTCAATAGTTTTCTTAATTTCAATTTTATTAATCTCTCCTTTGGTTTTCATTATTTCTAAGTTAGTATTCAATTGGGGATTTTCAATTTGTTATTATTCTAGTTTTTTCAATTGCATGCCCAATTCATTGACCTGCCTTTTCTCTAATTTATTCATGCAATCACTCAGGGATATAAAAATTCCCCTAAAGATTGTCTTTGCCACATCCCACAAGTTTTGGTATGTTGTCACATTATTGTCATTCTCTTGAATGAAGTTACTGATTGTTTCTCTAATTTCTTGTTTGACCCATTCATTCATTAGGATTAATTTATATCGTTTCCAATTAATTTTTAGCCTATCTTTCCATGGCCTTTTATTGCATAAGATTATTATTGCATCATGATTTGAGAATGGTACATTTAATATTTATGCCTTTCTGCACTGAATTGTGAGGTTTGTATGCCCTAGTACATGATCAATTTTTTTGTATGTGCCATGTACCATACACTGAGAAGAATGTATATTCCTTATTATCCCAATTCAGTTTTCTCCAGAGATTTATCATATCTACCCTCCTTAACTTTTTTTTTTTGCTTTTTGGAGGGCAATTGGGATGAAGTAACTTGCCCAAGGTCACACTGCTATGTTTTTAAATTTTTTTTATTTGTGTGTGCATTAATTGTCTGAGGCTGGACCCAAACTCAGGTCCTTCTGACTCCAGGGCTGACACTCTACTCACTTTGCCACCTAGCTGCCCCAACCTTCTCAATTTCTTTCTAATTTATTTTGAGGTTCAATTTATCATGTTCAGAGAGGAGAAGATTGAGGTCTCCCATTAGTATAGTTTTGCTATCTATATCTTCCTCTAATTCCCTTAACTTCTCATCTAGGAATCTGAATGCTATACCACTTGGTGCATATATGTTAAGTTATTGCTTCATTCTTGATGGTGCCTTTTAACAGGATATAGTTTCCTTCCTTATCTCTTTTGATTAGATATATTTTTGTTTTTGCTTTATCTGAGATAAAGATTGCTACCCCTTAGGGGTGGCTAGGTGGCTCAGTGAGTAGAGCGTCGGCCCTGGAGTCAGAAGGACCTGAGTTTGGATCCTGCCTCAGACACTTAACGCACACACTAACAAAAACCTAGCCGTGTGACCTTGGGCAAGTTACTTAACCCCGACTGCCCTCCAAAAAGCAAAAAGAAAAAAAAAATATTGCTATCCCTGCTTTTTTTTTACTTTAGCTGAAGTATAATATATTCTACTCAACCCTTTTACCTTTACCCTATGTGTATCCCCTTGTTTCAAATGTGTTTCATGTAGATAGCATATTGTAGGATCATGGTTTTTAATCCATTCTGCTGTCCACCTCCATTTTATGGGAGAGTTCATCCCATTCACATTCAAAGTTATGATTACTGTGTCTTTCCCTCCATCCTATTCCCTCCCCTGTTTATGCTTTTGTTTCTTTCTTCTCCTTCCCCTCTTTAAGAGTTTTCCTTTTGACCCCTGCCTCCCTCAATATTCCCTCTCTGATCCCCCTTCTTTACCTACCCTTTCCCATTATTACCATTTCCCTTCTAACCACTCCCCTCCTTCTTATTCCCACCTTAACCCAACTACTGTCCATAGGGCACAATGGATTTTTTATACTTATAAGATTATGTTATTCCCTCTTTGGGCCCAAACCAAGGAGAGTAAATTTCATACAGTGCTCCTCTCCCTCCCTCCTTTCCCTCTATTATAATGAATTTTGGGGTTTATTCATGTTATAAACTTAAATTTAACTGATTATATTGATCCTTTGATTTCATAGAGGCAGAAATCTGAAGTAGCCAGACCACCCCTCCCACACAGATTACTCTGTGATCCTCAGGGTAATTTGGGAAACACTGAGCCTTTGAACCAGAACCAATGAGAATAAAGTTGATATGATGTTCTTTTTCCTCTCTCCTTCTTCTCTACTACAGTATGTTTTTATGCCTCTTCATGTGGCATAATTTACCATTTTCTGCTTCGTCCTTTCCTTTTCTCCCATTACAGTCCCATTTGAACCCCTTAAAAAGGTTTGTTTTTTGTTTTGTTTTGTTTTTTACCAACAGATTAGTTCCTTTATACCCACACCCTCTATCTATGTATATTCCTTTTATAGGCCCTAATAATCATTTAAATTTCAGTATTGACAAGTGTCAGCTTCTCATATAGTGATGTAAGTAGTTTGCTCTTATTGAAAACCAAGTTATGTGCATGTGTGCATGTGTGTGTGTGTGTGTGTGAACGTGTGTGAGTTTTCCTTGTTTACCTTTCTACATCTTTCTTGAGTCTTGTAATTGGAGAACAAATTTTCCATTGAGCTCTGGCTTTTTAATCGGGAAAGTCTGGAAGTCCCTTATTTCATTAAAAGACCATCTCCTTGCCTGAATGATTATGCTCAATTTTTCTGGGTTGTTGATTCTTGGTTATAGTCTTAGCTCTTTTGCCTTATGAAATATAAAATTCAAATCCCTCTGATCTTTTAATGTAGAAGCTGCTAGGTCCTGTATAATCCTGACTGTAGTTCCATGATATATGAATTGTTTCTTTTTAGCTGCTTGCTGTATTTTCTCCTTGACCTTGTAATTCTGGAATTTGGCTACTATATTTCTGGTAATTTTCAATTTGGGATATCCTTCGGGAGGAGATCAGTGAATTCTTTCAATAACTATTTTACCCTCTGATTCTAGGACTTCAGGAAAGATTTCTTTGGCAATCTCTTGGAAGATGTTGTCCAGGCTCCTTTTTTCATCATGGCTTTCTGGTAGACCAATAATTCTTATGTTATCTATCCTTTATCTGTTCTCCAGTTGTTTTTCCAGTGAGATTTTATACTTTCTTCTAATTTTTTAATCTGCATGTTTTGCTTGACTGACTCTTGATGCATCAGAGAGTCCTTAGCTTCAATTTGACTGGTTCTAATTTTTAGTGAATTATTTTCCTCAGTTAGTTTTTGAAGCTGCTTTTTTAGAGAGGTATTTTCTCCTGTTAGATTTTGAACCTCCTGTCCCAGTTTGTGGTTTTTTTGTTTTGTTTTGTTTTGTTTTGTTTTGTTTTTAAGGATTTGTCTTCTTCAGTGAGATGTTTTTCTCACAATTTGGTTACTGTAGGTTTGAATTTATCTTCTACCTCCCTATTTGGCTTTTAAAATATTTCTTCAGCTTTTTTTTTTTTTTTGGCTTTCAGAGCAGGATCATGGCGGTGGGCAAGAATAAGCGCCTCACCAAAGGCGGCAAAAAAGGAGCCAAGAAGAAAGTGGTTGATCCATTTTCGAAGAAGGATTGGTATGATGTAAAAGCACCAGCTATGTTCAACATTCGAAATATTGGCAAGACATTGGTGACAAGGACTCAAGGAACAAAAATTGCCTCTGATGGTCTCAAGGGTCGAATTTTTGAAGTGAGCCTTGCTGATCTGCAAAATGATGAGGTTGCTTTTTGTAAGTTCAAGTTAATTACTGAAGATGTTCAGGGTAAAAATTGTTTGACTAATTTCCATGGAATGGACCTTACCTGGGACAAGATGTGCTCCATGGTCAAAAAGTGGCAGACTATGATTGAAGCCCATGTTGATGTCAAAACTACCGATGGATACTTGCTCTGCCTTTTTTGTGTCGGTTTTACCAAAAAGCGCAACAACCAGATCTGTAAGACCTCTTATGCCCAGCACCAACAGGTCTGTCAAATTCGTAAGAAAATGATGGAAATCATGACCCGAGAGGTGCAGA
Organism: Gymnobelideus leadbeateri; assembly: GCA_011680675.1. NCBI lineage: Eukaryota > Metazoa > Chordata > Mammalia > Diprotodontia > Petauridae > Gymnobelideus > Gymnobelideus leadbeateri. The sequence goes on along the minus strand of WOXC01008643.1, from coordinate 420,706 downwards.
CGAATGACTTGAAAGAAGTTGTCAATAAACTGATTCCAGACAGCATTGGAAAGGACATAGAAAAGGTTTGCCACTCCATTTACCCTCTCCATGATGTATTTGTACGAAAAGTCAAGATGCTTAAGAAGCCCAAATTTGAATTGGGAAAACTAATGGAGCTGCATGGTGAAGGTGGTGGCTCTGGAAAACCTTCAGGAGATGAAACAGGCACAAAAGTAGAAAGGGCTGATGGCTATGAACCACCAGTTCAAGAATCTGTCTAAAATTAGAACTTTTAAAGGTTGAAAAATAAAAAGTTATCATTGTGAAAAAAAAATATTTCTTCAGCCCCTCCAAGAATGCTTTTTGGGCTTATGACCAGTTCATATTTCCTTCTGTGGTCTCAGGTGTGGATACATATTCCATTGTGTCTCCTGAAAGTGATTTTTCTTGTTCACAATGATAGGATTCAATTGTCTTCAGTCTTGCCTTTGCAGGTTGCTTCTGGCCCATTGTAATTGCCTATTTCCTGACCTTTAACATGTATTTCTGCTACTGGGGTAAAGAGGGCTCTGACCCAAGCTTCTCAAGCTGGGAGCTAGGTACCTGGTTGTTGCCTTTGTGTGGTACAGCCACTGGGTTCTAGACTGAGGCCAAGGTCAGGAGGCTCAGTGTTTCCCAAATTACCCTGAGGATCACAGAGTAATCTGTGTGGGAGGGGTGGTCTGGCTACTTCAGATTTCTGCCTCTATGCCCCTGGGCTACAGCTCAGGCAGGCTCAGCACATAAGGCCCACCTGGGCTTGTGTTGTTAGTCCTTGCTGCCTCCACTACCCTGGGCTTCTGGATCTCCTGCTGGGTGGAGCTTGTTGGGACCCCTCCTGCCCTTCACTTCTGACTCTTTACTGCCTCATTTGAACCCTTTCTCAGTGACTCCTAAGCCTGAGGCTATTTCTAATATTTTGGGATTTTACTCTGGGTGGGACATTTATGTGGAGAGAAGTCTGTCAATCACCCTTGGGGTGGGTGAGTCTGCTGGCTGGGGCTCCTTGTCATTCCACTGTAATCTGCTCTCTAGTCAGTACTGGTGCACTCAAGTTGCTCCTGCCCAGACCCTAATGGGCACTTTCCTGGGCTGGATACTGCCATGCTTCCTCTCCCAATGGATTCTGTCACTCTAAAATCTGTTCATATTCACTTTTTAAAGTTTAGTGATGGGATGCATGGAAGAGCTTAGTAAAATTACTGCTTCCTTTCTGCCATCTTGGCTCCAACCCCAACACTTTTTCTAAATACACAAATACACTTTTCTCTAATTTTAGAAGGAGGTGGGAATAAGAAGGCTTAGTTTGGAGTCACAGATCCCATATTCAAATGAGGGTTTCATCATTCAGTACTACCATGACTTTGGATAAATCATTTTACTTTTCTGTAACTGTTTCCTTGTCTGTAAAATCAGGGGTCTAAAGCAGATAAACTCCATAATCCCTTCTAGCCAATTTATAAAATATTTTTGACTTAAAGACATTGATAACTGCCAATTAACTTGCACAAAGCCTTGGGTTCCCTGTTGTCTGTCTTACTGTTACAGAGTTTATTTTAAGAACAAGAGTTCAGTCATCTTTGCATCAGTTTTTCTGCTTATGTAGCATGGGTGGGGGGGAAATGCTTGCACATTAACAATTTTTTAAAGTGCATTTAAATCATTATTCATTTATAGGGTCGCATTAATTTCTGAATAATGTGACATCAGCAATGGATGATTCAGAGCTATGTAAAGTCTTTTGCAGTCATTTAGAGGCTCATTATATCTATCTATCATTCACTGTTTCCACCCACAGACGGATTCTCAAAGAGAATCAGAGACATTATCATTTGGGCAAGAGAACAAGGCTGACAAAACAAATACAAAACTAATTTTAATTAGTTTAATGTATTTAAATTTCCACAAGTCCCCTCCCCTTTCTAATTGTTATCTTTTAGGGTTTTTTTGAAATTCCATCTGTTTGGATCATATTAATGATGTATGGTCTATAGCACTATTAGATTAAAAAAATATATTTTAAATGAAACTAAGGATTTATTGTTCTCTTACTACCCACATTAGCAAGCTGTGTTCGGGATATTGCTAGAGAATTTTCCTACTGTTATATAAATATATATATACATATATATGTATGTATGTATATATACACATATGTACATATAACATATTATATTGTATGTTATATAATATAGCTATACAATATATTTACACTGTTATAGATGTATGTATGTGTGTAAGCATGCATATATGTATGTATATATCGATATATCTATATATACACAAATACAGAGAGACATATTATATGGTATATGTATATCTGTTCCATTCATGGTTCCATTATGCATATGTATGCATGTGTGTATGGGAATTTGTATTATATATGAAAAGAAGAATTTGTTTTATATATGAATAGTAGTTTACATACTTGGAGTCAGAAAGACATGGGTGCAAATACTGCTTCTGATATTTACTGCCTGACCCCATAAGACCACTTCATCTTTGTAACCTCAATTTCCTTATCTGAAAATTGAGACAGGTGGACTAAAAAACCTCTATGATCCATTCTAGATCTGAATCTATAATCCTATGAAAAATGTATGTGAAATATATTACAATGGGTTGTTCTATTATATTGCCATATTATAACATATCATATCATACAATATTATATTATATTGATATGTATTTGAATGGACCTGTCATTTGTAGGAAACTCAATATGGCTAATGCCTCTACAAGTGAGGATGAATAAATGTAGCATTTATTTAATATTTTATATTTACAGAGTATGATGCTAGGTGCTCAGGATACTAATAGAAAAGATAATTTCTGCAGTCAGGGATCTCCTATTCTAAATAATTAGTGTCACTTTTGTATCTTATAGGACAGATAGGTGGCACAATAGAGTGCCAGGCCTTACAACAGCCCTGTAATAGTGTTTCTATTATAGTGCCCATTTTACAGATTAGAAAACTGCGGCTGCGAGAGGTTAAATGATTTGTCCAGGCTCACACAGATAGTAAGTATCTGAAGCTGAATTTGAATGCAGGTGTTCTTGGCTCAATTTGCAGCATTCAATCCAATTTATGTTACTAAATAATTGATTCTATTTGTTCCCGAACTGGGAATAATGGATAGAAATTAAAACACAGCATATTTAGGCTATCTATGAAGGAGAAGGAAACTTTCTACCAGTCTCCAAAACTGGAATTGATTGTCTTTGGAGCGAAAGAGTTCTATCTAATTAGAAGCCTATTCTGGTATGAAATGGCACATCAGATCAGAGATTGTTTTCATTCATTCAATAGTTCATTTATTCGTGCATTCATTTTTTTATCTTTCATCCCCAGTACCTAACACATAGTAGGACCTCAGGAAATGCTTATTGATTCTGGAGATTCAATAAGGGGGAAAATTATTGAATTAAGATAATGGAACTCATTAAGACCTTTTTTTTAACCCTTGGCTTAAGATCTTCCTGTAGAAATATTCTCACTATTCAGATATATCTATTTGTTTAGATTTAGATTCAAAAATGAAAAAAAAATATATTGTAGTCCACCTTGTAATGAGCTTCTAAAATTGGTCCTCAGGTGACAGTTACAGAAACTATGTGTGCCAATTAGGTGTCATATGACCCTGGGCAAGTCATGTAATCTTTTGAAAAATAGTTGCTCATCTGTAAATCAGTAATAATAATTATACCTACCTTAGAGGATTGTTTTAAGTATCCAAGTAAATAACCCATTGAATAGTACATTGCAAGCATGAAAATTTTATTTATGCTCACTTTCATTATGAGAAGGTTGTAATATATGATCTCTGGAGTCACTTCTGTTCTGAAACTATAAACCAACATATTATTTTTTCATCAGAGGAGCAGAAGTTTGGAAAGAATTAGTTTCTTAACTTCTTTGGCCAGAATTCCTGTGTTTCTTCCCTTTTTGTCTCTGTACAGGACTCCTGATAGAAAACTGAAAAATGGAGGATGCGCCTACCTTTTTCTCTCATATGTCTCAACTGTTTCTTGAGATCAATTGTCATAGTTTTCTTAACAAGATGATAATGGAAATTAGACTAAGGAGGCTAGAACTAAGGGAATTAGAACATCTTAATGTTGGATGTAATCTAATGTTAACAAACATGGAAAAAAATCTGTTTCGAATGTTTCTTGTGTAATAACCAACTAGTACTAAGAGAATTGTTATTTATATTGCTACCTAATATATCATTTTAGCAATATAATTGACTGGTTGATCCTTTGAAAATGGTCAAGGGGTCCATGGATGTAAGCCCATCTCTTCTGATTGACTGTACTCTCACTAAATAAATCAATTTCTTGTGATTTAAAATATCCTACAACAAATTGAATTAATCTTTGACCTGACTAGCATACATCACTAGAGTACTCCCTTCAGAAGAAAAAGATTTTAAAGAAAACGACAATACCCTGATTATATTATCACAAGAATGGATCACTTTCGTATTTTCCATTTTCATTAAATCCTTTGTCTAAGAAAAGAAGGCTTCTGAATTTTAATGTCTTTTACTTCTTGTAAATTACAGTTCTGGGATGTAGGAGTTTGGACTTTTTTTTTTAAGATTCCATATTTTTATTGGCCAGCATGAAAAATATGAGGGGAAAAAAGACTTTCCACCACCCATTTTCTCAACACTGCCAAGGGCAGTAATTAAAAACAAAGATTAAAACGTCTCTTTTATTTACCAACTTTTAAATGATATAGTTTGCTATCATCTTATAGCTTCATTTCTAAACAAAAAAAATTCTATTTTACTGAAGCAAGTTCTCACTTTTTTGTTGACAAGAATTTGTTTATAAAATGGAAATTCTGAAACTCAATTACTATTACTCATCTTGACTATTTTTAATAATAGCTAGCAATTATAAAAGACTATAAGATTTGCAGTGGCTTTCTTCCATTCACCCTTACAACAACCCTGGGAGATAGATGTTACTATCATCCTAATTTTCTAGATGAGGAAACTTTGAAAGAGATTAAGTGATTTGAGCAAGGTCATGAAGCTATTGTCAGAAGCTAGATTTGTCTTCAAGTTTTCCTAACCCCTTATCCAAAAGTACCCACTGTCCTACCTATTTGCTTCCTTTAGGCAAACACAGGATGTATCTCAAACTGAATCCCACCATCTGCCATAATTGTTTCTGATATAAGTGGTATACTAAAGGAACAGCTTTTGCTATATTTATAATTGAACAAGATATCCCATTTTTTCCACAATATAGAAAATGTCAAGTTAACTGATGTAGATACATGCCAGGAGTTGGTTTCAGTAGCAGATAAATATGAAATAAAAAGATAACAGGGTCCTTCACCTGCCTGAATTCGCTTTGCAGTCACTTGAAATTTCAACCCATGATTAAGTCAATGATTAAATATGGGAAAATTATTATGTGATTATTAATAAGATTTGGTTCAATTTTTAAGAAAAAGTGATTGGAGTAGGAAACTAGAAATTACTTGACCTGTTCCTTATTGAACTAAGGTCTCCCCAAATAAAAAAAAAATCATAGCATCAAAAAATGCCTTATATGTCTTTGGTTCTTAAAAAGATTCATGAAAAGGGAGATGGATTATGGAAGGAGAATGGAAATAAGGAAATATCTAGCTTCCAGATGGCTAATGCTTACTGTAACACCAATTAACAAACAAACAAAAAATCTGACAGTTCAATGATTCTTACCTACATTATTTCATTTCAGTTTATCAACAACTATCTGGTATTAGGTGTCATGAATATTAGTAACTCCATTTTACAAACAAGGATGCAGAATGTTAGAGAAGTTAAGGCACTTTCCTAAAGTCCTATTAGAGGCAGGTTTATAACCCATGTTTTCTGTTTCCAAATTATATTCTATTCATTCTGCCATGCCTATGTCTCAATATATAAAAACAACACAGATTTGCTTGGCAATTCCTGGGTGTGAAGAACTATGCTTGGTTATGGGAAAGAGCAAAAACGTAGGTAAGCCAAATTTCTGGTCTCACAAATTTTACACTTTGGTTTGGGACAATATATGAGTACGGGTAAATTTAATTCCCATTATGCCATGGTAACTATGAAACAGATGTACAAACATATATGAAGTTTCAGACTATTAGGGTGATTCCCTTTCTCCACAGAGACATGAATTTGTCATCAAATTGAATAAAGATCTCTAAAAAGTAGGAGTATTTTTTCTCTTTTTTTTTAATGTAACTGAACATTGAATATAATGAGCAGTTTCTTTTCTTACTTTTTCATTAATTTTTTATTAGAATCACCAACATTAGCAAATATTATCCTTGTCTCCCAAAAATAATACTTACTCCTACATTGAAGGACCATAAAATATTATTCTTATCCACAATTTTTAAAAATTTCTTATGGTAAAAATTCTGATAGTCAAGAATAAACATATTGATCAACTGAAACCATATGAGAAAAGTGATTTTTCACTGTGTAATAGTGAATCTTGTTAAGAATGTACGTCTTTGGAGTAATTTCCCAGTATTTAATTTTTTTAAAGAAATTTTGACAATTTTAACAAATTTTAACAACTGGACCTATAACAAAGGGAAAATCTGCTTTATGTTTATTATTTTTATGTTACATGATTTATTTAACTTTTTCATATAATCATAAACTCTTTGAGGAGATCTAATGATATTTCAAATCATATGTGTGTATGTGAGTATTCATGTATCCACACATATGGATAAAATTTGACCATATGGCAGCTAGGTGTTGAATAAATAGAGTTCTGGGACTGGAATCAGGAAGACACATCTTCCTGACTTCAAATTCAGCCTCACACAAAAACAATATGTGTGTATATTGTTGTTATTTAGATGTTTCAATCAAGTCCAACTCTTTCTGACCCCCACTTTTTTTTTAAAGCAATTGGGGTTAAGTAACTTCCTCAAGGTTACATGGCTAGTCATTATTTATGCGTGGGTGCTCATTTTCTGAGGCTGGATCTGATCTCGGGTCATCCCAACTCCGAGGCCGACGCTCTTACTCACTGCGCCACCTAGCCGCCCCTTTAGGGCAATTGGGGTTAAGTAACTTGCCCAAGGTTACACGGCTAGGTTTTTGTTTGTATGGATTAAGTGTCAGAGGCCGGCTCCGAACTCAGGTCCTTCTGATTCCAGGGCCGGCGCTCTATTCACTGCGCCACCTAGCCGCCCCGTGACCCCCACTTTTGACAGTTTTCTTGGTAATGGTATCAGAGTAATTTTCTACTTCCTTCTCCAGCTCATTTTGCAGATGATGAAACTGAAGCAAACAGGGTTAAGTGACTTGCCCAGTATCACACAACCACTGTGTCACCTAGCTTCTGTATGATCATAACTATCTATATCATCTGTAGAGAGATATAGATAAGAGAGATATTTACATTGATATAAATATAATCTTAGAAAATTCAATAGCTCTTATAATTAGGCAATTACAAACCATGATTCCAAGGAACCCATATTGAAGGATGGTAGCCACAACCTGGTAGAATTCTGAGAGACTCAAGATATACATTTTTGGACGTGGTCAGAATGAAAATTTGTTTTGCTTGACTATGTATATTTATTATGTGACATTTCATATTCTTTCTTTCTTTCCCTTCCTCCCTCCCTCCCTCCTTCCTTTCCTTCCTTCCTTCCTTCCTTCTTTCCTTCCTTCCATCTCTTTCCTTCCTTCCTTTGCTTTTTCTCTCCTCAAAGGGGGCAGAAAGAAAGAAAATGTTTTTGCATTAAAATATTTTAAACCAATTTTTAAAAGGGAAACAACAAAATTGAAGAGATCTTAGAGGCCATATAGTCTTTTGGATTGATGACTTCTAATGCTTAATGTCTTCTAGAGGAAAGGAATTAGTATGTCTAGCTTGTATCATTCGGCATTCAAATTTAATGCAAGTCAAATTAGGGGGAGGGAGAGAAGTGTAACATATAATCAGATTAATGTGTTATGGGTCCTCATTTCCACTTGAAACTGCAGAACTGGCATTTCCTTTTCCATCTACATGATTTTCCCTCACTTGAACATATATATATATATATATATATATATATATATATATATATATATATATATATATATATATATATATATCACTTATATCAGGCAACATATTAGAATACTCCAACGGAAGAGTTCACATTTCCTTTATAATTAGAGGGAGAGCTTTCTGCTTATGCTAATTTGTATCTTTTTACAACAAAACAAAATGTCTTTCCCAAAATATACTGAATGGTTAAAAAAAATCAAGAGAGATACTTCCCAGTGAGATGAGCATATTACCTTCAGATAATAATAGTAATACCTAATATTTATATTTTGCTTACTATATGTCAGGCACTATCCTAATTATTTTATAAGTGTTATTTCATTTTATCCTCACAACAGTCCTGAAAAAAATGCTACTATTATGCTAATTTTACAGATGAGGAAACTGAGACAAGTGGAGATTAAGTGAGTTGTACAGTTTCACACAGCTATAAATGTCTGAGGCTGTATTTGGATACAAGTCTTTCTGACCTTAGATGTAACACCATCCATTGCTCTACTGAGATGGCCTATATTTGCAATCTTTATCATTTATCTTACAAAATATAACTTGTAGTCCTCTTTCTACAGAGATACAATTTTCTTTAAGTTTCTCCTTTTTCCACTTATAATTTCAATATCAATATGATGAATCTCCTTGAGTAGTGCAGTGATTTGGTTATCACTGAATAAATTTATGTCCAATTAACAATAGTTAATGGCTGTCCTGAAAAATGTTGTAATTTGGGGGATTCTTTGACTCATTTGCCACCATTTTGCCACAAACTTTGGAGAAACAGATAGAAGACTGAGGGTCAGTTTGTAATTTTTCTATATTTCAGTGGAAAACCTCTTGATTGTAGAACTGTATAAACAAAGAAAATTATGAAATAACCCTAAATCCTCCAACTCTTTCTGCTGAGGATGTGGCAGAGTGGTGGCAAAAGGATGTTTCTAGGATATCTGCCACATTCTGTTGCTGATGAACCATTCCAAACCTTTCTGGCATGGCAAAAATGTGACAGAATTTGTCCTTTGAAATGCAACCTTTGGAAGCCTTGATCAATCCTACATCACGATAAGGCACCAGAGGAGCTCTTTATGTGAGTGCCTGTACTATAAGCTTACTTTAATTGAGTGAAAAAGAAAAAGAAGGAGATAAAATGAGAATAAAGCAATGATTTAAGTTAGTGTAAAATGTGAAGCCAAACGTTAGAATTGAATAAAAGCTGGCTGGACATCACTGGACAGTTTTGAAAATGAAAGAGAGAAAAGGAACATAATTGGTGTCAATCGATTGACAAGGAGAGAGCTTGAAGACATGACACTAGAGAATATAGTACCTTTGGGTGAGAGATAATAGGTTGAAAATTGGATATAAAAGACAAGTATTCAGGTGAGAGAAAACTCTAAATATGCGTGGTTACTTTGGGGTTTTATCAATAGAAAGCCTGGGCTAAACAGAGGCAAACATTTAGTTGATTCAATGCCTTTAATAAAATATGTTTAAGGTTCTTTTTTTTTTGGATAAATGTTTTAATTCTAAAATTGAGGCGAATATCAGCTCTGACAACAATGGTTATTATTTTCCCAAAGATACTTGAATTATTTCTTAAACAGTAATATTATGAAACTGACCATTCTTCCTACAAAATATACATTTTATACATTTAAATACACACACATATAGACATGCATATACACCTATCTGGGGGGCAAAGTGGGTGTAGGTATATGTATTGTGTTATATATGTGTGTTCATGTGTTTTTGTGTATACAAAGCACATATGCATATGTTTGTAACTACCCACACATATATGCTTTTGTGTATATACATATATTATGTGTCCGAGAGAGAGACAGAGACAGAGAAAGAGACAGAGACAGAGACAGAGTGTTTAATTTCCATGTGAAAAAACATAGATGAGATTGTGATGATATTATGCGACTGTTTTATTTCTGTCTTTGTTCCCCTGGCACCTAGCAGAGCGTCTAAGTACATTGTAGATTTTTTAATGTCTGTGGATTAGTTGACTATTCATTCATTCATTGTTCCCTTTCAAAACCAGTCCCAGGTACATTATACAATGTTACTTTCATGAAAGAAGGAAAAGAACTCTTTTTTTTTTTATTCTTCCATGGGTCTCCAAAAACTCATGCCATTGAGAGATTTTTATTATCCAGTCTATTCCAAGGCCTGTTTGTGTATTCTTTTCTAAGGGCTGAGTCAAATGATCAGAGAGATCCACCAATGATTAATCAATATTTCCTTTCCTTAAAGACCTGAAAACTTTCAGAGAAAGGAGGGAGAGATGTTTCCAGATTTTCACTGTCCCAGTATTTCAGAAAAATTATAGTTCATGAATATAATCAGATAGGATTATGAATACAGAGCTGAAAGAATATTCTAGGTCATCGAATACAATCCTCTGTTTTATAGATAAAGATACTGAGACCCATGTTCTACTGGGTAATGAGAAGAATATTCTTTTGATTCTCACTATGAGATGAAATCTTTATGAGATTCTAATGGTTCATCTTTAATAATAATTTTCCTATTCTCTTAAAGTGTGAAAAAATAAATTTCATTTACCTTTGCCAGATTTGTGATCAAATAAGTCTAAGAAACTCCTTTTGTGGAAATACTGCCAATGCAAATCAAGAATTTGTTTTTAAGTAGTAATATTATAAGATTACTCTTACCATTAATGGTTTGTGAGGTGACCATAGTTATATAACCAGCATATAACAATTGTAAGAATTGACCCTAGTTCTTCTTGACTCAAAAGTCAGCACTCTGTAATGTTAAGGGAATTTGAAGATGTTCCTTACCCCTTTATGGGCCCATGTGATCTGCTTTGAGCTTTCACCCAGCCTACAACTCTGTCACATGGAGCTACAGATGTGAGGAATTTACTTAATAGGGCATAAGCAGAGAACAGAAATGGGTGGAGCAGGAAGTGAGTGAGTGAGGTGGAACTAAGTAAGAGAGAGGAGTCAGAGGGAGGCAGAGCAGCTAGTGTGAGAGAAGGGTATTTTGCCTGTGGGAGCTTGTTTGTGGAAAGGCCTGACTAAGGGGAGGTTTGGAGATGGCAGTGATCCTTGCATTGGTAATATGTACCAACTTCTTTATTACCATGGTGAATTTTACTTCCTGGAAGATGAATAAATATCTTAGTTTTGTCTTTGAAGATGAAAGTCTGTTATATCTTGTGATTCAAACCTGGAAATATGCCTGCATATCCATACTAGCTACCATGGTTATTGCATTGGCAAAATATACTCCATCCAATAGGACACATTGCATTTCATTGCCCAGCCTTTCTAATTACATGAAATATAATTAACACTGATAAATGTTGAAATTGGAATAGTTTGTTCTACACTCAAAAGGCACTAATTCTAGAATACTCTCATCATTATGAGATTTCAAACTCAACAACAATCTCTTATTGTAATGGATTGGGCAAAGAGGTCAATATTTTTATAATTATGCAACAGCAGAATTATGAAAATAAAATAACTAATCATATTATACTATTCCCTGAGTGGTGTCAGGAAATCAATCATTGCTCTCTATGTAAATCAATCAGGAGTTTTCCATTTTTTCCCAAAAGCTTACAGGAGTATTTTGAAGCTGTTTTGAAATTACCTTGATGCTAAAGTAATTTTCTCAGGAATATTTCAAACCAGCAATCTCTGCTATTTTTTGTCACCTGTAGCAGAGGTAAAGGACTGTTCCCAGATAAATGAATGAGAGAATGTATCATAAAAGATTTATTTCAGCTGCCCCATTTTTCTTATTTATTTCTCACATTTTACCCATTTACCATTGGCTTCCTTACATTGCAGCAACAGCCCGTCGTCTTTGAAAACAAATCATGCTATTTACTTCTGTCCTCTGAGCAAACAAATGGTTTTGTGGAAGAAGTGTCCAGAACAAAAAGGAAAACTTGGACTGTGGATTTCCTAGCAGAAGAAATAGATCTTCTGTAAATACCTACTAGCACAGTCATGGGATGTCTTGAGACTGCAGAGTTTTACATTTCCCTCTCCAATGGAACTTTAAAGCCTGGCCAAAAGAAAAGTCACTGCATGTGGTTCTTTAGCTCTACTGAAATTTTACTCATTCTCCCAAAGGACCTTTATCTGAATAGCCTCTAAAAATTAGAGATTTGATTTACTTTAAATAACAGAACATAACATCCTTGAGACATGACAGTTTCATTTTTGGTTTGGAAAACACAGTGTTAGCATAACACAGCTTATAGTAGATGGCACAGTTTGGAAATTCTTTAGTACAAGAAGTTTCATCTGTGGAATTGCCCTACAATGACAAAATTATAGGTCCATTCTTTTATATGTGGGCATGTGCATATGTATCTAGATATATACATCTATACTACAGATAAACATATATATGTGTGTGTGTGTGTATGTATATATGTATATAGATATTTTTATTTATATGTCTATATTTCTATCTATCTATCGATGTATATTCACTACTTTTCTCTTAGTATGGTTGTGAAGGAAGTTTCATCTCTCCACTAAACTGCAAAACTCCATTTGGGCAGTGTTTGTATCTTTGATCTCTGTTTCCACTGTTCCACTATATAGTACAATCCTTTGAACCCACTGGTCAACTGACAAAAACTGATTGATTTAAAGAAATCAAAGGCAGTATAAAGAAAAGCAAATGAAATTTAGGACCAGAGAACCTGATTCAAATCCTGGTTCTGCCTCCTTACTACTTTTGTGAACTTGAATCAAGACTTCCTCCTCTATGGTCTTCAGTTTTGTCATCTGTCAAATTAATGGCATTAGATATGATACCCTTAAAAGTTCCTTCAGACTCTAAATTAATGGTCCTATAAACTTTTGTTTGACTCATATCAAAAAATCAAAGGAACTGATGGGACATTTAATTGAAAAGACAGAATGCCAGCAATGATCCAACCATGATATGAAGTTGTATTTAACATCTTCATCATTAGGAAAAAGAGTAGATACTGGGCCATGGTCCAAGCATAATTATAGTTAGTTCAAAGGATCATGTTCTTCTACAGTACTTCTGTATGTTTATTCAGCATTTTCTGTGTTGAAGGGAAGAGACTTTTTGTTCTAGAAAGTAGAACAGCACTTAATACACTTCTTTTTCTCGGACACTATTATCCTATGTTGTATGACTATACTAAAAATGAGTTTCAAGTAATATTGTATAAGTATACAAAATGAAAACAAATGGTAAGCTATTACTATTTTTTATGAAACAGTCTATTTGAAATAACAGCATTGTATTTTTGGTGTTAAAAATTCAGGCAAGCAAAAAACATACTAAGTGACTATGATATACCAAGCCATGTTCTAGGCACTGTCACATACAAAGATAGGTATGAAACAATGTCTGGTCTCAAAGAGAGAGGAATGTAATAAAATATAATTTTTATGTAAGACAGAATAAGTTAGTTGATATAAGAAAAATGGAGTTACTCTCCATTGATGAATTTACTCTACCTGAAGTAAAGGGAGACGAAGAACAATATATAAAATGACCAAAGTTGAGTTAATTAAAAGAGTAATGAATAAAAATTTTAAAACTAAACACAGGGAGATTTGAATAACCCAGCTCCTATGAAGGGATATAAGAAAGTAGAGCTTCATGTGATTTGTTTTGTTTTCAGACATAGTAGACCATGTGTGTGGAATACTATATATTATGTCAGAGGTTTTCAATATGTTGATCATTTTAAACTTTATTTCCCCCATTTTATTACTATTGTTATTTCATTATTTATTATATTTTATTATTTATTGTCTGAGACAGAAAAGGGATTTTTTTTTTGGCAACTACAGTGTATATGTTCATACATACATATGATAAATATGTGTATTGTATTGATAAATACATGTGTGTTTATGTAAACATGTCAAGTTTATAATACATTAACATAAATTTACATCACATACATCATGGGTAGATCGGTTCATAACCTGCATTGCTAACCAAATTATGAGAAAAAAATCGATGTCTTTGTTAAAATTTATTTTTTTCAATTCAATTTAATATTCATTTATGAAGTATCTTCTATGAATAGAAACCAGTGCTATGTACTTGGGGACATAAAAACTCTTAGATAAAACCTTGTCCTTTCTTGAATATGTGTTTATACACATATACAAAACTTTATATATGTGTGTCCATGTATGTACACATAAATGTTTATACACTTATTTGTATGCACATGCATATAAACACACACACACACACATATATATATATATATATATAATGCAGAATAATTCATGACAAGTACATGAAAGAGGTATAAAATAAAGTGTTGTATCTGTCCTAAGATTTGATAGAAGCTGTTACTTCCTTGGAAATGGAAGTTAAGCAGAGAAGGAGGCTTTAAAAAGTTGTCCTATAAGGGGTGATAATCCAGCTGGGCTTTATAGGATGATAAGGATTCAACAGCAATTGAAGAGAAGGGAGGGCATTCTAGGCATAATGACAAGCAGAAAAGGGTGGATAAGGGTTTGGTTAGGACATAGAATGGTACAGTTTAGATGAAGAATATGAAGAGAAATAGAATGGGAACAGCTCCAATATGAGGTCAGGCAGGAAAGGAAGGTTGGCACATTCATTGTGGAAGCCCTTAAATGCCTCCCCCTACCCCTAAAAAAGGAGCCATTGCATATTAACTGAAAACTGAGGTGACTAGGTCTATGCATAATTAAAGTTACTCTGGAATCAGTATGAAGAATAGATTGTACACAAGGAGTGAAGAGGTGATGAGAGCAATAAGGAGGCTATTAGATTGCTTTAGCCAAATTTGGCAGTAATAAGGACCTATACAATGGCAGTGCCAGTGGACCAAAAGGGAAGGAATGGTACCAAATCTAAAGACAGGGGAATTATCTCTCCTTGGTGAGGAGAAAATGTTCATGATAAGATGTACAAAATTGACGAGTTATAGCAGCAAAGCTTAATTCATCTTCCATAGGACTGCCTTCTTCTTTGTGTAGCAGAAATTTTAATTATTTATGGTAAAGGCAGGACACAGTCAAAGGAAAATGTTGAAGGGAATGTTGGGAGAAACTTCAAAGGGATTGAAGAGTTAATGATTGAAAATAGTGTGAATATTCCCAAGGGCAGAGAAGAATTGGACAGGGAATGGATGAGGCAGCATGAAGTGAGTCTATTGAAAAATAGGACTGAGCAAAATATAGATAACTGGTTCAGCAATGTGGCTAAAGTACATACGATTTGTACTGAAGGTGGCAAGACTGAGTGGGAAGTAGGTTGGAGTGGGATCTTTCCTATACCAGAGAGTATATGAAGAAATAATCTACCTTCAAATTCAAAGTTGATTACAGCATATTTGTATTTCTCTTTAAAATGATTTTATATACTTAAAAATCTCTTTTGTTAATGACTCTCCCTTTTTACTTCCATTAATAGCCTCTATGTTATAGCTAAGAAATGACTTGAGTGAAAAAATGGTCAAAGGATATGAACGGACAGTTCTCAAAGGGAAAAAAATAACCCAAGCTAATTGTAGTTCAATATCTCTATTAAATCATGTATGCCTATATTTGTATTTACATATAGATAGTTATTGATATATCTTCTAGGTCTATAGCATCTATAGTTATAGGAATAGTAAACTAAAGAAATTCTATTTGTTTGATTTCTTTTGCTCACCCACATGTCAGCCCAGTGCCTGCCACTCAACAGACTCCCATTTCTTCTTATTGTCTCCACAAAGTAATACAAAATGCTCTGTTTAGCATTCAAAGTCCTTTGTAACAACTCCCTCTTTTTCTAACGTTTTTATATCATATTCCCCAACACATCCTCTTTGATGCAAGGACACTGCATGTTCTGAGAAGCAAACACTCTAAGTTCTTAAGTTCTGGACATTTTTTTGAGCTGTCCCCCAGCCCTGGGATACTATTTCGCCTCTACTCCAATTACTGACCTCCCTGGTTTTCTTTAAGTTCCAACTAACCTCCTCCTTCTACAAGAAGCCTTTCTCAGCTACTATCATTCCACTGCCTTCCATTAAAGTCATATTTCAATTTATCCTGTATATAGCTTGCTTCACATATATTTATGTGCATGTTATCTCCTCCATTTTCTTGTAAGCTCCTGGAGGATGAGGAATATCTTTTGTCTCTTTTTGTCTTCACAGTGCTTAGCACAATTATTGCATAGGAGACAATATTTATTGATTGATAGATATGTATATCTATCTATATCATCTCTATAATTCTATAGCTATATGCCTACTACTTCTACATCTATAGAAAGAAAGATCCAAATCAATAGGATATATATAAATTCAAATTTAATATACTTTGGGATGCTATTTCATATCTAATAGATTTACAAAATAGACAAAAAAGAAAAATGGACAAAGTGAGAACACAAGAATGTTTGTTAATCATGGAATTTGAATTGGTTCATCTCTTCTGGAAAACAATTTGAATGATACCTCAAATTTACTAAGCTGAAAATATTTTTGACCTCAAAATACCCCTAGTAGCTCTATGCTCTCAAAGAAGTAAAAGACTGTGAAAAAGTCCTATGTGTATAAAAATATTTATATTGGTTATTTTTGTAGTGGCAAAGAATTACAAATTAAAAGGAGGTGACATTTAATTTGGAAAAATGAACAAATTATGGCTTATGAATGTTATGGAATAATATCATGCTATAAGAAGTGGTTATAGGGATAGTTTCAGAAATATTCCATAATATTTATATGAATTGATGTATAATTCAGTGAATGGAGACAAGAGTACAATTTATACTATAGCATTAATATTTTAAAAATGACCAATTTGTGATACTTGACAATTCTAATCAATGCAATGATCAGCCATGATTCTAGAGACATAATTATGAAGAATGTTGAATACTACCTAACAGAAAGATGATGAACTAATATGCAAAATGAGACATGCATTTTTGTACATGGTAATTATTGTAATGCTTTGCTTGACTACACTTATTTATTATTTTTATTTATTTATTTATTATTATTATTTATTTTATTATTATTTATTATTATTATTACACTTATTATTATTTTGTTTTTCAAGTGGGAGGAGATGATAGTGAGAAAAATAAATTCCAAATAATTGAAAAATTTTTAAAAATTTAAATAGGTGCAAAATATTGAAAAGATATTTTTATAATTTTGTGTTAGAGGTGCCATCAACATGAATGTTAAAGTAGTAAAGACAGATGGAAGATCAAGCAAAATAAGTGAACAAAATAAGGTCCTCAATTCCCAGCTTTACTCTACCTTCTCTTTTATGGAAAATGATCTCCCTGCTCCAACATTTGTCTTTTGAAATCATAATTGGTCACTGTACTGACCATGGTTCTGAAGTGTTTCAAATTTGTTATATACTTTCAATTATTGGGACATTAAGTTTCACACAAGTCTTTCCAAGTTCTTCTTAACTCTTAACATTATTAATACCTAAAGGAGTAATAATGCTCAATTATATTAACATATTATGGTTGGTTCAGCTCCTTCACATTCAGTGAACACTGGCACTTCTTTGTATTTTTTTGCTGCCAGAAAAATAAAGAAAACATCTGCTATAGGGAGTATTATATACCTGGAATCCTTCTCTCAGTCTTTTACTTGTCCTATAAGTATTTGTCTAAGCAATGTCTTATATAGGGTATTTTTTTGTCCTAGCTGCTAGAATATCCCATTAAATACTGCCTATATTTATTTTCATCTACTCACATACCTTCTTGATAGAATGAAAGGTCCATGAGAGCAGAGACTCCTTCATTATTTTATGCCTAGTACCTAGTTTAGTTGCCAGTACATAGTAAGAGTTTGTTAATTGATTGGTAGTGGTATCATCAGGTCAAATAATGTACCAATTTAAAGAATAATTTTGTAGAATAATTTCAAGATATTTTCCAGAGCAGTTGAACCTATTTAGAGCTCCAGTAACAATGGAGATCCTATTTCCCAATGGAATCAGTTGATATTTCCATTTTGAATAGCCTGCCATGCATGAATAAACAAAAGAAAAACAATTTGTTTGATTTCTTCCTCTCATTCACTGTAGCATATTTCCTAGAAAAGTCTTTTTCAAATGCCACAAGAAAATAACTGAACTAATACATCTCATTATTAGGATAAGAAACAAGATACTCAAGCATTATACCCTCATGCTGAAGACTAAAAGCTTAGGTGCAATTGAATGAGCATACACACACATTACACACACAACTTTGGACTCAGAAATCTTTGTTAGACAGTAGATCACAAATTTGTATAGATAATCTTCAAGCAAACCACTGGTCCTTTCCCTTAATTTCCCGCCTATTACACAAACCCTGATTTTGATTTTGTCTTCTTGAAGAAATGCAATGGCATTAGAACAGAATTAGTTGCATTAAGAATTGCATGCAACTATGAGACCATTTCATGTGCTATTGGAGGGAGGCACTGAGCCTTTACTAGAGTGCTCTGTCATAGTCATAGTTTATGTATTTTTTCTTAGACATTTTAAGTTACATCATCACATTTGGAATATATTGCTGATAGTCACATTTGTTTTAGTCTCACGTCAAGATTAAGTCAGCTAAAATTTTACATTCACCTTTCTGCATTCATCTATCATAAGGAATACAAGAGTAGCTCCCTGTGAGTCAAAGAACATGAGGCCATTATGAGTCCAATTTTGTCATTTGGCTCAGACCCTGAACAGTGAACAGCAGCCTGGAAAATGGATAGAGAAGCAACTTTGAATTCAGAGAGATGTGGATTCAAGTACTTCCTCTAAGTATGTATTGACTTTGCAACACTGCTAATGTCATTTAAACTTACAGGTTCCTCAAAAATTCTCTGAAAAAATTATAAAGGGACTGAAAACTCATGATGTCAGGAATTATGATAATCTCTGTGTCTTTTTTAAAAATTAATTTATTAGTTTAGTTTCAGTTAACAAGATTCAATTCCATAGTTCCTTGATTTTCAAATTTCCTTTACTTCCCTCCCCCCACCCCCCCCCACGACAGCATATAGTCCAGTATAGGTTCTGCAAATACATTCATATTAGACATTATTCCAATTACAAAGGTGTATTGTACTAGGTGGGATGAAAGATTGTAAAGAAGAAATAAAATCAAACAATGAAAAGAAAAAGATCATTTAGTTTGCTTCCATCCGGATTCAGGCTCAGTTCTTTCTAGTTATATCTCTGGATGGCGCATTTCTCTCTTTCTTGAGTCTTTCGGGATTGACATATCACTGCATTGCTGAAGATAGTCCAGTCTGTCGTAATTGGTCATCACAGATATGGTATGTCTGTGATTGTATACAAATTTCTTCTGATTCTACTCTTCTCAATAATCTCTGTGTCTTAATGCTAACTCTCAAAAGTACAATTACCTATATGCATTGCTTGTGAAAATTTTCTCAAGGAATTTATGACCAAACAAGATAGAGAACATTATGCAATGCAAAATGGATCATTTTGATTGCATTAAATTAAAAAGTTTTTTTTCACAAACAAAGCCAATGTACCCAAGATGAGGAAGGAAGCAGAAAACTGGGAAAGAATTTTTACAACTAGTGTCTGATAAAGGCCTCATTTCTAAAATATATAAAGAACTGAGTCAGTTTATATGAATACAAGGCATCCCCAATTGCTAAACAGTCAAAGGATATGGTCAGTTTTCAGAGGAAGAAAATAAAGCTATCTATAATCATAAGAAAAATGCTTTAAATCACTATTGATTAGCGACATGCAAATCAAAACAGCTTTGAGGTATCATATCACATCCATCATATTGGGTAACATGACAAAATAGGGAAATGATAAATGTTGGAGAAGATGTGGGAATGTTGGAATACTAATTCATTGTTGGTGGATCTGTGAGCTGATCCAATCACTCTGGAGAGCGATTTGGAACTACACCCAAAAGGCTTTAAAAATATGGATGCCCGTTGGCCCAGCAATACCACTTCTAGGGCTATATCTCAAAGAGATCATAAAAATGGGAAAAGCACCTATATGTACAAAAATATTTATAGTAGCTCTCTTTGTGGTGGCCAAGAACTGGAAATTGAGGGAATGCCCATCAATTGGGAATGGTTAAATAAGTTGTGGTATGTGAATGGAATGGAATACTATTGGGCTATAACAAATGGGGAGTAGATGAACTTCATAATAACCTGGAAATACTTATATAAACTGATGCTGAGTGAGGAGAGAAGAACCAGGACAACTTTGCACACAATTACAGACACATCATGTGTGTGAGGACTCACTTTGAGAGACTGGGCTCCTCTCAGAAATACAAGGTTAGAAGACAACTCCAAAAGACTTGTGATGGAAAGGGATATCCATATCCAGAGAAAGAACTACAGATTCTGAATACAGATTGAAGCAAAGTATTTATACTCTCTCTTTTATATTTTGTTTTGTTTTGTCCTTCTTTCTAATCGTTCATTCCATTAATTATAATCCTTCTATACAACTTGATTAATTTTTAATGTGAAGGTATCTGTAGAACCTATATCTGATTGCATGCTAGCATGGCAGGGAAGGGCGAAGAGAGGAAGGGGGAGAAAACTTGAAACTAAAGGGATTGTGGAATTGAATGTTATAAACTAAAAGTAAATAAATAAATTTGATTTAAAAAGAAATTATTGGGGTGGCTAGGTGGCGCAGTGAGTAGAGTGCTGGCCCCGGAGTCAGAAGGACCTGAGTTCAGATCTGGCCTCAGACACTTAATGCACACAGAAACAAAAACCTAGCCGTGTGGCCTTGGGCAAGTTACTTAACCCCAATTGCCCTCCAAAAAAGGAAAAAAAAGAAAAAAAAGAATTTATGAATAAGCGGACTTCAGAAAAATCTGCAAAGATTGATATGAACTTATGCTAAGAGAAATGAGCAGAACCAGGAGAAAAATGTACATAGTAATAGCCATGGTATGTGCTAACCAATTTTGATAGACCTAGACCTTCTCAGTAGTATAAGTACCTAAAACAATTTCAAAGGACTCATGATGGAAAATGCCATTTACATTCAGCGAAAAAACTGTAGTGTCTGGATGCAGAATGAAGCAGACTATTTTCTTTCTTTCTTTCTTTTTCTTGTGTTTTGTCCTATTTTTTTCTTTCTCATGGTTTCTCTCATTCATTATAATTATTTTATACAACATTACTAATGTGAAAATATGCTAAATAGGAATGTATATTTTGTGCTTATATCAGATTGAAGGCTTTCTTGGGGAGGGTGGAGGGAGGGAAAGGAGAAATTTTAAACTTATGAAAGTGAATATTGAAAAGTAAAAATAAATAAATTAACTAATAAAAAAGAAATATTTATTAACAAATGTCTTGATTTAATAAAATCAGAATGAAAAACTGAAAAAAAAAAGTCAGTGCAAACATAAGCAATGAGACAGTCTTTCTTCCTTCTCATCATACTTTTTACAGATGAGGTACTGAGAGGAACAATTGTCAAATAAGCTAAGTGACTTTTCATGATTATGCAGCCAGCAAGGGAACAATGAAATATTTCAACCTAAGCCTTTCACCATTCCAAGGTCAACTCTTGAGTTAGTAGGGTCACTGTATATCTCAATGATCAAATAGGGGAGAAAGGAGTAACAGAAACTTTGAACCATGCTTTTCAGATGATTTTTACTTATACAGCTAAAATTATTTTTTAATGCTTTATTAACTTCTGGTTTACACCATTCATTTCTGCCAGATTTTAAGTTACAAATTTTCCCCCATTTTTCCCCTACCCACCACCCCAAAATAGCAGTCCCACAGGATATCCCTTAATCCAATCTTCTCTCTCCCATATCTTCTCTCATACCTCCTTCAACTTTTCCAGTAGGGCATGGTGGATCTCTATGTGCCAGTGACTGTATATCTTATTTCCCAATTCCATATAAAATAGTATTAATAATAGTAGATATATAGGAGGAGTTTTGACTTCACTGTCTTCCTCCTGATCCATGCTTTGATCCTTTTTGTCTCCAAAATAGGAGTGTAAAGTTGGGTTGCTTTATTTACTTTGCTTCCCTCATTTACTTATGTTGACATTCAGGTACTTGACTTTTGGGCTTTTTGCTACAGTAGTACTCTGCTACCAGACAGGGGAGCTTCATCCAAAATGCTGGGTTTTTTTCAGCTGCCTGGCCGTATTAGTTGGGTGGCCTCTCTGAAGCCTCCACAAGCTCTAGTAAGCTGGTTGCACACCCCAGGACCTCCACCCTAGAATGCAATCCAGACCCAAGCAGGTTAAAACAAGGGTGATTACCCCTCAGACTAGTCACTTGGTCCCCCTATATTCTGCAGGCCAGGAGCTGAATCTGTCACATGGGGGCGGCTGCAGGGCTGTGGCACCTCAATGGCTTTTTGCCCAAGAGACAAAGGCTGTACACCCTCCCAACTACTGCATCACAAAGTCCACACTGCACTGACCTCTCACTTTGTCCTTAGCACCTGTGTGTTGATAATTCTGGAAACCACATCAGCTACTGGTGATCTGAAGTCCCTCCAGCTGGTGGTTTGTCAGGCCTGCCCTTGGGCTAAAACCTATGGCTAGCGAGGGGCCAGGGTAGGTTTTGAGTGCTGGCTGCTCACTGCCAGCCTGCCAGGCTGTCCTCAGCAGGGGGATAGCTTCTCTGTGTCATTTTCTGGGTTCTGTAGCTGCAAAATTTGTTCAGAGTCACTTTTTACATGAATTGGGGGAGGTGGAAGCCAGAGCTCCATGGAAGCCCTGTTTCTATTCTGCCATCCTTAAATTCTTTTAAAAATCAAGTTTAAATCAATATAAAGAATACTTGAGTGATAGGAGACTCCAAAATAAAAATAAAACCACATGGATTATTCCGTTATCTTTATTCACATTTCCTTCAGTTGGCTTTAATTCAATCCAACTGAATTGTTGGCATTTAGTCATTTGTTTTGTCTGAAGCCAAGACATCTTCTCAAATCAAAGGATGTCTCTGGGGTGTAAGTTATTCCTGGGAACCTATAGAAAGCAAAATTCTAAAGCACCAAACTTAATCATAAAGGTAAATTATCTTGATTGAGTTCTTGAGGCCCGATTATAATAAACTGAACAAAAGGAATTTATAGAGGCAGTAGAGCCAAAATGCCATAGTAGAAGCACAAATTTGGTGTGAGTTCCCACTCCAATCATTTCCAATACATGTAAAAAATGACTCTAAACAAACTTTAGAGCTGCAGAACCCACAAAGACACAGAGAGAAACAAATCTCCCACTGAAGGCAGCCTGGCAGGCTGACAGGAAAGGTCTATCACACTGAGCTGGGAGCCAAGCACAGTCGTGTGTGAGCTGCATGGTTCCAGCCCCAGGGTGGCCCCAGCTGTCAGGGCCAGATCAGACTTCAGGAGAGTGAATCACCAGCATCTGTGGTGGTTTCCATAAATACCAAAGACAAAGTAAAAGGTCAGTGTGGAATTCTATTGGAACAAGGAGGCATGGAAGAGTGTGGTCTGGTCCCTGCCTCCAGGGTAAGAAGTAGCAGAGGCATCTCTTGAAAAAGATCACAAAAAGAAACCTCCTAGGAATATTATAGCCAAATTCCAGAGATGCAAGATCAAGGAGAAGTATTGCAAGCAGTCAGAAAGAAACAATTTGAGTATTGTGGAAACACAATCAGGATAACACAAGATCTAGCAGCTTCTATGTTAAGGGATCAAAGGGCTTGGAATATGATATTCCAGAGGTCAAAGGAGCTAGGACTAAAACCAAGAATCACCTATGCAGCAAAATTGAGTATAATATTTTAGGGGGAAATATGGTCACTCAATGAAATAAAGGATTTTCTAGCCTTCTTGATGAAAAAAACAGAGCTGAATAGAAAATTTGACTTTCAAATACAAGAAACAGGAGAAGCATGAGAAGATTAATAGGGAAAAAATTTTAAAGAACTTATTAATGTTGAACTATTTACATTCCTAAATAGAAAAATGATAAATCATAAGACTTTTCTCAGTATTAGGATAGTTGAAGGGAATATATGTTTGTATAAATGTGTGTGTGTGTGTGTGTGTGTGTAGGATGGTGCATGTGTATGCAAATATATATGTGAGTGTGGGCATATGTATGTTCATGTATACATGGACAGAGGGCACAGGATGAGGTGAATATGAAGGGATGATATCTAAAAAATAAAATTAAGAGGGGAGAGAGAAATTTATTGGGAGAAGGAGAAAGGGAGAGATAGAATAAGGTAACTTATCTAATATAAAAGAGGCAAAAGAAAACTGTTACAATGGAGGGGAAGAGGAGGTGAAAGGGAGTGGGATAACGTTATTCTCATAGAATTTGGCTTAAGGAGGGAATAGCATACACACTTAATTGAATATCTTACCCTACAGTAAAATAGGAGGGTAGGGGACAAGATGGGGGATGATAGAAGGGAGGGCACTTTGGGGGAGAGTGTAGTTAGAAGCAAACATTTTTTAAAAGGGAAAGCGTCAAAGGAGAAAATAAAATAGGTGGAGGGGGAGCAGGATAGGATGGAGGAAAATCTAGTTGGTCTTTCACAATATAACTACTAGGGAAATGATTTGGATAACTACACATGTACGACCTGTATTGAATTGCTTATCTTCCCAGTTGGGAGGGTGAGGACGGAAGAAGGGAAAAAAATCTGGAACTCAAAGTTTTGTTTTGTTTTTTAAAAGCAATTGGGGTTAAGTAACTTGCTCAAGGTTACACGGCTAGTCATTATTTTATGTGTGGGTGCTCATTTTCTGAGACCGGATCTGATCTTGGGTCATCCCAACTCCGAGGCCGGCACTCTTACTCACTGCGCCACCTAGCCGCCCCTTTTAGGGCAATTGGGGTTAAGTAACTTGCCCAAGGTTACACGGCTAGGTTTTTGTTTGTATGGATTAAGTGTCGGAGGCCGGCTCCGAACTCAGGTCCTTCTGACTCCAGGGCCGGCGCTCTACTAACTGAGCCACCTAGCCGCCCCCATGAACTCAAAGTTTTAAGAACAAATGTTTAAAAAATATTGTTTTACAAGCAACTGGGAAATAAGATATATAGGCACTGGGGTATAGAAATTCATCTTGCTCTACTAGAAAGTTAGGGGGTTGATGGTGGAGGATATAAGAGAAAACTGACTGGGGAAAGAGGTATTCAGTTATATTTTGGGGTGCGGTAGGGAAAGATGTGGAAAAATTGTAACTCAAAATCGGTTATACTCCCCACACTTTCCCCTCCACAGAACCCAAAGATACTTGGACACCCCATATTACCTAATTAATATTCCTGACATTCCTTTTACATGCCCTTTTTTTCTCTATGAGCCTTAGATTCCCTCCCCACCTCAAAGAGCAAGTTCCCCAAAGGGACTTTGCCTTATTCCATTGGCATTATAATAAACTGTCTTTTGACTGAAATATGGCTTGAGTGTGTGAAATCATTCCAGGCAATTCTGCCTTGGCATTCTTGGGGTCCCAGCACACCTTGAGATGGATTATTTTCAGAATCATGATCTTATGGCTTTTTGGGGTACAAGTCCCACCATTCCATCATTATCACAGGGCAAGAATTTGAGGTAAGGAAGGGATAGATTTTTTCCAGACATGACCAATGTGCTGAATGGCTTTTTTTCACTTTTAACCAGGGAATATTTCCAATGCAGACTGTGGATTGAAGTTGAATATCAAGTGAAAGTCAAAATGACATTTTTAAAAAGAGATGGAGAATGGTCCTGTGATTTCCTTGTTATAGGAAGCAACAAGGTAAGAAAACACCCTTTACCAGTGGAGGCCTATCCATTCCCTACATTTTTTTTCTCAAATTTTTTCCTAGACTATTAAGAAGTTCAGAAGTGACTTGCCCAGGAACACAAAATCTTTGTCAGAAACTGGATATGAGGCCAGGTTTTTTTTTTTCTTGGCTTTAAGACTAGTTCTCAATGAACTAAACTATGCACAATACAAGAGCATCAATGAATGAAATATTTTGAAAGCTTTATTGCATTATGACTGTCTATGAATATAATAGGAATTAAGTTATATTCTTTCTTGCTCTTTAATATATACTCATGTGGACAGAGAAGAGACAGCCTGCTGCCTGACTGTTAGAAATTTATTCTTCTAGTTATAAATGCAGTAGATAAAAGTAAGAAATAAATTTGAGGCATATCAGTGAAGAGAGAAGGAAAAAATAAAGAAGAGAGAGGGAAAAATATGGAAGCACTTGAGGAGGGGCATGCATAGCTTGCATGAAACCTTGCTGACTGTTCTCTTATATACCAACTAAGGGAATCAAACTTCCATAGTTAATGAGGTTGCAGCCGAATTAATTTTTTTAACTCTGTTATTTTGTGTTGTTAATGGGAAATTAGACAAATTGAAGCTAAATCAAAAGGCAAAGTATGAAGTGAACTTTTCAAATCATGAATATGCATGCTTAGTCCAAAACCTATCATTACTGACACCAGTTAGGTGTTGTATTGGGACTGTGGATTTGCAAATCTAACACTCCTCCTGCGCTCATGCCAATCTCTCTCCTGATTACGAGGTAATGGAAAATGTTCAATGCCTCTTCATTTAAGTTGAGAGCAGAGCAATTATTTAGGGAATTGTAATGTGTGGAAAATTTCAGGGGTGAAAGAAAAAATGCTGTTACTTCTACTTTTTGTCAGATTACATCAAGCATCTCAGTATCATACAATTTAAAAGGATAAACGATCATGATGCAACTTGACACATGTGCCATGCTGGGATATAATCTGTTACATGTGTCATGCTGGCTCTCCAATTTAATGGAGCGCCTTGTCTGATTGGGAGTGGGTGTAGTGTGCAGCTCCAGGTCTGTCTCAGATAGATCTTTTATTGTCCCTGGTGAACTATTAAAACAGACAATGAGTTACCATATTGTGAGAGAGTATATCATCAGGATGTTACTTTCTTTCTTTTTCCTTTTTTATGGTAATATTGTTTTTCTATTTCATGCTGAAATTTAGGGCATGACACTGCAAACTTCAATTTAAGTTTCAAACTCAGATAAAATTGGACCCCAGTCTAAAAACATTGTAAAAACAAATGGATACCACCTTGCATCTATGGGGGGGATGTGATTGTATTGTATTTTATCCTCATATCGAATAAGGGAAATTATTTCATAGTGTCATTTACTAAGCCCAGGCCAGAATTAGTTTGCCATTTTAGCTGTTCCCATAATATGTGCAATTTTCTCCTTTTTCCCTCAAGGCAACTTCTACAACCCACAGATCAAGGGGTTAAAGTTAGGCTGTTTCTGAGAATTTCCAAATCTTTTGAGATATATATATAATAAAAAGAAATCTTTATCTTCCAATCTTATGGATAGAGCCTGAAGAGACCCTGGGCTATCCAAGCTACTGACAACTGTGTGTACTATTTTGTTAAAATAATATCCCTAATACTGAAGAAAGTAGAAGCAGTTAATAGAATCTTCTGATAAATAGTTGGGATTTAAAGGACTATAGAGATAGACGCTTATCTCCCAAAATTAGAGTATTAAGAATGAAGAAAAACTTAACTGTCTCAAGGCAACTTTTCCCCCTAGCCCTGATATTCAAGCTTTTGCTTGTTTAATTATTTTTCCTTATATGTCTGGTACATGCCATCTACTTTGTATCTATTTTGAATATATCTGTTATTCTCAGTCTCTTTTTTGTCTTCAATTAGAATGTAAGCTCCATGAGAGCAGGGCTTCTTTAAAAAAAAAAAAAACCCTAATGCTTAGGACAAGATTGTGATCCAGGAGGAAGCCTCTCTGTACTTTGTGATAAAAAGGCATGTGTGTGTGTGTGTGTGTGTGTGTGTGTGTGTGTGTATATGTTTGGGTGGCATGGAGGACAGAGAGATCAAAATAATTTTATACTTGGTTAGGATTTGAGAGATTGTTGGTAGATGAGAGGCAGATACTATGAATTATTCCAATGGTAAAAAGTTACAAATATAAAGAGAGTTATAAGATACCTCAAAGGATGATAGAGTAAACAGAATGAGTGTGTGTGTGTGTGTGTGTGTGTGTGTGTGTGTTTACGTTTGACAAGACCTAGGCACATTTGTATGTCAACAAGGAAGAAGTCAGTAGATACAATAGGTAAGATGACACTGGAGTAGTGGCAGAATAAAAGTGAGAGTAAGACATCTTATATGTGGCAAACATCCAAACAAAAGATGAACATGATCAAGAGCATCATTAAAGGGGACAACATGGAAAAGAAGTGCTGCTTCTTCCTCAGAGATTGAAGCAAAATATTCTCCATTAGATATAAAGAGATGTTTTAAAGCTTGAAACAATGAGAGAGTTCATAATTAGTAGTCTTGATTTTTTGCCCCTATAACTTAGGAAGCAAGGTCAACTGCTGGGAGAGAGAAGGTTGGGAAGGCTGTAGAGTGTTTATGAAGTTTTAGGTGATGTATTAAAAAGAATGGTGAAACAGTGTTGACCAGGGAAGGAAAAAAAAGGCTTTCCAGGTAGCAGTGAATGTATGTTGCTGATTCAGAAACAATATTTTAGTACATGAGGTTGATACCATTGTACAATTATTTTTGTTTGTTGTATCACTCAGCAGCATGGGGTCAGAGTAGAGACAACAAATGGTAGGAATCTTTCACAGCTGATGACTGTCAAGTTATAAATAGAAAAAAATAAACAAAGATGCAAAGGATTCAATAGAAAGAACAGTGTATTGTTGAAGTAGACTAAATTTAAGGCTACAAAGTGAACAATACAGCAGATCAGTGTCAGAACTTGGGAGGACAAGGAGGATTGTATTAACTAGAGGGTCTGGTGAAGGTGAAGAACGTTTAGCATGTAGGAAGAAGAGATAGGGATACAGAGTTAGAAGTTTATGATCAGAAGTCAAAACAATGCATTGCTAGAGTTATGGGTAATAATGAGACCTAATTCCTTCTGTGGGTAGCCTATTGTCATCTTTTCCTGCTGGCTTCTCTTACCTTCAACATATCTCAGCTACTCTGTCAATAGGAAGCCTTTTCCATTCCTCCTTACCTCTAGCACCTTTTCTCTAAGCTTACTTCCAATTTATCCTGTATATAGTGTGCTTACACATAGAAATCGCTTGCTGTCTCCCTAATAGATTATGAGGTCTTTGAGAGGAAAAAAAAGTCTTTCTTTTGTGCCTAACCCTTGGGATAGTGCCTGAAACTTAATAGGCACTTAATAAATTCTTACTATCTTGACTTGAAGGAAAAGCAATGAAGTTGTAAGTCAATGGAGATGATGAACTGGGAGTTGATAGTGTTCAAGAGGACAATAACACATATTTATATTGTAAATTCCAAATGTGAGGGCAGGAGTAAGGAGACTATGAAACAGGGAATAAACTCTTGTAGAAAGAAGGGTGAGTTAACCAGAGTCCAACAGATAATTATTTCCACAAATGTTGGGAAAGGAGAGTATAGATGGATGGAATGAATATCAAAGGAGGAAAAGATTATAGAAAGATGGTCACCAAGAGAAGGCCTAGAACTGTTAGAAGGAAGCCAAAAACAGAGCAATAGATTTGAAATGGGGTTTGAATCCTGGTGTGGCTATTGACCAGTGGTGGCACTTCAAAAAATGCATTTAAAACCCCTAAGCCACTTCTTCTGTCAAGTGATGGAGTTTGATCTAAAGACCCCTACTTGCTCTTAGATCTCTAAATTTCTGATCCTGTGATCCCTCTTTTGACTCAGTGTAAGATTATAGGAAGGAAGCATGAAGAAATGAGGAACCAAAACTGCAGACAATGACTAAAGTTTGGTTTTGGTTTTGGTTTTATTTTTTCCTGGAGGAATTCAGTTAGAGAAGTGCCGTAGCCAGCTTGTACCAGTTCTCCAGGGCTATTTATGAAATATTTATTGTGAGCATTTATACCTCATAAATTGACAAATACTGCTAATTGGCCTTGGTTATTTGTTTCATTGATTGTTAAGTCTTTTTTTTAAAGCAATTGGGATTAAGTAACTTGCTTAAGGTTACACGGCCAGTAAGTGTGGGTGCTCATTTTCTGGGGCCAGAACTGATCCCGAGTCATCCCAACACCGGGCCTGGCACTCTTATTCACTGCGCCACCTAGGGGCTTCAATTGTCAAGTCTTTAAAAATGGAGAAAATGTGATGGAGAAAAATATTAATAATTTTCTTAAACTTAATAGTATGCCATATGTATAAATATATGTATATACATGTATGTATGTGTATATATAATTATATTCATAGGTGTGTATTATGCATTGTGTGTGTGTGTGTGTGTGTGTGTGTGTGTGTGTGTGTGTGTGTGGTGTGTGTAGGTATGTATGCATTCATATTATTTCTGGAAAGCCAGTTGTTAAACATTTACCAGCCAATTCAAGGACTCAGAAATTCATGATCACCAGGGTTTGTGGAGAGTGTGAGAAGAAGAAATTTAGTCTGATCGGGATATTATTAAGAGTAGACCAGGGTGGCTGGGTGCTGCAGTGAGTAAGAGTGCTGGCCCAGAGTCAGGAGGACCTGGGATCGGTTCCAGCCTCATACTTAACTCTCACACAAAAATAACTGGCTGTGTAACCTTAGACAAGTTACTTAACGCCAATTGCTTTAGGAAAAAAAAGAGTAGACCAATAATGCTTCTTACTGTATACATCTGCCCTGACATGCTTGGAGTTACTTGGAGAGAGGGACAATTTCTTATTTTACCTTTGTATTCCTATTTATTTCTCCATGCCTGGAATGTAGTAGATGCCGTATGTTTGTCATCTAATGTTTTTTTTTTAATTTTAACTTTTGTTTATTCAATCACTCATTCATTCCAACATGCACTGTATTCATTTCATAATTTATTTCATCTTTACTAATGCCATTCACCACCATCATCATCGTCAAGAAAAATAAGGAAGAAAATTGGAAGGAGGCTCATTCCCCTTGTGTCCAAGTCAGTCTTTAGTTCCCAGAGGAATTTGCTTCTGTGTCTCTCCTCTTTTTGTGTGTCTTCTCATGGTGTCAGGTGCAGATAAAGTTTTAATAAATGCTCGTTGATGATGATCATGGAATCAGTTTTGAAGATTCTGCTTAGGGGAATTCTCATCAAAATCTTTAAAAAACTTTAGCAACATTTCACACAAGCAAGGAGGATAGAAATACTTGATATGCAAATAGGTTCTAACACACCTTTACTCCTCTGATTTATATCAAGCATGACATCTGGAGCCAAAAAGACAATTAGCAACAAGCAAAAGCCTGTCAAGATGAATATCTGGATGAGAAATGGAAATAAAAAATATCTTAAGTAAGTTAGCTTTCTTTTCTATAAATACAAAACTCTATCAAGGAGATATAAACCATTTCTTCCCTTCAGTGCTTAGTAGTCAATTAATAAATGTAAGCGGACTAATTGATTCCCAAAGTTACATAAAATACTAACATAATCCTATAATTATAGGTACCAATACTAAAATTTTATTTAATAAAACTTATTTCAATATGGAAAAATATAACTTCAATCAATAATCTAAACTGGATGCTCAAGGCTGGAGAATTAATAAACATATAAATATAATGAAAAGACAGAAAAGATAATTATTAGCTTCAAGGACACTAATCACAATAAATCATATGTTGGGGTTTCTAAGGAGACATGAGATATATTTATTTCTAAGTGACAATGCAATGATAAATTGAGTGTACTTAAAAGAACCCAAGAATTGGAGCAAAAAGGCCTGGATTTAAATTATATCTTTAAGTAATGCTATAAACTGGACAAGTTATTTCTTGGTTAAGTATTTTGTCAAATGAAGTGTTTCACCAAATCACAGAATTTCATAATTAGTAGGAATCTCATGGATTATCTAATCCAACCCATACCTGATAAAAAAATTCTTTAAACTAAATACTTAACAGGTAGTTACAAAGCTTTTGGAATGACAACAAGAACAAAGATTGCCAATGAAGGAAGCACATAACCTCTGAAAGAAGTTGAGTTTACTTTGAATTGACTCTAATAATTAGAAATTTCTTCTTTAGAACATAATGAATCTGCCTTGCTACAACATCATTTCCCATTGTACCTCATACACATGTATGTATTATATATGTATGTATGTATGTACATATGTATATATGTGTGTATATAGGTTGTTTTCTTGTTGTCCTTCCTTCTTGAAGAGGACACAAATAATATCCCTATGCTTGAGTCAAGTTTCAATGTATCTGACTGTGGTTGATCAGACCAATATAAGCTCATAATGCACTACCACAGGTCAGGCACAAATAGTCCATGTGAACTTTTGGGGTGGATTCTCTAAATTTGTCCATCTTGTGTTTCTTTTGAGCTAACACAATTCTGCTTTGCTCATAGAGCACAGCATTATTTTTCATGTGGGCATGCCATGCTGAGTAGTTCTGTATCAGTGTCTCCCATGTCATACAATCAATTCCAAAGTTCTTAAGAGAGACCTTGAGAGTTTCCTTGTATCACTTCTTCTGATGACCATATGAGCTCCACCCTATGCAAGCTTTCCATAAAATAATTGGTTTTTTTGCAAATAGACATTTTGCATTCGAACAACATGGCCAATGAATCAGAGTTGCCCTTTCTGAAGTAGTTTGAATGCTTGCCTCTTCAGTTCAAGAAAGGACCTCAATGTCTGGCACCTTATCCTGCCAGGTGATCTTCATAATCTTCCTAAGACAACTCAAATGGAAGTGATTTAGTTTCCTGGCATTACACTGGTAAATTGTCCAGTTTTCACAGGCATTCAACAATGAGGTCAGCACAAGAGCTCTGTAGACCTTCAGTTTGGTAGTCAGTCAATTACCTCTTCTCTCTCACACTTTCCTTTGGACCCTCCAAAACACTGAGCTCACTCTACCAATGCATCTGTCAACCTCATTATCCTTGGAAAGTACATGACCAAGGTAAGTGAACTCATTTACTGCATTCAAAACATCTCCACTTCTGTAACTGATGATTCCACTTATGGATGGTATACTAGTGGATGATGAAGCCCCTGTGTTTTCTTGGTGTTAATTGTTAGGGTAAACTTATCAGAACCACCAGAGAATCTATCCACACTTTTTTTGCTTCTCAGCTTCCAAGGCTGCATTGGTGGTTATATAGCCTCTTCTCAAAGAGGACCAAAATGGCATCACTATGGTAACATCATATTTCAATGTGTCTGACTGTGATTGATCAGAGCAATATGAACTCAGAATTCTCTGCCACAAGTCAAGCACATATAATCCATGTGTACATTTGGGGTGGATACTATAAATTCACGCATCCTACACTTCCTTTCAGCAGTTTCAATTCTGCTTTGCTCATAGAACACAGCACCTTCCCTGACATGGGCACACCATGCTGAGCAGTCTTGTGCCTGAGTCTCCCATGTCACACAATCAATTCCAAAGTTCTTCAGAGAGACCTTGAGAGTGTCCTCATGCCTCTTCTTCTGACTACCATGTGAGTGCTTGCTCTGTGTGAGTTCTCTATAAAAGTCTTTTTGGCATGTGTATGTATTGCATTCAAATAATGTGTTCAGTCCATCATAGTTGTGCTCTCTGAGGCAGAGTTTGAATGCTTGGAAGTTTAGTTTGAGTAAGGACTTCAATGTCTGGTACCTTATCCTGCCAGGTGATCTTCAGAATATTCAGAGGAGAATTCGGATAGAAGCAATTCAATTTCCTGGCATGGTGCTGGTAGACTGTGCAGGTTTCAGAGGCGTGCAACAATGAAAAAAGCAAAATGACTCTGTAGACCTTCAGTCTGATAGTCACTCTAATACCTCTTCTCTGCCATACTTTCCTTTGGAACCTCCCAAACACTGATCTATCTCTGGTAATGCTTGTGTCAACCTCATTATTAATGTGTACATCCTTAGAAAGTACAATGCCAAGGTAAGTGAACTTATCCACAGCATTCAAAGCTTCTCCATTTGCTATGAACAATGGTTCTACATATGGATGGTGTGGTAGTGATTGAAGGATAACCTGTGTTTTCTTCGTGTTAATTGTTAGGGCAAAATTAGTACAAGCAGTAGAGAAGTGATCCATACTTTGTTACATCCCAGATTCAGAGGCTGCATTGAATGCACAAGCATCTGCAAAGAGAAAATCATGCACCAACACTCCCTCCACTTTGGTCTTGGCTTGAAGCCTTTTCAGATTGAATACTTTATCAACAGTGCAGTACCTGACCTTGATACCCTGTTTACCCTCATTGAAAGCATTTGACAACATGGCTGAAGACATCATGCTAAAAAGTATGGGAGGAAACATACAACCTTGTTTCACTCCACTAGTGATTGGGAAGGCAGGAAAGCATTGTATATTATCCAGAACCCAGGAATTCATGTCGTCATGAAACTGACACACAATACTGAGGAACTTCTCCAGGCAATCAAATTTTGACATAATTTTTCCTAAACCCTCATGACTAACAGAATCAAAGGCCTTGGTCAGATCTACAAACGTTGTGTACAGACTTCTGTTCTGCTCCTGGAATTTCTCCAGGAGGTGTCAGGCAGCAAACACCATATTGACTGTTCCTCAGACACTTCTGAAGCCACTTTGGCTCTCAAGTAGATGCCCTTTTTCCTAGTGAAGGATCAGTATATTAAGGAGGATTCTGGAAAGAATCTTGCCAGAAATGACTAAGAGAAAAACATCCCTGTGATTGTCACAGGACAATCTATTTCCTTTGCCTTTATAGAGACGGACAACAGAGGCATCCTTGAACTACTGGGAGATAACCTCCTCTTGCATTGTAGCCTGGAAATTTTCAGTCAACTTTTGTATGAGAAATGGACCCCCTACCTTACAAATCTGAGCCAGAATAGAATCAGCACCAGGTGCTTTGTCACATGAAAGTAGCCTAAGAACATTCAAAACCTCTTTTTCAATTAGAACTTCACTTATGGAGGGATTGACTTCAATCTGAGGTAAATGGTCAATGGCCTCAAAATTGATTAATGATGGTCAATTGAGAGCATTATGGAAGTGTTCACCCCATCTCTCTAGGATCATGTCCTTAGCACTAAGTAATGTGGCTCCATCTGCAAACAGAAAGTTATGCACAGATACTCCCTGCACTTGGATCTTGGCTTGTAGTCTTTTCAAGTTGAAGAATTTACCATCGGTGTGTTAACTGACATTGATACTGTGTTTATTCTCATTGAAGGGATTTGACAATTTGACTGAAATGTGTATATATATTCACACACATATATACATATATTCACACATATATACATATATTTACACACATATATACATATATCAATGCATACATATATACACATGCATGCATATATACATATTGTATATGTAAATAGGTATATATAAAATAGAAAATATTATATACTCACATACATATATAATACAGAGATATATCAATGTATATAAATAAATTAGAAATAAAAATACATTGTGTTATATATTAAATATGGGTGAATGTATTATACACACACACACACACACACACACACACACACACACACACACACACGGAAATAATTTACTCATCTTTGCTTACCAAGCAGGTATTCTTATGTCCAGGCAATATTCTGTCAGTTCTTTCCATAAATCTTGGTACAACATGAATTTGAGTTCTTTCTGTCTTAGGTAGGTCTCCTTTGAAACTCTCAAGTTGATCAGGATCACTGTTGAAGGCATCCCTCCCAAAAAACCTGAGCAAAATCATCTAGATATGGTCTGATCATGATAGAGATAATGGGGTAATATCACTGCTTTATTCTTTGAATCAATGAAATTAAGAAATGCATAATGATTGAAGGAACTGATATACTATTGAATAAATGAAAATAAATAGTGAAAGAGCAGATCAATGAATTGGGCATGCAAAAAATATTAAAAAATAAAACAGAAAAAGAACAAATTAAACCTCATCAATTAAATCCCAAATTGAAAATTCTGAAAATCAAAGGAAATATGAATAAGAATGAAAATAAGAAAAGTATTAAATAATAAATAAAAATATAAGCTGCTTTTATGAAAAAAGAATATATATGCATATACATATATGTAATTGGTTAACGTGGTCTATAAAGAGGCAAAAGATAAAACCAGATTGTTCATGTCAAAAGTGAAAAAGGTGAATGCACCAACAATGAGGAAAAAAATGCAGGCAATTATTAGGAGCTATTTTACCCATTATATGCCAATAAATCAGCTGGTGACATGAAATGTATAAATATATACAAAAGTATATAAATTGCCCAGAATAAGAGGAAAGCAAATAGAATACTTAAATAATCCTATCTTAGAAAAAACAAATAAACAAACCACAAATGAACTCCCTAAGGAAAAAAAAATCACCAAGAAGAACAGGATTTAAAATTGAATTCAACCAAATACATAAATAGCAACTCCAATACTACATATGCTATTGGTAAAAATAAGTAAAAGAGAAGTTCTGTCTAATTACTCTTAAGACACAAATATGGTGCTGATACCTAAACTAGGAAGAACAAAAAAAGAGAAAGAAAACAATTGCCCAATTTCACTAATGAATATCAATGCAAAAATATATGTAACAGAATCTCAACAGGGAGACCACAGCAACATTTCACAAAGATCATGCCCTATGATAACGTGCGATTTATACCAAGAATGCTGGGTTGGTTCAATATTAATAAAATTAGCAGCATAGTTGATCATATTACTCTTCACAGATAAGAGTTTGAATCAATTAAAAAGTTAATTAAAATAACTAACATCTTCAGCAACGTTTCAACATAGAAAATAAACCCAAGTAAATAATGAGTATTTCTGTATATTACCAATAAATTCCAACAGGAAAGGAAGAAAAGAAATTCCATTTAAAATAACTGAAGATGGCGGAGCCAAGATGGCGGAAAGGAAGCAGTAACCTCGCTGAGCTCCTTGGTCACTAAGTTTCAAAGGGTGAATCTAGCGGATTCGGGAGTGACAGAGCCCCCTGGCAGACAGAGTGTGGCAGAATCCAGCCCAGGAGGTTGCCCAGAGTGTCCGCACAGGTCGAGCGCAGAGTGCGTGGGGTCTGCACAGCTCAAACCTAAGAGCAGACAAGCAGACTACACCAGAGAGAGAAAAAGCCCTAGCCTGCAGACTTACCAAAGAAGAATCACAGTCATCTCACAGAGGGAACGGATCATTGGAGCCAGGTAGGAGGGTGGGGCTCCCAGTGGAGAGAGTGGCTTCTCAGGCTGCATTCAACCCCCAGCCAGGAAGTTTAATTCTAGCTGCTCAGATCCTCCCATCCCTCCTTCATGAAGCAGAAAACCCAAAGATAAGTCTCCCACCCAGATTGAAATCCCAAGTTAATGGAAATAGCCTCAGGCTTGAGAATCTCCAAAAAGGGGTGTAACTGAGACAGCCAGGAATCTGAAGAGAAGAGAGGGAGGGGTCGCAACAAGCCCCACCACACCTCACCAACAAAAGCCTACTTATAGCCCAGGGGTATAGAGGCAGAAATCTGAAGTGGTCAGACTCATCCCCACCTACACATCTACATTCCTCTCTGACTTCCCTGACTTAGCCATAAACTAGCCACCCAGAGGTATTCAAAGTCAAGGATCAGGCCCCAAACTCATAGCCTGAGAAACTAAGAAACAGGAAGTCACAATGGGAAGGAAGAAAGCTGAAAAGGAGAAGGGGAAGGCAAGAAAGTCTATTCGAGCATACTATGCAGGGCAAGAATAACAAAACACACAGGACAATATAGACTCTCTGCCCACACCAGAGACCACAGAAGGAAACATGATCTGGTCTCAAGCCCAAATAGCATTCCTGGAGGAGCTTAAAAATTTTAAAGACCAAATCAGTGAGGCAGTGACCAACTTGGAAAAAGAAAATACCTCCTTAAAAAAGGAACTACAAAAACCAACTGAAGACCATAATTCACTAAAAATTAGATACAATCAAACTGAAACTCAGAACTCTATGATGCAGCAGGAGTCAATCAAAAAAAAAAAAAAACGATCGAAAAAATTGGAAGAAAATGTAAAATATCTCACTGGAAAAATAACTGACCTATAGAACAGATCCAGGAGAGACAACTTAAGAATTATTGGTCTACCAGAAAGTCATGATGAAAAAAGCAGTCTAGACAACATCCTCCAAGAGATTGTCAAAGAAAACTGTCCTGAGGTCCTGGAATCAGAAGACAAAATAGCTATCGATAGAATTCACCGGACTCCTCCTGAAAGAGATCCCAAACTGAAAACTCCAAGAAATATAGTAGCCAAATTCCAGAATTACAAGATTAAAGAAAAAAATTCTACAAGCAGCCAAAAAGAAACAATTCAAATATCAAGGAACTACAGTTAAGATCACACAGGACCTAGCAGCTTCTACATTAAAAGAGCGGAGGGACTGGAATTTGATATTTCGTAGGGCAAGAGAGCTAGGACTACAACCAAGGATTAACTACCTGGCAAAACTGAGCATAATCTTTCAGGCAAGGAGATGGATGTTTAATGAAGTAAGGGACTTCCAGACTTTCCTAATGAAAAAGCCAGAGCTCAATGGAAAATTTGATCTCCAATTACAAGACTCCAGAAGGACATAAAAAGGTAAACAAGGGTAACATAGACTCACACATGCAGAAGTGCACACACCCACACCCACAAACACACACTTATTACTTGGGATGCAACAAGAGCAAAATGTTCACATCCCTATATATGGAGCTGATAACTGTCAATATTCGAAATCTTTATGATTATCATGACCTTCAAAAGGGTTATACTTAGAGGGTGTGGGTATGAATGCACTAACATGGAGTCTAAAAAAAAAAGACTATTAAGGGGATCAAAGGTACTGTAATGGGAAAAAGGAAAGGATGAGCTAGGAAATGGTAAAATCTGCCATCTGAAGAGGCATCAAAACACACTATAGAAGAGGGGATAGAAAGAGGGAGAAGAACATCATTTAAACACTATTCTCACTGGTTCTGGTTCAAAGAAGGATCAAATTAATCAGTGAAGTTTAAGATTCTAACGTGAATAGACACATAAATTCATTAAATAGAGGAAAAGGAGGGAGGGAAAGGAGCACTCTTTGAAATTTACTCTCATTGGTTTGGAATCAAACGAGGAGTAATTTACTCTGATAAGTATAAAAAATTTTTGTGTCCTATAAATAGTGGGAGGGTAAGGGGGGGTGAAAAGGAGGAGACTAAAGGGAGGAATTAGAAGGGAGGGAAATAGTAGTAAGGGGAGAGGGTAGGTTAAGAAGGGGGGGTCACTGGGTGGGAACACTGACGGAGGGAGCGGTCAAAAGGGAAAACTTCAAGGAGGGGAAGGGAGAAGGAAGAAACAAAAACCTAAACAGGGGAGGGAATAGGATGGAGGTGAAGAGACAGATAGTCATCATTACTGTGAATGTGAATGGGATGAACTCTCCCATAAAACAGAGGCGGATAGCAGAATGGATTAAAAACCATAATCCTACAATATGCTGTCTTCAAGAAACACATTTGAAACAAAGGGATACCCACAGGGTAAAGGTAAAAGGTTGGAGTAAAATTTTTTATGCCTCAGCTAAAGTAAAAAAAGCAGGGGTAGCAATACTTATCTCAGATAAAGCAAAAACAAAAATAGATCTAATTAAAAGAGATAAGGAAGGAAACTATATCCTACTAAAAGGCACCACTGAGAATGAAGCAATATCACTACATAATATATATGCACCAAGTGGTATAGCATCCAAATTCCTAGAGGAGAAGTTAAAGGAATTAGAGGAAGAAATAGATAGCAAAACTATACTAGTGGGGACCTTAATCTCCCCCTCTCTGAACTCGATAAATCTAACCTCAAAATAAACAAGAAAGAAGTTAAGGAGGTGAATAGAATCTTAGAGAGACTAGATATGATGGATCTCTGGAGAAAACTGAATGGGGATAAAAAGGAATTTACTTTCTTTTCAGCAGTGCATGGTACACACTCAAAAATAGACCATGTACTAGGGCATAAAAACCTTACAATCCAGTGCAGAAAGGCAGAAATCTTAAGTGCATCATTCTCAGATCATAATGCAATAAAAATTATATGCAATAAAGGGCCAGGGAAAGATAGACTAAAATCTAATTGGAAATTAAACAATTTAATCCTAAAAAATTGGTGGGTCAAACAAGAAATTATAGAAACAATCAATAATTTCATTCAAGAGAATGATAATAATGATACAACATACCAAAATTTGTGGGATGCACTAAAGG
This sequence comes from Gymnobelideus leadbeateri, assembly GCA_011680675.1. Taxonomy (NCBI): domain Eukaryota; kingdom Metazoa; phylum Chordata; class Mammalia; order Diprotodontia; family Petauridae; genus Gymnobelideus; species Gymnobelideus leadbeateri. The sequence continues at coordinate 380,371 of WOXC01008643.1, read as the reverse complement.
CAGTTCTCAGGGGAAGTTTTATATCCCTGAGTGCATACTTAATTAAAGCAGAGAGAAGGGAGGTCAGTGAATTGGACATGCAATTGAAAAAGTTAGAAAAAGAACAGATTGAAAATCCCCAATCTAGTACCAAATTAGAAATACTGAAAACCAAGGGAGAGATTAATAAAATTGAAATTAAGAAAACTATTGAATTAATAAATAAAACTAAGAGCTTGTTTTATGAAAAAATCAACAAAATTGATAGACCCCTAGTCAATATGATAAAAAAAAAGAAAGAAGAAAACCAAATTATGAGTATCAAAAATTAAAAGGGTGAATCTACCTCTAATGAAGAGGAAATCAAAATAATAATGAGGAATTATTTTTCCCAATTGTATGCACATAAATATGACAATCTTAGTGAAATGGATGAATATTTACAAAATCTCAAATTGCCCAGATTAACTGAAGAGGAAGTGAATTACCTAAATAACCCCATCTCAGAAAAAGAAATCAAACAAGCCATCAATGAACTCCCTAGGAAAAAATCTCCAGGGCCAGATGGGTTCACTAGGGAATTCTATCAAACATTTAAAGAACAATTGATTCCAATACTCTACAAACTATTTGGGAAAATTAGTGAAGGAGTCCTACCAAACTCTTTCTATGACACACATATGGTACTGATTCCTAAATCAGGAAGAGATAAAACAGAGAAAGAAAATTATAGACCAATCTCCCTCATGAATTTAGACGCAAAAATTCTAAATAAAATACTAGCCAAAAGACTCCAACAACTTATCACAAAAATAATACACCCTGATCAGGTAGGATTCATTCCAGGAATGCAAGGATGGTTTAATATTAGGAAAACCATCAGTATAATTGAGCATATCAACAATAAAACTAGCAGAAACCACATGATCATCTCAATAGATGCAGAAAAGGCTTTTAACAAAGTACAACATCCATTCCTATTAAAAACACTAGAAAGTATAGGAATAAATGGAGCCTTCCTCAAAATAGTTGATAGCATCTATTTAAAACCATCAGCAAGTATTATATGCAATGGGGATAAACTAGAAGCCTTTCCAATAAGATCAGGAGTGAAACAAGGGTGTCCACTATCACCCCTCTTATTCAATCTGGCACTAGAAACACTAGCAGTAGCAATTAGAGAAGAAAAAGAAATCAAAGGAATCAAATTAGGCAAAGAAGTGACCAAGCTGTCACTCTTTGCAGATGATATGATGATATACTTAGAGAATCCTAGAGAATCAAGTAAAAAAACTACTTGAGACAATAAATAAATTTGGCAAAGTTGCAGGATATAAAATAAACCCACATAAATCCTCAGCATTCCTGTACATCTCTAATAAAACTCAACAGCAAGAGATAGAAAGAGAAATTCCATTTAAAGTCACTGTAGACATTATAAAATATTTGGGAATCTACTTGCCAAAACAAACCCAGAATCTATATGATCACAACTATAAAACACTTCTCACACAAATAAAAACAGATTTAAATAGTTGCAAAAATATCAATTGCTTGTGGCTGGGTCGAGCTAATATAATAAAAATGACAATTTTACCCAAACTAAACTATATATTTAGTGCCATACCAATCAGTTTACCAAAAAACTACTTTGTAGAGTTAGACAAAATAATAACAAAATTTATCTGGAAAACCAAACGGTCTAGAATATCAAGGGAATTAATGAAAAGAAATGCTAGGGAAGGTGGACTAGCTATGCCAGATCTTAATCTGTATTATACAGCAGCAGTCATCAAAACTGCTTGGTACTGGCAGAGGTGTAGAGTAGTGGATCAATGGAATAGATTAGGCGCAGGAGACGCAGCAGTTAATGAATATAGTAACCTATTGTTCGATAAACCCAAAGACCCCAGTTTTGGGGATAAGAATGCACTATTTGACAAAAACTGCTGGGAAAACTGGAATACAGTATGGCAGAAAGTGGGTATAGATCACTATCTAACACCATATACCAAAATCAAGTCTAAATGGGTGCATGATCTAGGTGTAAAGGATGATACTGTAAGCAGTTTGGGAAAGCAAGGAGAATAGTTTACTTGATGGATCTGTGGAGAGGGGAAGATTTTAGGACCAAACAAGAATTAGAGAGCATTATAAAATGCAAAATGGATAATTCTGATTACATTAAGTTGAAAAGCTTCTGCACAAACAAAGCCAATGTAACCAAGATCAAGAGGGAGGTGGGAAATTGGGAAAGAATTTTTACAACTTGTGTCTCTGATAAAGGACTCATTTCTAAAATTTATAGAGAATTGAGCCAAATCTATATGAATACAAGTCATTCTCCAATTGATAAATGGTCAAAGGATATGAATAGGAAGTTATCAGAGAAAGAAATTAAAGATATCTATAAGCATTTGAAGAAATGCTCTAAATCACTATTAATTAGAGAAATGCAAATCAAAACAACTCTGAGATACCACATCTCTCCAGTCAGATTGGCTAAGATGACAAAACAAGAAAGTGACAAATGCTGGAGGGGTTGTGGGCAAATTGGAACGCTAATACATTGCTGGTGGAGTTGTGAATTTATCCAACCATTCTGGAGAGCAATCTGGAATTATGCCCAAAGGATTATAAATAATTTCATACCCGTTGACCCAACAATACCACTTCTAGGGTTATATCCCAAAGAGATCATAGAAGTGGGAGGAAGACCCATATGTACAAAAATATTTTTAGCAGCCCTTTTTGTGGTTGCAAAGAATTGGAAACTAAAGGGGTGCCCATCAATTGGGGAATGGCTAAACAAGTTGTGGTATATGAATGTAATGGAATATTACTGTGCTATAAGAAACGAGGAGATGATGGATTTCATAATTACCTGAAGAGACTTATACAAACTGATGCTGAGCGAGAAGAGTAGAATCAGAAGAAATTTGTATACAATCACAGACATACCATATCTTTGATAACCAACTATGACAGACTGGACTCTTCTCAGAAATGCAGTGATATAAGTTAATCCCGAATGACTCAGGAAAGTGAGAAATGCGCCATCCAGAGATATAACTAGAAAGAACTGAGCCTGAATCTTGATGGAAGCAAATTAAATGATCTTGTTCTTTTCATTGTTTGGTTTTATTTCTTCTTTACCATCTTTCGTCCCACCTAGTACAATGCCTTTGTAATTGGAATAATGTCTAATATGAATGCATTTGCAGACCCTATGCTGTCATGAGGGTAGGGGGGAGGGAAGTAAAGGAAATCTGAAAACCAAGGAACTATGGAATTGAATCTTGTTAACTGAAACTGAACTAATAAATTAATTTTAAAAAAAATTAAAAAATAAAATAACTGAAGATAATATAAAATACTCAGAACTCTACCAAGAGAAACTCAGGAACTATATGAATAAAATTACACAACATTTCTCACACAAATAAAGTCAAATCTAAATTATTGGAGAAAATGTTCATTGTTCATGGGTAGACTGTCAATGTAAAAAAAAAAGATAATCCCACAAAAACTGATCTATTTATTCAGTGTCATACCAATCAAACTACAAAAATTATTTTATAGGACTAGAAAAAATAACAAAATACATCTGGTATAAGAAAATGTCAAGAATATGAAGGGGGAAAAGCAAAAAAAAAATTAATGTGAAGGAAGGTGGTCTAACCTTACCAAATCTCAAACTTTATTATAAAGTAACAATCATTACAACAGCCTGATGCTGGCTAAGAAATAGAGTGGTAGATTAGTAGAATATATTAATTAACCATTTATTTTTTTCTTTTTAGATATGCTGCTGTTATTTGAAAGAGCTAACTATTACACATGTAAATTCAAACCTTAAACTCAAGTATTATTTCTCTGTAACAACCACTGTGAGACAAATATCTCCCAATTCTTTATAGTAAATAACAACAATTTAGTTTTTGCAAAACCCTAAGATTCAAACTTTGGGGACAAAAATCATTATTTGGAACTCCTCAGGAAAAAAATCTTCAGGACCAGATGGATTTGAAAGTGAATTCTATCAAACATCTGAAGAATAAATACTTCCAATACTGTGTAGAGTATTTCAGAAAATACACAAAGGAGAAGTCCTACCAAATTCTTTTTATAACACAATGCATTAGTAATACCTAAACTTGGAAGAGTCAAAACAGAGAAAGAAAATTGTAGACCAATTACTCCAGTGAATATATATGCAGACTTTTTAAAGAAAATGTTAGCAAAAAAGATACAGGAACTTATTACGAGGATAATACACTATGACCAGGTTGGATTTATAATAGAATTCAGGACTGGTTCAATATTAGGAAAACTATCAGGATAATTGACCATGTCAACAACAAAACTCACAGAAACCATATAATTATCTCAATAGATGCAGAAAAAGCTTTTGACAAAATACAACACCCATACATGTTAAAAACATTAGAGAGCATAGGAATAAATGGAATCTTCTTTGATGATAAGGATCATCTACTAAAACCGGCAGCAAGCATTATATGTAGTTGGGATAAGTTAATTTCCAATAAAAACAGGAGTGAAACAAGGATGTCCATTATCACTCCTCTTATTCAATATGGTACTAGAAATGTTAGCTTTAGTAATAAAAGAAGAAAAATAAACTGAAGGAATTATAAATGACAAAGAAGAAATAAAGCTATCATTCTTTGCAGATATGATGATATACTTAGAGAATCAAGTAAAAAACTACTTGAAATAAGTAACAACTTTAGCAAAGTTGTAGAATATAAAATAAACCCATGTAAATCATCTGCATTTCTATATATTACTAACAATGCCCAATAGCAAGAGATAGAAAGAGAAGTTCCATTTAAAGTCAGTGTACACATAAAATATTTAAGATCCTACTTGACAAAATAAACTCAGGAATTTTTTTTCGTTAACATAATTACAAGACATTTTCCACACAAATAAAGTCAGATCTAAATAACTGGGAAAATGTCAGTAGAGCTTAGGTAGGCCAAGCTAATATAATAAAAATGACAATTCTACTTGAATTTGCTCATTTAGTACCATACCAATCAAACTACCAAAAATATTTAATAGAGCTAGAAAAATAATTTAAAAATTCATCTGAAAGAAGAAAAGGTAAAGAATATCAAAGAAATTAATGGGAAAAAATACCAGGAAAGGTGGTCTAGCCATACCAGATCTTAAATTGTATTATAAAGCAGCAATCATCACAACTACATGGCAGTAGCTAAGAAATAGAGTGTTTGATTCATGGAATAGGTTAGGTAGACAAAAACACAGTAGTTAGTGACTATAATAATCTAATGCTTGATAAACCCAAAGATCTCAACTTCTGCAATAAAAACTCACTATTTGACCAAAACTGCTAGGAAAACTGGAAAATAGTAAGGCAGAAACTATGCATAGACCAACATCTTACATGGTATACCAAAATAAAGTCCAAATGGGTGCATGATTTAGATATAAGGACTGACACTATAAGCAAACTGGAAGAGCAAGTGATTGTTTACCTGTTAGATCTATGGAGAACACAGGACTTTATGACCAAACAAGGGATAAAGAAGATTATGAAATGCAAATTGGATAATTTTGATTACATTAAATTGAAAAGTTGTTGCAAAAGCAAAGCCAAAGCTACCAAGATTAGGATGGAAGTAGAAAACTGGAAAAGACTTTTTTAGAACCAGTGTCCCTGATAAAGACCTCATTCCTAAAATATATAGAGAACTGAGACAAATTTATATAAATGCAAATCATTCCCCAATTGATAAATGGTAAAAAGATATGAATAGGCAGTTTTCAGAGGAAAAAAAATTAAAGCTATCTATACCCATATGAAAAAATGTTCTAAATCTCTATTGATTAGAAAGCTGCAAATTAAAACAACTCTTATGTACCACATAACACCTGTCAGATTGGCCAACAAGACAAAACAGGAAAATTATAAATGCTGGAAAATTTGTGGGTAAATTGGAACACTAATGCATTGATGGTGGTGTTGTGACCTGATCCAACCATTCTGGAGAGCAGTTTGGAACTACACTCAAAGGGCTATAAAAATGTTCCTACCCTTTGATCCAGAAATACCACTTCTATGCCTATGTCCCAAAGAGATCATACAAATGGAAAAAGGACCCACATGACCAAAAATATTTACTGTAGCTCTTTTTGTGGTGGTAAAGAATTGGAAATTTAGGGGATACTCATTAGTTGGGGAATGAATGAGCAAGTTGTGGTATATGAATATAATGCAATTCTTTTTGCTATAAGAAATGATAAGCAGGAAGAATAGAAAAACCAGAAAGGTCCTGAATAAACTGATGCTGAATAGAAACAGGAGAAAATTGTACCAATTAACAGCCACAATTTGTGATAACCAACTTTGATAGTCTTATCACTTCTTGGCAATGCAAGAATCCAAGAAAATGTCAAAGAACTCATAATGGAAAATACTGTCCATATCCAGAGAAAGAACTATGAAGACTGAATGCAGACTGAAACATTTTATTGGCTCTCTCTCTCTCTCTCTCTCTCTCTCTCTCTCTCTCTCTCTCTCTCTCCTCCCTTGTTTTTTGTTTGTTTCTTCTTTCTCCTGGTTTCTCCCATTCATTCTAATTCTTCTATACATGACTAATGTGAAAATAGATTTTATGTGACTGTATATATAGAGCCTAGACCAAATTACATGCTGTGTTTAGGTGTGGTGAGGGGAAAGGGAGAGAAAATTTGAAACTCAAAATTTTGTGGAAGTGAATGTTGAAAACTAAAAATAAATATTTTATAAGAATTATTATTGGGGGAGGCAATACTAAGGTGGTGGCCCAGAAGTAGGAAAACTGTACGCACTCCCCACATAACCACCTCAATACCTATACTCTAAACAAACTTTAAAGCTACAGAACCCACAAAATGACAGAGAGAAACAAATCTCTCGCTGAAGGAAGCACAGCAGGCACTTTCCAGAATTATCAACCCATAAATGCCAAAGGAAAAGTGAGAGGTCAGGGTGGACTTCGGGAAAAGGGGGTCCAAGAGTGTGGTTTGGCCTTTGCCCCAGGAGGGAGAAGGAGCTAAGGGCAGCGGCCACTGCCATGAGGCTGTCCCAGAGTTCCTGGTCTGCAGATTATAGGGGGACCAAGCAACCTTTCTGAGGGGTAATTGCTATTACTTTAACCTGATTGGATCTGCATTGCTGCCTAGGGTGGAGGCTCTGGGGTATATAACAGGTGCCAGAGCCAGTGGAAGCTTCAGAGGAGGCACCCAACTAATAGCTCCAGCAGCTGTGAAAACCCCAGCAATTTGGGAAAAAGCTCTCCTCTCTGGAACCAGAGTTCTACTATGGCAGAAAGCTCAAATGTCAAGTAATTGAGTGGCAACATGACCAAGAAAAGGAAGCAAAGCAAGCACAGCAATCAGAATTTAGATTCTTTTGGAGGGACAAAATGGATCAAAACATGGAATGGCAGGAAGACAATGAAGTCAGAATGCCTGCACCAAAAGCTTCCAAGAAAAATATGAATTGGTTACAGGCCATAGAGGAGCTTAAGAAGGATTTTGAAAACCAAATAAGAGAAGTGGAAGAAAAATTAGGAAGATAAATGAGAATGATGCAAGAAAATCATGCAAAGTGTGTCAACAACCTAACTGAAGAAGATAACCTTAAAAAATAGATTAACTCAAATGGCAAAAGTGGCTAAAAAGCCAAGGAGGAGAAGAATGCCTTAAAAAGCTGAATTTGCCAGATGGGGAAAGAATCTCAAAAGCTCACTGAAGAGAATCATTCCTTCAGAATTAGGTTGGAGTAAATGGAAGCAAGTGACTTTATGAGAAATCAAGATACTATAAAACAGATCCAAAGAAATAAAAAATAGAAAGCAATGTGAAATAATTCATTGTAAAAACCACTGACCTGGAAAATAGATCCAGGACAAATACTTCAAAATTATTGGACCACCTGAAAGCCATGATTCAAAAAAGAATCAAGAAGTCATCTATCAAGAAATCCTCAAGGAAAATTGCCCTGATGTTTTAGAACCAGAGGGCAAAGTAGAGATTGAAAGAATCCAATGATCACCTCCTGAAAAAGATCCCAAAAAGAAAACTCCTAGCAATATTATAGCCAGGTTCCAGAGTTCCTAGATCAGGAAAAAACATTACAAGCATCCAGGAAAAAACAATTTGAATATTGTGGAAACACCATCAGGATAACAAAGAACCTGGAAACTTCAACATTGAGGTATTGAAGGGCATAGAATATGATATTTCAGAGGTCAAAGGAGCTGAAATTAAAACAAATAATCACCTACCCAGAAAAACTGAGTATTATGTCTCAGGGAAAAATATGGTCATTTAATGACATAGAGGACTTTCAAGCATTCTTGATGAAAAAAATCAGGGTTGAATAGAAAATTTGATATTCGGATACAAGAAGCAAGAGAAGCATGAGAAGGTAAATAGGGAAAAGAAATCATAAGGAACTTATCAAAGTTGAACTATTTATATTTCTACATGGAAAAATGATAATTGTAACTTATGAAACTTTTCTCAATATGAGAATAGTTGAAGGGAATATACATATATATGTATATATACATATATACATATGTGTGTATACATATATGTATATAGGAGAGTGTATGGGTGTGTGAATATATATATGTGAATGTGTGTATATATGTGTAAAGTTATACATACATAGAGGGCACAAGACCAAGTGAATAGGAAGGGATAATGCTTAAAAGGTGAAATTGAGAAGTGAGAGGGGAATATATTGAGAGATGGGGAGAGACAGAATGGGGTAAATTATCTCATATAGAAGTGGTAAGGGAAAACAGTTACAATAGAGGGGAAGAACAGGAAGGCAAAATGGAATGGGCCAACTTTACTCGCATTGAATTTGGGTTGGGGAGGGAATGGCATACACACTAAATAAGGTATCTTGCCCTACAGGAGAGTAGGGGAGGAGGGGGATGAGAGGAGGGGATGATGGAGGGGAGGGCAGGTTGCGGGAATGGAAGTTAGAAGCACACACTTTTGAAAAGGAACAGGATCAAAGTAGAGAATGGAACAGGCAGGGAGTGGGATAGGAGGGAGGGAAATATAGTCAGTTTTTCACAATATATCCACCATGGCAATTTTTTGCATAGCTACACATGCACAACCTATATTAATTTATCTTCACAGGAAGTGTGGGTGAAGAGGGAGGAAGGGAATCTGGAATTCAAAGTTTTAAAACCAAATGTTTAAAAAATATTATTTGACAAAACTTCTGGGAAAACTAGAAAACAGAATAGCAGAAGCTAGGCAAAGACCAACATCACATTGCATACAAAAGTAAGGTCAAAATTGGTACATGATTTAGACATAAAGAGTGACACCATAAGAAAACTAGAAGAGCAAGGAATAATTTACCTGTCAGATTTATAGATAAAGAAACAAAGTAGAAAGAAATAATACATAGTAAACATTTCAAAATTCAAAATTGATAATTTTGGTTACATAAAATTAAAATGTTTTTCACAAATAAAAACAACGCAAGCAATATTAGAGGGAAAGCAGAAAATTGAGGCAAAATTTTATAGCAAGTTTCTCTGATAAAGATGCCATTTCTCAAGTATTTAGAGAACTGAGTGAAATTTATGAGTCATTTCCCAATTGACGGATGGTCAAGGAATAAGAACAGGCAGTTTTAAGACAGAGAAGTCAAGGAGAAAGTTGTATTCAGTAACAGCAATATTTGTGATGGACAAGTGTGAATAACATCTATTCTCAACCATACAATGATCCAAGACAAGTCCAAGGACTCATGATGAAAAATACTATCCTCCTACAAAAAAAAAAAAAAAAACTGATGGAATCTTGATACAGACCAAAACATGTTACTTTTCTCCCTTCGTTCGTTCGTTCGTTTGTTCGTTCGTTCCTTCCTTCCTTCCTCCCTTCCTTCCTTCCTTCTTTTTATTTCCTTCTCTCTTGTTTGATGTTTCTTCCACAAAATAATTAATATGTAGTTGTTTTACATGACTGCCCATGTATAACCTATATCAAATGTCTTATTATCTCAAGGAGGGGTAAAGGAAGGAAGGGATAGATAGAATTGGAATTAACATGTTTAAAACCAACAAAAATATTGAAAATTGTTTTACCTGTTATTGCAGGGAAAATAAAATATTATTAAGAAAAACATTTTTAACATTGTGAAAAAATATATCCAATGACCCTTCAGAAGCAGTTTATTTTCTAGTAAACTCTTTCTGATATATATTCTCTAAATTATTTATGGTTTTGTCCATTTAGTTTTTCATAATATTCAGATATGTGAATTGTGTAATCCATTTTGTTGCTCTATTTCATGACTATGTTATTTATTTATTTTTGACATTCTTTTTTTTTTTCTATTTTAGAGAGGGGAAGGCAGGGCAATTGGGGCTAAGTGACTTGCCCAAGGTCACACAGCTAGTAAGTGTTAAGTATTAGGCCAGATTTGAATTCAGGTCCTGCTAACTCCAGGGCCACTGCCCTACTCACTGTGCCATTTAGTGGCCTCATATTTTTGGCATTCTTCATTGTTAAATTTTTGTTCCCAATTTTCTCCCTCCTCTAAGTTCCTTCCCAACTCACTGAGAAGGCAAGCAATATGATAATTATACATAAGAAATGATACAAAATATACTGCTATTGCCATGTTAAAATGCAAGAAAAATTTAAAAAGTGAGAAAGTTATACTTCAATTTGAACTCAGTTTATCAGTTCTCTTTCTCTCTCCTCTCTCTCTCTCTCTCTCTCTCTCTCTCTCTCTCTCACACACACACACACACACACACACACACACACACACACACACACACACACACATACACACACACACACACACACACACACATGAAATAGTATCCTTCATCATGAGTACTTTGGGCATTGTCTTGGATCTTTGTTTTTATTAGAGAAGCTAAATCGTAGTTGATCATCATTATAATATTGCTTTTATTGTGTACAATGATCTCTTGGTTGAGCTCGCTTTAGTTTGAGACATTTCATATAGGTCTTCTCAGTTTGTTTGTTTTGTGAAACCATACTCCTTATTATTTTTATAGCAAAAGAGTATCTGCCAATCATATGCCACAACTTTATTAGTTGTTCCCCATTTAATGGACATCTCTCAAATTTCCAATTCTTTGCCACCACAAAAAGAGCTGCTATAAATATCTTAGGGTCTATATTTCCTTTTTATTTTTCTTTGAATTTTTGAGATACAGACTTAATAGTAACATTTTTGTGCCAAAGTGTGTACACAGTTTTATATCTCTTTCAGCATAGTTCTATATTGTTCTCCGGAATGGTTGAACCAGCTCACAATTCTGCCAACAGTTCATTAGTGTAGTGATTTTCCGACATCCCCTGCAGCATTTGTCATTTCAGACATGTGAGGTGACATCAGTGATTTGTGTCAATTGGCATTTCTCTAATCAACTGCTATTTAGAGCATTTTTCATATGACTATAGATAGTTTAGATTCCTTCTTCTAAGGTTCAAATTTGCCAGACTCTATACCATTTTTCCCTTCATTGTGAACACTTTTTGTGTGTGTGCTGCTTCTATATGAGAAAATTTCCCCATTTTCCCTCTCCCTTCACCCTTCTCCTATGGCATCCCTCTTTTTTACCCCTTTATTTTTTTGAGATTAGGCTAACATAATCAAGTTGTACCTATGCCCTCTGACTATAGAGAATCTTCATAACTGCCCTAAGAGTGACAAAATTCTTCAGAATTCCCTAGAGATATATAAATATTTTAATCTCACTGAATGACTTGGGATTTTTCTTTCATGTTTACATTTTTATGCTTCTCTTCAATCTTTTTTTTATGTCAAATTTTCTGTCTAACTCTAATCTTTCATCATAATACTTGATGGACCTCTACTTAATTATGTCTTTTTTCCCCTGAAGAATGACACTCCAGTTTGTGAGTAGCTCTTTTGCATTCTAGCATGTCATATTCCGAGTCCTCTGATCCTTTAACATGAGTTGTTGAATTTTATGTGACTCTGATTGTGGTTCCATGATATTTGAACTGTTTTCTTTCTGGATGCTTTCAGCATTTTCTCCTTGATCCTGAAGTCCTGGAACTTGACTATAATATTCTTGGGAGTTTTCAATTTGGGATTTTTAAAAAAAGTAATCAGTAGATTATTGCCATTGTTATCTGACACTCTAGATCTAAGATATCTGGGAAGATCCCCTTGATAATTTCTTTAAAGTTGATGTTTAGGCTTTTGCTTCATCCATGGATGTAAGGTAGTCTAGCAATCCTTAATTCATTCCATCTCAATATATTTTTCCAGGTCAGATTTTTTTTCCCCTGATGAGAAGCTTCACATTTGCTTCTGTTTTTTTTTTTTCATTCGTTTTATGGTGTTTTATTGTTTCTTGATGATTCATGGAGACATTAGCTTTCAATTGACCAATTTTTATTTTTAAGGAAATATTTTCTTCAATGAGACTTCATGATTTTTTTTCCATTTTGGACTATTCTTCTTTTTGAGGAGCTCTTTTCTTCAGTGATTTTTGTGTCTCTTATACTGAGCTATTAATTCTCTTTTCATGATTTTCTCACACAACTCTCACTTCTTTCCCCAAATTTTCCTTTAACAAACTTATTTCTTTAACTAATAAGCAAATTCTTGTTGGGTTTGTGTTCAATTGTGATTTTTCTTTAAGGTTTTTCTTGTAGTCCCTCTCCCTCCAATTGCTGTCTCCACAGTTGTACTTTGATCTTCCCTTCATAGTAGTAACTTTAAATAGTCTTTGTACTTGTTGATTGTCCATTTTGTTAATCGATTTGTTGACTTTGATCTTTTTTTTTGGAGGGGGGAAGACAGGGCACTTGGGATTAAGTGACTTGCCTAAGGTCACACAGCTTGTTTTAAGTGTCTGAGCTCAGATTTGAACTCAGGTTCTCCTGACTACAGGGCCGGCATTCTATTCATTGCACCACCTAGCTGCCCCAACTTTGATCTTTATGTTCAATCTGGGGTCTGCACACCTGGGCATGGAAGGGTACTTTCCTAAGCTTCAGGCTTTTATATGCTGTTGTTTTCAGAGGTACTTTGGGGTTGTTTGAAAGTTTTCAATACTTCTAAGGTATTGTGATATGGGAAGAGAAGTGGTGACTATTCTCTTGGTCTACTCTCCGGTCTTTACCTAGGAAAGACCATTCTTCTTTAGTTGCAAGTGCTTGCACTCTTCTTGTCTCTGGTGTTTAGCCAGATACCATGCTCCTTTGTGACCAACCACAAGCCTTACTCTCTCTCTGCCCTGTAACTATATTCCAGAACTGATTCTGAGCAATGTAGCTGCCAAATAGTACCAGATCTTATGCCCAGTGCCAATAAATGGTCCCCTGTAATCTTTCTGTCCAGTTATCTAATATAGTTACAGTCTCTTGGTTAAGAAATCCCAAATCTGTTGTTATTATCACAGCTAATTCTAAGATCCACTGCTGCTGTTTCAGCTGTATGTCCTCAAGTTAGCCTCCACCCCAATGTCACAGTACTCTCCTCTTGACTACCTAAGACTGAGAGGTAGGGAACCTGTGACTTCAAGGCCACACGTGGCTTTCTAGGTCCTTGTTCAAGACCTCTTGATTGAGTCCAAATTTTACAGAACAAATACTTTCGTTAAGTTGTCTTAAAATAAAATTTAAAAAGAGTCTAAAATTCAGTGTGAGGAATTGTTTTAAAGTCATTTGGATGGATATGTAGGAAGAATTTATCTGGAATCCTTTCTCTAACCCTGAATCTCTTAATATTTTGCATAAGAATAGCACCAGAAAATTTGTCAAGTGCCTTATTAAAATCCATCTAAACTAGCCAATAGGGGGGCAGAGTCAAGATGTCTGAGTAGAAACAGCACTTCCAAGGTGCTCTCCCCCACACCACTTCCAAACCATGTAAATGAGGACTCTAAACAACTTCTGGAGCTCCAGCACCCACAGAACAACACAGAGAAGCTAACCTCCCGCTGAGGACAGCCCAGCAGTCCTGCAGCCAGTGGCCAGCACAGTACTCTGAGAAGCGCAGTGCTCTGGGAGCCGACAGCGCAGCGCTCAGGTAACTGAGGAGATTCATTCCTTCAGAGTTAGACTGGAGCAAATGGAAGCTAGTGACTTTATGAGAAATCCAGATGCTGTTAAACAGATCCAAACAAATGAAAGAATAGAAGGCAATGTGAAATATCTCGTGGGAAAAACCACTGACCTGGAAAATAGATCCAGGAGAGATAATTTAAAAAAAATATTGGACTACCTGAAAGCCATGATCAAACGAAAAACCTAGAAAGAATCCTTCAAGAAATTCTCAAGGAAACTTGCCCTGATGTTTTAGACACAGAGGGGTCTAAAATCTTGTTTCAGGGGAATATATGGTCATTCAGTGGAATAGAGGACTTTCAAGAATTCTTGAGGAAAAAAACAGAGTTGAATAGAAAAATTGACATTCAGATACAAGAAGCAAGAGATGCTTGAGAAGGTAATCAGGGAAAAGAAATCAAAAGGAATTTATCAAAGTTGAACTATTTACATTCCTACATGGAAAAACAATAACTGTAACTGATGAAACCTTTCTCAGTATGAAAATAATTGAAGAAGGGTATATGAGCATATGAATACATATGTGAATGTGTGTATATATGTTTACAGGTATACATGGATAGAGGGCACAGGTTATGGTGGGAAGGGATGATACTTAAGGGGTGAAGTTAAGAGACGAGAGAATAAAGTGGCAAGAGGAGATGGGGAGAGACAGGGTAGGGTAAACTATCTCATGTAGAAGAAGCAAGGGGGAGTAGTTGCAGGGGAGGCAGAGAACAGGAAGGCAAAAAGGCAAAACCATATTCTCATTGAATTTGGCATAGGGAGAGAATGACATACATACTAAACAGGATATCTCACCCTGCAGGAGAGTAGGGGAGAGGGGAATGAGAGGGGGGAATTATGGAAGGGAGGGCATTCTGGGGGGAGGAGAGGTTGGAAGTACCCACTATCAAAGAGGGTCAGGATCAAAGTAGGGAATGGACCAAGTGGGGGATGGTATGGGTGGGAGGGAAATATACCAGTCTTTTACCATATATCTACTATGGTAATGTTTTTCATAGCTATACATGTACAACACATACTGAACTGTTTATCTTCCCAGAGGGAGTGAGTGACAAGGGAGGAAGGGATTGGATTGGAAATTTGAAGTTTTAAAATTAAATGTTTCAAATATATATAAATACTATTATTAATACTATTTTGCATATAATTAGGAGATAAGATGTGCAGGCATTGGGACACAGAGATTCACCTTGCCCTAATGGTATAGTTGAAGGGAGAATATATGGGAGAGAGCAGATTGGATGAGGGGATATTTTGTGGGACTGCTATTCTGGGCTGGTGGGTGGGGGAAAAATGGGGAAAAAATTGTAACTAAAAATCTGGAAATGAATGATGTAAACCAGAAGTTAATAAAGCATTTGTTAAAAATAAATAAACTAGCCAAAAAACTACAAGATTGACCTGTTTTGCAATATAGATAACCCTATCATGAAAAAAGAAAATTAATTTAGCATGGTGCCATGTTTTCTAGATGAAAACATATTAAATCTTGGTAATCACTACATTCTTTTCTAGATTTTTACCAACGATGTATTAAAAAAATAATTTTATATATATTCAATGATTCTATGTCAAGCTTGCTGGCCTACACTTCTCAGATGCTATACTGATTTTGAAAATCAGAATGTTTATCACACATTTCTTTTATATATCTCTCATTCTCATTTTTAATTATCACCAATGACAGTCTCATCAGTCAATTAATTCATGACATCGGAACCTGAGCCATGTTATTCTAACTTTTCCAAGACTTTTAGGTGTGTCCTTGTCATTCTCTTGCTTTTCTTGGAAATCAACACTTTATTAACCATAGTTGTTTTGTCTCTCATGATATTTCATCGATAATTAAATAGAACAGAGGCTTAAACAACGAAAGCTTAGAATCTGCATTTACTGGTACTTCCCTGTCATAGGGAGTAAATACAATTCTAAGTCACCCATGTCATCAAAGAAAATCCTCAAATCACCTTATTAAATAAGACAATACAGTTCTGAAATATAAGTAGCAATATCCTCATTGTTCTCTTTACTTTGACCATGTAATTTAAGTATGAAAAGCCATGACCAAAGGCCTAGGGAGAAGAGAGCATTCAAACACTCTGTGAGCTAATCAGAAACCCAAGAAACTTAAATCTAATTCTAGAATGAACATTAGAGACCATCCAGTCAAACCCTTTCATTTTATAGATTAGAAAATGAAGGCTCATTGAAGTGACTTTCTCAAGGTCACAGCTAGCATCAGGATAATAACTGAAGTCCAAATTCAGATCCTGTGACTCAGCTCAGGTCTTTTACTACTAACCCAATACTATCCAACTAAATGAACCAAAGGAGAGAAACACATTTTTTCCAAATGCTTTATTAACTTCTGGTTTATAGCATTCATTTCCAACAGATTTTTACTTACAATTTTTCCCCATTTTTCCCCTACCCACCACCCCAGAATAACAGTCATACAGTATATCCCCTCAACCAATTTGCTCTCTCCCATATCTTCTCCCATACCCCCTTCGACTTTTCCATTAGGGGAAGGGGACTCTCTGTGCCCCAAAGCCTGCACATCTTATCTCCCAATTACATGTAAAACAGTATTAATAATACTATTTATATATATTTGAAACATTTAATTTTGAAACTTTGAATTCCATATCCATTCCCTTCGTCCCTTGTCACCCACTCCCGCTGGGAAGATAAGCAATTCAGTATATGTTGTATATGTATAGCTATGCAAAATATTACCATAGTAGATATATTGTAAAAGACTGGCTATATTTCCCTCCCACCCATCCCACCCCCCACCTGGTCCATTCCCTACTTTGATCATGCCCCTCTTCAAAAATGGGTGCCTCAAACCTCCTCTACCCCCAGCATGCCCTCCCCTCCATCATTCCCCCCTCTTGTCCCCCTCTCCCCTACTCTACTGCAGGGTGAGATATCCCATTTATTATGTATGTCATTCTCTCCCTGAGCCAAATCCAATGAGAATATGGTTTTACCTTTTTGCCTTCCTGTTCCTCCCCTGCCATGCAACCACTTCCCCTTGCCGCTTCTACATGAGACAGTTTATCCCCCTTGTCTCTCTTCATCAACTTGCCACATTCCTCTCTCACTTCTTAACTTCACCACTCAAGTATCATCCCTTCCCACCAAATTCAACCTGTGCCCTCTATCCATGTATACCTGTAAACATATATACACACATTCACATAAGTATTCATATGTCCATATACCCTTCTTCAACTATTTTCATACTGAGAAATGTTTCATCAGTTACAGTTATTGTTTTTCCATGTAGGGATGTAAATAGTTCAAATTCCATAAGTCCATAATGATTTCTTTTTCCTGTTTACCTTCTCAAGCATCTCTTGCTTCTTGTTGTCTAAATGTCAAATTTTCTATTCAACTCTGGTTTTTTCCTCAACAATGCTTGAAAGTCCTCTATTCCACTGAATGACCATATTTTCCCCTGAAACAAGATACTCAGTTTTGCTAGGTAGGTTATTCTTGGTTTTAATCCCAGCTCCTTTGCTATCCCAGAATATCATATTCCATGCCCTTTGATCCCTCAGTGTAGAAGCTGCCAGGTCCTGCGCAATTTTGATTGTGTTTCCACAATATTGAAATTGTTTCTTCCTGGCTGCTTGTAGTATTTTCTCCTTGATCTGGGAATTCTGGAACCTGCCTATAATATTCCTAGGAATTTTGGGGGGATCTTTTTCAGGAGGTAATTGATAGATTCTTTCAACCTCTATTTCACCCTCTGGTGCTAAAACATCTTGCAATTTTCCTTGAGAATTTCTTGAAGGATAATTTCTAGGTTCTTTCTTTGATCATGGCTTTCAGGTAGTCCAATAATTTTTAAATTTTCTCTCCTGGATCTATTTTCCAGGTCAGTGGTTTTTCCCATTAGATATTTCTCATTGCCTTCTATTCTTTCAATTGCTTGTATCTGTTTAGCAGCATCTTAATTTCTCATAAACTCACTAGCTTCCATTTGCTCCAGTCTAATTCTGAAAGAATGAATCTCCTCAGTGAGCTTTTGAAATCCTTTTTCCATCTGGCAAATTTGGCTTTTTAAAGCATTCTTACCTCGTTGCCTTTTTGAGCCTCTTTTGCCACTTGAGTTTGTCTACTTTTTAAGGTGTTATTTTCCTCAGTCAGACTGTTCACTATTATTTCATACTTTTCCTTCATCCTTTTCATTTTCTCTTCCCAATTTTTCCTCCACTTCTCTTAGTTGGTTTTTAAAATCCTTCTTATGGTCATCTATGGCCTGTAACCCACTTGTATTTTCATTTGGGGCTTTTGGTGCAGGAGTTGTAACCTCCCAGTCCTCCTCGCATTCCATGCTTCGATCCTCTTTGCCTTTAAAATAGGAGTATAATGTAGAATTCTTCTGTTTATCTTTTTCCTTTGCCTAGGCATGTTGCCACTTTATTACTTGAATTTTGGGCTTGTTGCCACAGTAGGACTCTGCCACCAGACAGGGGAGCTTCTGTCCCAAACGTTGGGGTCTTCTCAAATTCTGGAGGAATTAGTTGGGTGGCCTCTCTAAAGTCCCCACATACTCTGGCAAGCTGTACACACACCCTAAGACCTCCAGCCCCGACTTCAATCCAGATCCAAGAAGGTTAAAGCAAGAGCGATTACCCCCCAGACTGATCTCTGGATCCCCCCACAGTTTGAAGGCCAGGAGCTGAAGTTGCAACTGAAGCTGCAAAATGGCGGCTGTGCCGCTGCTCCTCAGCAACTTCTTGCCCCCAGGGAAGAAGCTGATATAATCCCAAATACTGGTCCCAAAGTCCATAGGGCACTATGCTCTCACTTTGTCCTAGGCATCTATGGAAAAGCCACAGCAGCTGGTGTTCTGGGTTCCCTCCAGCCAGCTCTTGGTCTGGCTGCCCTGGGGCAAAAACCTCCAAGTCATTGGGTCCTGGGCTCAGCTCCCAGAGCACTGTGCTGGCTGCTCCCTGCAGGGCTGCCAGACTGTCTTCAACCAGAAGTTAGTTTCTCTGTGTCATTCTGTGGATGCTGGAGCTCCAGAGGTTGTTCAGAGCCCCTTTTTCCATGATTTTGAAGTGGTGTGGGCTGGAACACTGTAGAAGTGCTGTTTCTACTCTGCCATCTTGGCTCTGCCTCTGAGTGAAATATTTTCAATGCAGCCTAACCACCATTTATTATTTAAATATTTACTTTTGGCTCAGCACTATGTTAGATATTTTGGAGAGAAAGGTAAAAATAAGTAAGATTTTAATTCTGTTCCTGATACAATATTATGCTTAGGTTATATAGGTAGTGCTTTATGGCATTTCTTAAAGGACTTTTTTTTTTTTTTTGCTTTTTCAAAATATATGAAAACTACTAGAGTTTAATCTCTGGCCTCCAAAACTTCACTATATGCTGTTGTAAGCTTTTCAAGGAAAACAACTTCTATAGTACCAGGGTAGAATCCATTTTTAATTTTCTAATTTGTCCAGGTTTATTTTTCCCTAAATAACTGAGAAAAATGTACTTTCTTAGTGCTCGTATAATGACAGAAACTTGTATCATGGTAGAAAGACAATTTTTAGAAATAGTTTCAGGGGGAAAGATTTATATCTTAAAGAGTACCAGGTGCCTTGAATACTTTTTTAAAAGCTACCATATCAGTGAACACTCAGCATGTGGTAAAGGAATTATTTTAGCAAGTGCATCAATCCTATTGAACCTTACACAACTTCCTGACCAAAATAGCCATAACTAACACTTCTTGCAGTACTGGAGAGGTAGGCATGTCAGAAAGCATATTGCTTCCCCCTCCCACAAATAAAAACCCAACTCTCACTGCAGACCTGATTTCCATTTATGCAGGTTAGTGATTGCTTCTTAATCACATTTTCCCCTTTTGGAAGCAATTCACATTTCATCCACATATATATTGATTCTCTTGGCTGTATGTCCCCAAATCTCTATAGATGGAACGAAGGAGAAATTATTCTTAAATATTGTCCATAGGTAAGGGGGGAGTTTAAAACTCATATGAAATTAGAGCTCCTAACCAGAGTTCCTTCCCCCCAAGGTGGTGATGCCTTAGAAAGCTTGCTCATTGTTTTAATTCGTTAGGATTCTAACACTGAATGAAGGCAGCAAGCATTAAGATAAAATATTGTCCCTTGAATATTCTATTGAAAGAGCTTTCTTGTTATTTTTGCCTGTTTTCTATATTTTGAAATAGAAACTGTCCTATGGTCACTTTGGATTTATCTTCTATAAGTAACAGAGTCACTCTATCATCCTCAGCCTTTGTAAAATTAAAAAAAAAAATCTTGTCCAGATTACTTGGAGAACAGAGCACACATAGCTGTGACATATTTCTGAACAGAAGCTCAATGTTTAAATGACCCAAAACAGGGAAATCCCTGAAAGCTCTCAGGAAATTCTGTTCAGCTTAATAGTGAAACTGTCAGATGTTCAAGTTGTGTGAATATTTAGGAATAGGTCGATGGATAAATCAATGATTTCACTGATATAGGGGATATGTAGATGAAAAAATTCCCTCAATCAATGCAAATTAGAACTTTTTCTTTTCCCTACTATTTTCTTTTTATTATCTTAATTTAATTTACATTACTAGATTTTATTTCTCTTCAATTTATGTTCTTAGAGAATTCTTTAGAAGTTAAGTACCTGGGGCTACTAGGTATTGTAGTGAATACAGCACCAACCCTGGAGTCAGGAGGGACCTGAGTTCAAATTCGGCCTCAGACACAACACAAAAACTAGCTGTGTGACCTTGGACAAGTCACTTAACCCCAATTGCCCTACCTTCTCACCCTCCAAAAAGCAAAAATAAGAAGTCAAGTGACTTTGGGGTGGGGGTGGGATCCAAGATGGCTGAGCAAAAGCAGGAACTTGCTTGAGCTCTTTCCCCCAAACCCCTCCAAATACCTGTAAAAAATTACTCTAAACAAATTTTAGAGCTACAAGACCCACAAAATGACAGTTTTAAACACATCTCCAGCTGAAGACAGCCTAGCAGGCCTACAGGATGTGTCTATCCAACCAGGATGAAAAAAGGACAAAGTAAAAGGTCTATGGGGAGACTCTGTTGAATCTGGGTGAGAGAAGAGCACACCAGTCCTGGGGTGGTGGAGGTGACAGCAGCAACAGCAGTAGCTATTTCCAGGGCTCCTAGGCCACAGATTGGGGTTCTGGGAGGGGGCATCAAGTGGCAAATCAGAAGGCAATTGCTCTTGCTTTGTCCTGCTTGAATCTGAGTCCCAGTATTGGGTGGCATTCCTGAGGTGAAGAGGAGCACTGGTGTGGTAGAGCTTGTGTCAGCTGTGGACAGGAAATCATCACAGTTCTGAGGCATAAAAGAGTGCTTGTGGCCACTCACGTACCAGAAAACAGACAGAGGAAGAGCAAACTCTTCTCCTTTGATCATATCACCTTAGAAGAACTGAAAATTCAGTTCTTCAGGTGCTTAGAAGTAGCTCAGACAACAGCTGCTCAAAATCCCAGAAATTTAGGACAGGGCACTCTCTACTCTAGAAGCAGAGCCCTACTTTGGCAAAGAGTTCAGGATTCAAGTAATTAACTGAGAAAATGAGCTAACAGAAGAAAAAAATAGAGTATAGAATTTTGTTTTGGTGACAATGAATATCAAAACATAGAAGCAGAAGAAAACAAAATCAATATTCCCATGTGAAAATCCTCTAAGAAATATATGAATTTGTTGCAGAACATAGAGGACCTCATAAAGGATTTTGAAAATCAAATAAGAGAAGTAGAGGAAAAATAGGAATGAGAAATGAGAGTTATGCAAGAAAATCATGAAAAGTGAGTCAACCACTTGCTAAAGGAGACCCCCCCCAAAAAATTAAAGAAAATACTAACTTAAAAAATAGACTAACTCAAAGGGCAGAAGAGACCCAAAAAGCCAATGGGAAAAGAATGCCTTAAAAAGCCTAATTTCCAAGACATAAAAGGAATTTCAAAAACTTGCTGAAGAGCATAATTCCTTCAAAATTAGAATGGGTCAAAAGGATGCCAATGACATTATGAGAAATAATAAAATAATAAAAATTTAAAGAAAAAGTGAAATATCTCATCAAAAATAGATGAGACAGGGGGCGGCTAGGTGGCGCAGTGAATAGAGCGCCGGCCCTGGAATCAGAAGGACCTGAGTTCGGAGCCGGCCTCCGACACATAATCCACACAAACAAAAACCTTGGGCAAGTTACTTAACCCCAATTGCCCTAAAGGGGTGGCTAGGTGGTGCAGTGAGTAAGAGTGCAGGCCTCGGGGTTGGGATGACCCGAGATCAGATCCGGCCTCAGAAAATGAGCACCCACGCATAAATAATGACTAGCCATGTAACCTTGAGCAAGTTACTTAACCCCAATTGCTTTAAAAAAAAATAGATGAGACTGACCTATGGTCACTTTGGATTTATCCTCTGTATGTCGCATAGTGACTCCATCATCCTCAGTATTTGTAAAATAAAAAAAAAAAGATCCTGTCCAGATTACATGGAGAACAGAGCACAGATAAATAGATCCAGAAGAGATAATTTAAAAATTATTGAACTAACTGAAAGTCATGATCAAAAAAAAGAGCCTAGACATCATCTTTCAAGAAATTATTAGGAAAACTGCCCTGATATTCTAGTACTAGAGGATAAAATAGAAATTGAAAGCATTAACCAATTGCCTTTGAGAAAGGACCCAAAAAAAAATCTCCTTGAATATTATAGCCAAATTTCAGTGTTCTGAGGTCAAGGAGAAAATATTACAAGCAGTCAGGAAGAAACAATTTGAATATTGTGGAAACACAATCAGGATAACACAAGATCTAGCAGCTTCTACATTAAGGGATTGAAGGGATTGGAATATGACACTCTGGAGGTCAAAGGAGCTAGGATTGGGGTGGCTAGGTGGTGCAGTGAATAGAGCACCAGCTCTGGAGCCAGAAGGATCTGAGTTCAAATTCGGCCTCAGACACTTGACACACCTACTAGCTCTGTGACTTTGGGAAAGCCATTTAACTCCAATTGCCCTCCAAAAATAAAAAAAAAAAAAAAACAAAAAACAAAGGAGCTAGGATTAAAACCAAGAATCACCTACCCAGAAAAAATGAGTATAATACTTCAGGGGAAATTTTGGATATACAATGAAATAGAGGACTTTCAAGAACTCTTGATGAAAAGACCAGAGCTGAACTGAAAAACTAACTTTCAAATACAAGAATCAAGAGAAGCATGAAGAGGTAAACAGGAAAGAGATGTCATAATTAACTTATTAAAGTTGAACTATTTACATTACTATATGGAAAGACAATATTTGTAAATTATAAGAATTTTCTCAGTATTAGAATAGTTTAAGGGAATATGTAGATAGATAGATAAATAGATAGACAGATACATAGATAGAGAAAGATACAGGTATAGATAATAGTTATAGATAGATAGACATAGCTATAGATAGATAAATATGTGTATGCATGCATACACACATACATGCATAGATATATGTGTATATGTATATATTCGTATATGTATGGATATGTGTATATATATATGTGTGTATATACATATATGTGTATATATGTATGTGTGTATATGGACAGAGGGCACAGAGTGAGTTAAATATGAAGGGATGATAACTAAAAAATTAAATTAAGGGGTGAAAGAGGAATATATTGGGAGAAGGAGAAAGGTAGAGATAGATTAGGGTAAATTATGTCACATAAAAAAGGCAAGAGAAAGCAGTTACAATAGAGGGGAAGAGCAAGGAGGTGAAAGGGAATGAGTCAATCTTACACTCACTGGATTTGGCTTAAGGAGTGAATAGCATACACACTCAATTGGATATCTTACTCTACAGGAAAATAGTGGGCAAGGGGATAAGATGAGGGGGGCAATGATAGAAGGAAGGGCAGACTGGGGGAGGGGATAGTCAGAAGCAAACATTATTGAAAAGGACCAAGGTCACAGGAGAAAAGAGTATAAATGAGGGGGAAGGATGGAGGGAAGTATAGTTAGTCTTTCACAATATGACTACTATGGAAATGTCTTACATAACCACAGATGTATAACCTATATTGAATTGTTTGTCTTTTCAATGGGGGGGGGGGAGAGTAGTAAGGAGGAAAGAAGGGAGAGAATCTGGAACTCAAAGTTTTAAAAGAAAGTGCTTAAAATTGTTTCTACATGCAACTGGGAAAAAAGATATATGGGCAATAGTGTATAAAAATCCATCTTGTCCTACAAGAAAGGGGAAAGGGACTAAGGGAGAGGGTATAGGGAGGGATGGAAGAGAGGGAAGACTGGGGAAAGGGTTAATCAGTATACTTGCCATCTTGGTGTGCGGGATAGGGGAGAGATGAGGAGAAAGTTTGGAACACAAAGTCATGTGGAAATGAATGTCAAAAACTAAAAAGTTCTGGGGGAAAAAGAAGTTGTGACTTGCTCAAGGGACAAAGAGTTAGTATGTATCAAAACATGGATTGGAACTGAGTTTTGCAGTCAATTCTCTACAGCACTGAGGTAAAATATGATGATGATGATGACGACAAAGGTAGGTGACTTTAATTACAAAGGTCTTAAAATACATAAATCTGGAAACATTTATTGACAATGTGCTGTTGGTAAGGCACTTTACAAGATGTATGGCATACAAGAATAAAATTAAAACATTCCAGCCCTCATGGAGCTTATATTAGGGCAATATTATTAAATACATGCATTATCAAAAATACTGTATTCTTTTTTTTTTTTGCTTTTTGGAGGGCAATTGGGTTTAAGTAACTTGCCCAAGGTCACATGGCTAGGTTTTTTGTTGTTGTTGTTGTTGTTTGTGTGTGTTAACTGTCTGAGGCCGGATCCAAACTCATGTCCTTATGACTCCAGGGTCCACGCTCTACTCATTGTGTCACCTACTTACCTCAGAAATACTGTATTCTTACAAGTAAATGTATACATACAACTATATCCTTGTACATACATCTAGCACATGTAGCAATATTTACAGTGCCCATGATCACGATAAAGACCGTGAGTATAAGCATCACATGATGTTTGATCACAAAATATACCCAAATCTACAGGTAGAGGATAGAACTGAAAGATTTATTTATACACCAGAAAACTGAATCCCAAAACCGGTAAGCTGATTCCATCATAGTACCAAAGATGTTCAGAAGCCATAATGATTCTGAGAGTCACAGCATCCTTCAGCCTTCCCACAAACCAATATAAAATCAATATTTACTCACAAAACTCCCTATCTCTTTAATAAGAGTCTTCTCCTCCCAAAGTCTGGCTAGGTATGAACCAGCTTTCTGTGGACTCTGCTTCCCTTCAGCAAAACTCCTCCCACCACAGGCTCCATGTGACTGCATTTGGCCTATTAGGGGGCAGAGTTTACTTTCAAAGCCGAGAGGTCTTCAATTCCCTCCCCTAAGTCTATTAAGGGGAAGGAAAGATCTTCAAATTCCCATTCACATCACAATACATACCTTTT
Source organism: Gymnobelideus leadbeateri (assembly GCA_011680675.1). Classification (NCBI taxonomy): domain Eukaryota; kingdom Metazoa; phylum Chordata; class Mammalia; order Diprotodontia; family Petauridae; genus Gymnobelideus; species Gymnobelideus leadbeateri. The sequence continues at coordinate 354,722 of WOXC01008643.1, read as the reverse complement.
TATGTAAAAATTAATATGAAATATGTACAAGGTAAATACAAAGTAAATTTAATTCAAGGTACAAGTAACTGGTTGAATTAGAAAAGACATTATAAATAAAAGGTGGAAGCTGAGCTGAGCTAGGGAAGCTCAAGACTGTCAGAAACAGGATAGTACATGTATTCCAAGTATAGGAGGATTTTCAGTGAAAAGACATTGAGGTAAGAGCTTGAATGGCACATAGGAGAAATAACAAATTGGCCAGTTTGACTGAAATGTAGAGTGCATTAAGAGGAATAATGAGTACTAATCCTGGAATGAGAAATTGGACCCAGATTCTAAAGGTCTTTAAATGCCAAATTAGATGTAAGGTTGCAACATATCCTAGATACTCTAGGGATTCATGGAAGAATTGAGAAGTGACACAATGAGACTTGTTTTTAAGGACTATCACTTTGGCAGCTGAGTGGAAGATGAATTAAAGAAGGGAAGGTAAAGAGAGCAGCAGTTCAGAGACTACAGTAAAATATTCAGAGAAAACAGTTCTGAACTGAAGCAATAGTTGTGCTAGTGCAAAGACAGGTTTTGCTATGAGAGGGGAGAAAAAGAAGGGAGAAAGAGGGGTACGGGATGGGGGGAGAGAGAGACAGAGACAGAGACAGAGAGACAGAGACAGAGAGACAGAGAGCACGAAATGGAAACTGATACAATTTTGGGTGAAGGAGAAGAATGAAGAGTGAAGGAAGAAAGAATTATAAGAACCTGGGTAAGTGGAAGGTGTGGGGTTCCCATCAGAAAAATGACATTTAAGGAAAAGAATGAGATCTTCCCAACAACCTTTCATGGATAATTCTGAAGGAATTATTATCCATCTATTACAATTGAGAAAAGTGAAACTAGGAGTTTGTCCAGGGTCACAGAGCTCATGATTCAAACTCAATTCTTTCTGATTCTTCTCTGTGATAAGCATTCTATCCACTACACCAGAGAGATTAAGTTGACCAATAAACATGAAGGTTGAAAATGAAACAAAAAATTCCAAGGTGAAACTTATATAAAATTATTGCAATAATAAAAGAGAAAGACCTTGTGTCTTTTGCCTTCACTAAAACTACTTTGCCCAAGCATTAAACTTGAAATGTAGTTACAACAAAGTAATGTTTAGGGGATACCAGATTAAGGACTAAAAATCTAGGCTTACCATTATAAGGTGTGAATGAATGAGAGTGAGACTAGCATTTGATTACATTAATTATGTGTTGTTGTTGTTGTTGTTTTCCACAAAAAAATAGCAGACAGAAAAAGAGGGACAATGGATATTCTATATGCAAAACTTCCTCTGTGCATCTGAATAAAACATGATGTTTGCCTTTTTCAAATTAAGAGATTCTTTCCACTCAATCTATTTTTTTCTTTTTAATTTATTTTGGTTTTGAAGTTTCTAAAAAATTATTTTAAATAGAATTATATCTTTTTAAGTGAGTTCTGTTTTTCTGTTCAAGGTGAATATAACAACAAAAATAATAACAATAACAATATTTAAAATTTACATAGACCTTTTTGTAGCAATTTTTTCAGAGTGTTTGAATATGTCATCTGATTCAAGAACAACACAGCCAGATTGCAGAGAAATATGCATGGTGTTTTCTTTCTTTGCCTATACAATAGCCTTACTTAAAATTTATCCACAGTTCAAAGACACAAATTCATAGGAGGCAGCCTTCGGTGGACAGACCTAAGGCAGAGTTGGCTTGTAGGAATGATTAATTGCATAAAACTGAGAAGAGCCACCACATCTTTGTGAGCAGACATATTTAATTTGCAGATTCTGAATAATCAACTTCCCACGGGTGGGGAACATTAAGACATTTGCCAGGAAAAGAGTCAGTTTCAATGTCCCTCTACTTGACTCATTTCCAGTTGCAGATAAAAATAAATTGTATCTTCAGACCTGAAACCACCCTCCAGTATTTATTCCAACTGGTGCTGACTCTGCAGGTGACATGGAGAATTTAAAAAGCACACATACAAAAGAAGTATGCTACATAATCAATTGGAAAAATCATCCTTCATTATCTTGAGTTTAAATTAAGGCAATAATGCCCCGAGGAAGTTGAGAGAAGGAAGAATAACTTCATGGTAATTTATAGTTACACTGTTTCCTTGGGGAATTTTTTATCCTGTGTATTTCTTGAGCGCATCATTGTCTTAATTTAAACTTGAGGAAGGAAACGATTTTTTAATGTGAATTTGGAGAACCCTGAATTGAACTCCTCCCTGCTTTCCCCAAGGAAAGTAAATAAAATATCTTGAACACGAGTGTCATTTTATAACTTGTTTCACCAGAAGATTTTGTTGGCTTCCTTTTATCCTGTAATAAAAGATAGGAAAACAAAAAATCTATTGGTGAGAAAGTTTGGGGGTTTTTATGCTTTACATGAAGAAAACAAATTAAAAATACTTTAGACTGGGCAGGTTGAGAGAAACATAGCTTCATTTTCATCCTTGTATAGAAAATATTAAGCTTCCAAGATTGCAAGGGACAGATGTGAGATGGCGAATCATTAGAGCCATGGGGAGCCAAATAGTCAAGGGCACAAAGGTGGGAGATGAAATTATGTCCCTTTTACCCAAATATACCACAACTTACATACACAAGGGAAGAATATTTCTGGGTACCCTCCATTATCCTCACTTGCCTGCTATTAAAACAGTAATCACAAGTTCATTCATAAATGATTTAGAGCTGAAAGGGGTCTGCTAGGACACTGAATTCATTTTCTTCATTTGAGAGATGTGGGAAATAAAGGCTACATAATCACATACTAGCTTACCCACAGTGAGAGAGGAACAGTCTATATGTATACAACTTCTATAAGCATAGACTTGCCATCTTCACATCTCTGTTATAGCGCTGTTTGCCCTCATTGTGAAAAAGCATAGCAAGAAATAGGAGATTCCCCACAAAAAAATAACCAAAGATTATTTCATAACTCTACATGCAAGATAAGATCTTAAAATAAGCTCAAGATATGAACTGCCTCAGTTGTATATGTTCCATGTTTTTGTGCCTGCTTCAAGTGTAGGAACACTCTTCCCACTGATGCTTTGAGTATTCATTGGAGAATGTGACCCAGGTTTATAGAGATAAAGTGTTATAGCTACTTTTCTTTGTATGTTATATCAAACCATGTCTTTGTATTTAGATAATTATAACTTGCAATTCATTATTTTAAGTAAACGTACCACTTAGGGGTTTGTGAGTACGGAATGCTTTAGCAGTGTAGACCCCTAGGGTACTTTGAACCTCTCATAGTTGTCCTCTGAGAAACTCAGTTAAGTAATCCTGAATTGGTATAAATCCTGAAATAGGAAAGTATTAACCATAAAATGATGTGGGGAAAAAAGGGTAGAATCTCTGACAAAACAAAAACAAGAATTGATTTAATTAAAAGAAGTAAGGAAATTGCAATGAAGTGATATCAATACTAATATATTAGTATTATTAGTATACCAAATGATAGAGCATCCAGATTCTTAAAGGAAAAGTTAAATGACTTAAAAGAAGAAAGAAAAAGCCTAATTTACTGGGGGGAGGGAAATTCATTCTTCCCTTTTCAGAACTAGATGAATCTAACCATAAAATAAGAAAGAAGTTGAGAGAATTTTAGAAAATTTAAATATGATAGACTTCTGAAGAAACCTAAATGAGAATAGACAGGAGTGTTTTTTCTCAACATGGCAACAACATTAAATTAACCATGTATTGGGGCATACAAAGCTCACAAGAAATTCGGAAAAGCCAAGATAATAAACACATCCTTTTCAGACCATAACACAATACAATGGAATTATTTCCATTACTAATTTATACTCTGGTTCTAGGCTGGCAGGTATGCATTTCTTAATAATTTCTTGAAATATTATGTCTAGGCCCTTTTCTATGATGGCTTTCATGTACTTCAATAATGTTTAAATTATCTCCCAATGACATATTTTCCAGATCTATTGTTTTTCCGATGAGATACTACACGATTTTTTTGTTTCTTTTTGTTTTACTATTGCTTTTTTATTTTTAATGCTTTATTAACTTCTGGTTTACATCATTCATTTCTGCCAGATTTTGAATTACAATTTTTCCCCATTTCCCCCCTACCTACCACTTCAGAATAGCAGTCCCACAGGATAACCCCTCATCCAATCTGCTCTCTCCCATATCTTCTCCCATACACCATTCGACTTTTCCATTAGGGCAAGGTGAATCTTTGAGCCCCAATGCCTATATATCTCAGTATTTGTATATATTTAAAACATGTGATTTCAAAACTTTGAATTCCAGATTTATTCCTTTCATCCCTTGTCACACACTCTTGCTGGGAGGATAAGCAATTGAATATATGTTGCACATGTATAGGTATGCAAAACATTACCATAGTGGATATATTGTAAAAGACTGGCTATATTTCCCTCCCTCCAATCCCACACCCCACTTGGTCCATTCCCTACTTTGATTCTGTCCCTTTTGGTGGTTCCAACCTCCCTCACCTCCAGCATCCCCTACTTTCCATCGTGCTCCCCTCTCATGCCCCTCCCCCCTACTCTCCTGTAGGGTGAGATATCCCATTTAGTATGTATGTCATTCTCTCCCTGAGCCAAATTCAATGAGAATATGGTTTTGCCTTTTTGCCTTCCTGTTCTTCCCCTCCCTTGCATCCATTTCCCCTTGCCTCTTCTATATGAGATGGTTTACCCCTATATGTCTCTCCCCATCTCCTCTCATTATATTCCTCTCTCACCTTTTAAATATCATCCCTTCCTATTAGATTCGACCTGTGCCCTCCATCTATGTATACCTGTAAACATATATACACACATTCACATAAGTATTCATAGGCCCATATACCCTTCTCCAACTGTTGTCATACTTAGAAATGTTTCATCAGTTATAGTTATCGTTTTTCCATGTAGGAATGTAAATAGTTCAACTTTGATAAGTTCCGTTTGATTTCTTTTCAATGTTTACCTTCTCAAGCATCTCTTCCTTCTTGTGTCTGGATGTCAAATTTTCTGTTCAACTCTGGTTTTTTCCCAACAATGCTTGAAAGTCCTCTATTCCACTGAATGACCATATTTCCCCCTAAACAAGATACTCAATTTTGCAGAGTAGGTGATTCTTAGTTTTAATCCTAGCTCCTTTGCCCTCTGGAATATGATATTCCATGCCCTTTGATCCCTCAGTATAGAAGCTGCCAGATCCTGCTCTATCCTGATTGTGTTTCCACAATATTGAAATTGTTTCTTCCTGGCTGCTTGTAGTATTTTCTCCTTCATCTGGGAATTCTGGAACCTGCCTATAATATTCCTAGGAATTTTGGGGGGGATCTTTTTCAGGAGGTGATCAATAGATTCTTTCAACCTCTATTTCACCCTCTGGTGCTAAAACATCTTGCAATTTTCCTTGAGAATTTCTTGAAGGATGGTTTCTAGATTCTTTCTTTGATCACAGTTTTCAAGTAGTCCAATAATTTTTAAATTATCTCTCCTGGATTTATTTTCCAGGTGAGTGGTTTTTCCCATGAGATATTTCACATTGCCTTCTATTCTTTCATTTCTTTGGATCTGTTTAGCAGCATCTTGATTTCTCATAAAGTCACTAGCTTCCATGTGCTGCAGTCTAATTCTGAAGGAATGATTCTCCTCAGTGAACTTTTGAGATTCTTTTTCCATCTGGCAAATTCGGTTTTTTAAGGCATTCCTCTCCTCATTGCCTTTTTGAGCCTCTTTTGCCATTTGAGTTAGTCTATTTTTTAATGTGTTATTTTCCTCAGTCAGGCTGTTGACTCTCATTTCATACTTTTCTTGCATCTTTCTCATTTCTCTTCCAAATTTTGCCTGCATTTCTCTTACCTGTTTCTTAAGGTCCTCTATGGCCTGCAACCAGCTCATATTTACATTTGGGGCTTTTGGTGCAGGAGTTCTGACCTCACAGTCCTCCTCCTATTCCATGCTTTGATCCTCTTTGCCCCCAAAATAGAAGTCTAATGTTGAATTTTTCTGTTTATTTTGTTTCCTTTGCATAGGCATGTTGCTACTCAATTATTTGACTTTTGGGCTTATTGCCACAGTAGGACTCTGCCACCAGCTAGGGGAGCTTCTGTCCCAAATGCTGGGGCAAGCTGGTCACACACCCCAAGACCTCTACCCTAGACTGAAATCCTGATACAAAGAATGTTAAAGCAAGAGGGATTGTTCCCAAGACTGATCGACTGGACCCTTGCAGTCTGTGGGCCAGTAGCTGAAGCTGCAACTGAAGCTGCAAAATGGCAGTTGTGCTGTGGCTCCTCAGTGGCTTTTTGCCTCCAGGGGAAAAAGCTGACATGCTCCCAAATACTGGTCCCAAAGTCCATAGGGCACTGACCTTTCACTTTGTCCTAGGCATCTATATGTTGATAATTCTGAAAATGCCACAGCTGCTGGTGTTCTGGGATCCCTCCAGCTGGTTGCTGGTCTGGCTGCCCTGGGGCTAAAACCTCAGGCTCATGAGGTCCTGGGCTAGGTTCCCAGAGCACTGTGCTGGCCACTCCCTGCCGGGCTGCTGGGCTGTCCTCAGTGGGAGGTTAGCTTCTCTGTGTCATTTTGTGGGTTCTGGAGCTCCAGAGGTCATTCAGAGTTCCCCTTTTATATGGATTGGAAGCAGTGTCCATTTTACTGTTTCTTGATGTTTCATGGAATCATTAGTTTCCACTTGACCAATTTTAATTCTTAAGCAATCATTTTCTTCCATGAGCTTTTATATCACCCCTCCCCCTACCGATTTGGTTAATTTTACTTCTTAAAGAGTTCTTTTCTTCAGCAAATTATTGTACTTTTTCCCCACATTTGCTCTATTCTTCTTTTTTAAGGAGTTTTTCCCTGGTCACTCCTTCTCACCCTGAAACTGTGGATTCCCCCCCACAAACACACTTGCCTTTTCCCACAATTGTTAGTGCTCCTCTATGTCTTGAAATTGAGACCAATGTCCCTACTCTCCCATTAGCAACCACAAGCACTCCTCTCAGCCTTTGAACCATGACCAAGTCTTGTGCTCCCTTGCCTCCTGCAAGTTCTATCACTCTTTTTGGTTCAGGGACTGCAACCCAGAACTAGAGAAGAGAAATTCAAGAGGGTCCTAAATCCAGGTTCCTTCCAACAACTTGTCTGTGGGCTGACTGTTCCCAAAACTGATGTTTCTTTTTTTTAAGCAATTGGGGTTAAGTAACTTGCTCAAGGATACATGGCCAGTCATTATTTATGTGTGGGTGCTCATTTTCTGAGGCAGGGCTGATCCTGGATCATCCCTACTCCAGGGCCTGCTCTCTTACTCACTGTGCCACCTAGCCACCCCCAAAGCTGCTGTTTCTACCAATGAATCCACCTTCGAGTCACATTGCTGACTTGCTGAAGTGTGAACTGAGCTGTGTAAACTACCTTGCATGGTTTGCCCTGCCTTGTCTTCAGGTTTCCTGGACCACCAACATGGTGAGACAGACCTTTCCTGCCAACCTTCTAAGTTGCTTTGTATTGGAAAATTAATTCATCTAACCTTTCTTTGTTTTTTTTGCTTCAAAATTTAATTTGAGATATTCTTTTAGAATTATTTGGAGGGGATTTGGGAAAGCTTGGCTTTGTGCTTCTCTACTCATCCATCTTGTCTCCACCTCTTGGAATTATGTTTTACATGGCTTGTAAAATCAATATAAAATTGCTTGACTTCTCAATAAAAAGTGTGGGGAAGGAGGGAGAGAATTTGGGACTCAATTTTTAATGAAAGTTAATTCTTACACGTAATTGGGAAATATTTAATGAAATAATTAAAACATTATTTTAAAGATCTGGTAACTGTTTTCCACAAACCTTCACATCATTTATTTATCTTTCTCTTGGTACCTAGTTCACATGCTTCTCTCATCTTAAATTTCTGCTCTCATACTAGGAAATTTCAATCTACATATTGAATCTGTCACAAATATCCTAACTTCTCAGTTCTTCAACCCACCATACCTGTTACACATGGAAATGGCCCTTGATTTTATCATCACCCTCCAAAGCACCAGCTCTGTGTTCAAGAAGTTTGGAATCCCCTTATCTATATGTAAGTTTTTATCACCTCTCTCTCTATTTTCTTTTCCCAAACTCTGAACTTGAGATGAATGAAAACCCTGAAAAATAAAGTTTCTGGGAAATTAATAACCAATCTATTACTTAGGTATAAAGCCATACATGAGCAGCTTTCCAGAGGACTGCTGCTGTGAACAGCTTTCAAGGTTCCGATTACATAGTATATAGTGAGCTCTCTATTTATTCAATAAATAATCAGAGCCAAATATTCATAGAAAAATAAATACAGCATTCACGATATTACAAATCACAGAAAATCAAAATACAGCATTCGCCATGTCACAACTCAACAACTTTTCACTAAAATGACCACATAGTTTTCACCAAAGTGGTCACATAGTTTTAAACAATGTGCATTCATTTAGTCTATCACAAAATCCTTAATTCAATCACAAAGTAGAAAAATCAAAGTTTTCTACCCCTAGGTTATAGTAAATCATAATCTGTTCAGTCAGTACCCAGTATCCAAGTAAAGTCTTCTTTCAGCTTGACTCGCATCTATCTGGCTCTCAGATCCTATGATTCCTCTTCCATGATCCCAGCTCCAACTGTCACCTGGGTTCAAAGGCATGCAGTTCCCAGTTCTTTGTCCAGCTCCTTGTCCATTTCTTCAACCAATTCCTGTTCCTTACTGAAGTTCACAGTGTCCAGTCCACCTCAAGTCTTCACAGTTCCTGTTTCTGGGAAGACAAAATTTGACAGAGCCACAATAATATTCATGCACATTGCCAGCACCATCATTAATTCACTATCTGCCTGTGAAATCAACTAGACACAACAACAAGGTTTGAGAACTCAACACAAATCTTCAATATAGAAATCAACACAGACCCACAGAGAAGGTCCAAGAGGTCAGCACAAATCATCAGTAAAGTCCCAGGACCTCCAAAACTCTCCTCCAATCCAGAAAATCCTCTTTCAGGGCTTCCAATAAGGTCCCAGGGCTTCTGCACAAAGTATCACAAACAAACATCAACACAGACAGAGGAGACAAAGTGCTAGGATACCACAAGTTTTCTCCTTCTTGAGTCTGCCACCACAAGAGTCACCTCAGTTCTGCTGTCTCTAGCCTGGGCCAAAATCATTTTCTCCAGCCTCCACATGGCTTGCACCCAGAAATTCTGTCTCAGTTCTCAATTTTCATTACTCTTCTCAGTTCTTCTCAATTCTCATTTCAGTCTCCAGTCCAGCAGCAGCAGCCCTGCCTCCATGATACACACAGGAAAATTCTGTCTGTCCAGCTTATATTCTTCCTTATATATAGTTATTAGCAACTCCCCTTCTTTTTGCAGGAGTTCATAAGTTCCATGGTTCACAAGTTGTGGGGTTCACACATTCTGTTTCTTAACAGACTTGATACAAGACTCAAAAGAAACTTGAACTGAAAAAAGGTGTTAATTCAATAGCTGAAACAAGTTGTGAACTACTTCTGTGCTTGCCATTACATTAGGCTAGCCAGCAATCAATAACTTTGTGCTTTTTCTTGGTAAACAAAATGCTAAGGGAGACTGTGAAATGTCTTAAATTGCTTCTGAATACTACTCCCCTGAAAGTTAAGTTCAACTCTAATTGGTGGACATTTGATAAGGAGATGGGCTAAAAGTCTTCAGTTTCTCTTACTGAGAATAAAAGCTTGATCCTCAGACTTGGAAGCCAGAAGGCAACTGGAACAAGGGGAAGACATATCTATCTGTACCTCTCTGTGTAGTTTTCTCTTTCATGAGCTGAGTTGTCTTAAACTCTAAGTCTTTGAGTCAACACAGACAAAAAATGTGCCAGCCTCCACAGCCATGTTTCCTCCCAGTCCCAGCTGTGCTCAAGCCACCCAACTATCACCTGGATTCACAGGTAGGCAGATCTCATTTCCTTATCCAGCTCCTCATCCAGCTCCTTATACAGTTCCTCAACCAGTTTCCATTCCATATTGAAGTTCACAGTGACCAGTCTACCTCAAGCTCTTTGCAGTTTCTGTTTCTCCAAAGATAAATCTTTAACAGAACCACAGCAACATTAATTCACGTTGCCAACACCATCATCAATCCACTTTCTGCCTGTGATATCAGCACAGACCCACAAACAATGTCTGAGAAATCAACACAAATCATCAGTATAGTCCCAGGAGCTCTGAAAACACCAGTAAAATTCTCCTCCAGAACTTCCATAGACAAACAAGAAAACCTCTTTCAGGTCTTCTAAACCAGCAGTAATGTCCCAAGACTTCTGTAACAATAACAATGTCCTCTATCAGCAGATAGATCTGACAAAGTAATATCAACACAGACAGAAAAAGTGCCACCCGCCACAGCCATGTTTTCTCCCAGTTCTGCTCAGTCCCAGCTATGCTCAAGCTTTTTATCTGTTATTAGCTCCTCCCTGTTCTTCCCACCTCTTACATTCTTCCTGTTCCTGTCTTTGGCAAGTCCCTCCCACTGTGGGTTTCACAGGTTCTGTTTCTTAACAAAGAGTTAATATAATCAGGGCAAGACTCAAAGACCTTGAACTGAAACAAGGTGTTAAATAATTAAATAACTGAAACAAGGTGCTAAGTACTCCTTTGCTTGCCATTACACACCCTGCAAAGTTTCAATTTACCATGATTTCGACTATCTGTTGCCTTCTCTCCTACATATGTGCTATTGAAAAAAGTTGTAGAAAATCATGCTACCCCCTCTGACTGGGCCCACTCTGAATTTATGTTATAAAATGAAACCTGAGCCTTCACTGGAGCATGGGAATCCAACTTTACCTTCTTCATCCAATCATAAACCTATTCTCTAAACATTTTTATTCCTCTTCAATTCTTCTGTGGCTCCCTCTTTCCACACTCTCTGACCCAAGAACCTTATCTCACAGTCTATCAAAAACAAAAACAAAATAGGCATTTCTCTATGAACTCCCTTTTTTCCTATTCCTTATCTCATAATCTACTCAGATACCTTCTGACATTATTTCTTCTCCACCCAACTCTCACATAAAGAGGTATCCCTACTCCTTAACAAGAATAATCCCTCAAACTGTCCCGTCTTGTAAAGGAATCATTTTCCAATTCCTTTTAATGACAGTGCCTTCAGTCTTCCTATTTTTCCTGTATATATCTTGTTTGTACATATTATTTTGCATATTGTTCCACCTATCATATTTTAAGTTCTCTTGAGCATAGGGAATGCCTTTTATATCTCTTTTGTATCCATAGAGTTCAGTATAATACCTCACACATGGTGTTTAATAAACATTTATTGATTGAATGAGTTCATTGCCTAATGACCAAATAAATGTTTCAGGCTATGATAACATCATAGAATCACAGAATATCAGAGAATGAAGAAACCACAATAACTATCTAGTTTTACCCACACATGAATGGGATTGAATGGGATCAATCCCACCTAGGTCTTTCTAGACAAGTGTCATGCAGTCTCTAATTCAAAACTTCCAAGCAGGGGAAATCCATGACCTGGGTATTATAAGAATCATCTTCTATCAGAATAGAGATGTAAATCCTATCATATCATCAACTATTTATACCTGGAATGAACCTTAGAGACAATCCTAGAATCCTCATTTTATAAATAAAGAATTGAGGTCCAAGAAATTTTGGATACTCATCCAAGATACAGATACTAAATAGCAGAACCAGGATTTAAACCCAATTCCTTTGACTCCAAAGTCACACTTTCCCTTGTAGTATCAAGCACACAGAGCAAGTATTGAGAAATGGAGTTAAATAGGAAGGGAAGGACAGAAGGAGAGAGGGAGGGAAAAAAAGATGGAAGGGAAAGGAAGTGAAAGAATGAGGAAATAAAAGACAGGAAAGAAGGAAGAATAACACAGTAATATAATAGTCTTAGTAATTATTCAACATTTTTCAAACATGCATTTTTGAAATAGTAATTTTTTCATATTCTAATATTTTAAGTAATTTCAGTAAGTAAAACTATTTTGTTAATAATTGTTTTTCTTTGAACAAACAACAGCTTGGACAGACAATCTGAGAGTTTCAGATGCACTAATTCTATGGTATCATCACTCATGTTTATGGTGAACAAACAAGAACTGAGAAATTTATGGTGAACAAACAAGAACTGAGGAATTTGGAGCATCCTTTGATCTGCTAATGCCTTTTCATAAGTAGTGAGAATTATAATCTCTTTGCAGATTGTCAAAGATCTGCTTTAATTGAAGCAAGCTGTCTACCAAAGATTGGAATTCTAATGATTGGCTCCCCCTGGGCTGGCACTGCAAAGCTTGTGAACTGTCTCCCTCATTAGAGAGTAACCATTAAGAGATAACTGAGAAGAAATCCAAGAGATTCGTATAATAATAACAACATATTTACTGACACAGCCTTGGGTATTTTTGTTGAAAGGGCAAGGAAAAAGAAAAAAACACACTTCCTCTGAACACAAATAAAGATTTTATAAATATTGGCCAAAAGGCAGAGTAAAGAGTCAGGCAAGAATAATAAGATTTTGGCAGAAGGTGGGGGAATGCTCTGGGAATTTGGATATTTTGAAACAGACTTTTTAATGACCCCAGACTTTCTATTTTTCAAAATTCATATATTAGAAAGGTTTGGTAATTCAAGTATATAACTAAAATGACCTAGATAATATTGGGAAAAAACATGCAGTGCTTTCAAGGATAACAGATTTAGAGCTATACCAAAGTGAAATTAGTTGCCTTTTATGATAATTGGTTCCTACTGACTGAAAGATTTCAAACAAAAGTTTGATTTTGTTTAGTATGGTAAAAAGGAAATTCATATGCAGGTATAGATTTGATTAGCTAATCTGTAAAAACCTTTTAGTACTGAGAATCTGAGCTTCTGTGACACTATGACCAAATACTAAAAGAAAAATTTATGCTGAAAATAATTGTTTTAATTCTATTAAAATTTAAATTTTCTAGGCTTCTTAAGAAGGGGGTTATTCCCAGGGATGAGGAAATATTGGAGATGTCATTTTGGGGGGAAAATGACCAAGAAATATTAAGAAATTTCTCTCTAAATATCTCTCAGGTCTCAATGAAAACAAAATATGCAGAAATGGAAGATGAGCTTGACAAAACCAAGAGGAAAGAGGTAACAACACAGGTGATCATTTATAGCAGTCATAAAACTGACTCACAGATACAGTGAATAGACAATCCCTTGAGTTTCTTGTTTGTTTATTATGAGAGGAAAAGTATTTGACTTGGTAGAGCAAAAAATTTATCCTTGATGACTCTCCTCAATGGAATAGGCTTATGCATATGTTAACATAACAAAAGAGAAATTTTGTGATAGATGTCACCACAAAGACAACTTTATTTCATGATCTACTGATTATCAATGTCAAGCATATTCCATAAATAGGAGTGTAGCAGCAAGCACCCCAGCATCCCCAGGGTGGCTGCCAATACAGTTTCCTAGATCTGCTTTTCTAAAGGAAAGCAACTCAAAATGGGTTAAAAATCTTGATTTAATCAATCAAACACATAATTTACCTAGTTCAGGGGGGAAAGTCAACACCCTGAACTTCGCGGAGTATACAGAGGTTACAAGCAGAAATTACAAGAAGACAGAGAAAAATAATAGATCAAGCAGACAGGCCTCCAATTGTCCAGCCATTACATCTATACCTAGTCAGTTACCAGAGAGGGAAGCATCAACATCTGGGTTTTTCAAAGCCAGGGGAAGGGGGTGGCTCTCAACGGCTGTCCAAAGTCTTGTCTGGTCAAATCACACAACACTTCTCAAAGTGAGCCCCAAAGCAAAGCCTCACATCAGGGATTATATTGCCTTCTCCTGGCTCAGAGAATGTAACCCTCTTGACCCAATCACAAAGTATCTCCTGAAAAACAAGCCTCCCACCACAGGCTCCAGGTACACTTAAGCCTAGGGGCAGGGAAGATCTTACACAATAAAATCTTAGAAAAATGGCAACAACATAAATTTACATTCTGATTACAAGGAGGCATATAATTATTAGGATTGTTGAACTGTGACTTGGACAATATTCCACTCAAATTCCAAATTAAATACACATTTTCTCGGGAGTAGCATTCTCTGTATCAAAGGTGTCAAACTCCTGATGCAAGCCTATGCTAAACTCCCCTGGGGGGTCCTAATCAGAATAAAATACATGCATATACATCTTGGCCTTACCTTATAACACATTTGAAATATTAGAAAAAGTACAACATTTTAATATTCATACTATTAACTCTTCAGTTGAGTTTAAAGAGAATAAATTATCAGTAAAAAGAAGGCCTTAGTGAGGATCCTTTTCCTGTAATAGAGGTTTGAGAAACTAAGATAACCTGGAAACTTTCCTTTTCCAGTTTTATTAAACTGTACTCCCCTCTATACAATCTAAAATCCAACTACACTGGCCTATCTGCTATTCTTCAGACATGACTCTTCACCTTCCTTCTCTATGCCTAAGCCAAAAATGCCCTCCTTCCTCAGCTTCATGCCTTCATTTCACTGCCGTCCTTTAAAGTCAGCTCATATACCTCCTTTTATGGTAGGGACTTTGCCCAGTCCCTCTAGGTCTTAGATATTTTACCTCAGAGATTATCTTTCCCCAACTCTGAATATATTTGTACATCACTAGTCATTTACATGTGGTTGCACTCATTCCATTGTAAGCTCCTTGAAGCCAGGCAGTGTGTTCACTTTCTCTTTGAATCTCTAGTGCCTAGGACAGTGCCTTCCTTACTAAGGGAAGCCCTTAATAAATGTTCTTTGATTGATTAATGTTTGGTTGACAAGACAAATATAAACATGACACTAAGCAATGAAATTGGTAGCACTTTCTCCCTGTTTGCAAATACTATCTAAATTTGCATTCTACAACACATACATCACACCTTTACATTTGCATAATACTTTGCAGTTTACAAAACACCTCTTTTCTCTGTGGAATAGAACAACAGCAATATTCTCTCTCTCTCTCTCTCTCTCTCTCTCTCTCTCTCTCTCTCTCTCTCTCTCTCTCTCTTTCCCCGTATTTTTCCTCTCCATTCCTCTTTCTCTTTCTCCCACACCATTCCCTTCATCCTCCTTCTCTCTTTCTTTGGTCAAATTGTTTCAATTTAATATCATCTGTTACACAGGTGAACAGCTCTAGAGAGTTGTGGGAAGAGGGCTTGCCTTGGAAACAAGAATTGGATCCAAACCCTCCTTCTGACAGATACTGGCTCTATTATGCTAGACAAGTCATTTACACTCTCACTGCTCTAAGAAACTCTCTAAGATTTTAAATTACACAACATGTGCTGCTCTACATTGGTAGAATAAATTTATTCACTGAGCATAAAGTCATGGGTCAGTCTGGTACAAAAATGTCAGACAGATGGGTTTGGAGTCAGGAAGACTTATTCTTGTTAGTTCAAATCTAGCATTAGATACTACCTGTGTGACTCTGGACAAATTATTTAACTTTGCCTCAGTTTGCCCCATCTGTGAAAACAGCTGGAGAAGGAAATGGCAAATCACTATAATATCTCTTCCAAGAAAAATCTCAATAGTTTTACAAAGAGTCAGACTTAAAAAAACAACTGAAGAACAATAAATTATTGGCATATTCTTGTAATGAACAATGCTGTGTTTCATACCAGGAAGACCTGTTACCGAATCTGAATTCTAAACCTGATTTCCTATGTTACCCAGTGTGTGTCTAAGTGTGTGTTACATACAAGGCTCTTAATAAATATTTATTGATTGGTTGGTTACCTTGTAATGGTAACTGGACCTCTCTATTCCTCTGATTTCCTCTGCAACTTCCCTGGAATTCATCAGAAAAAAAAATATTTGGTAGATATAGTTCCTTAAACTAGATCTCCAAAGGTCAGAACTAGGAAAAATGGTTAAAACTGAAGAGAAGGGAAAGTTAGGTTTAGGCTTGATTTGGGGGGAGAACACATCTAACAATTTACATTGTCCAAGTATGATGGGCTGCCTAAGTAGCTAGGGAGTTAACTATAATTAGAGCACTCCAACAAATAAGAATAACTATTTCTTCAAATTTTAAAAAGAAACTTCTTTAAAAGGCATAGATTAGAAGAGAACCATGAGTTCTTATACAGGGGGACATGAATTTAATTTTAAAATATGTATTTTATTTATTATCCATTCCCCAAATACTTGTAAAAAAAATAACATTCTTTTTTTTTAATTTTGAGTCCCAAATTCATTTTCTCACTCCTTCCCATCATACACACCTTGGAGAAGAGAAGCAATGAGAGCAATTAAATGTCTGAGGTCATGCAAAACATATTTCATTATTATCCATGTTGCAAAAGAAAACATAAATATAATAAATCAATAAATATAAAGTTAAAAATTATGCTTCAATATGGATCCACATCTTAACAGTTCTTTCTCTGTAAATGAATAACATTTTTTTTCTTTTATCATTGATTGTTTTGAATTGTCTTGGATCATTGTCTTGATCATATTGGTTAAGTCTTTGATAACTGATCATCTTTATATTATTGCTGTTATGATATGACAGTGTTGTGCTGGTTCTGCTCACTTCACTTTGGATGAGCTCATATCACTCCAGTTTTTCTGAAATCATTCTGCTTGTCATTTCTTATAATGCAAAGTATTCTATAACAATCATAAAACATAACTTGTTCAGTCATTCCCCAATTGATGAGTATCCTATCAATTTTCAATTCATTGTCCCAACAAAAAGAGCTGCTATAAATGCCTTTGTACACATGGGTCAATTTCCCTTTCCTTTTATCTCTTTGGGATACAGACCTAATTAGTGCTGTTTCTGGGTCAAAGAGTATGCAGATTTTATAGCCCTTTGAACATACTTCCAAATAATTCTCCATCATAGATGGAATAGTTTATAACTCCACTGATTATCCATAAGTGTCTCAATTTTTCCACATCTCCTCTGGCATTTATAATTCTCCTTTTCTGTCTTCTTAGCCAAGATGATATCTTAGAGTTGTTTTAATTTATATTTCCCTAATTAGTAGTGAGTTAGAACATTTTTTTCCTGTGACTGTTGAAAGTTTTTATTTCCTTTTTGGAAAACTGATTTTTCGTATCCTTTCATCATTTATCAAGTGTGGAATAGCTTTTATTTTTGCAAATTCAACTCTTCTCCCTATATATCTGAAAAAGGAGCTTTTATCAGAAAAAATGTGCTATAATTTCCCCCAGATTCCTGTTTTCCTTCTAATTTTTACCACATTGATTTTGTTTGTGCCAAAAGCTTTTGCATTGTATGTCATCACAATGATCTATTTTGTATCCTGTGATCCTCTTTATCTCTTTTTTGGTTATAAACTCCTTTTCCTCACATCTTTTTCATGCTCCTCTAATTTATGTATAATGTAAACTTTATGTCTAAATCATTTATGCATTTTGATGTTATCTTGGTACATGGTATGAGTGTCGATTATTGCCTAGTTTCTGCCAAACTGCCTTATAGTTTTCCTAGCAATATTCGTCAAATGTTGAGTTCTTAACACCATAGGTTGGATTTGGGGGTTTGTCAAACACCTGATTACCAGGGCCATTTATTGCTATGTATTGTGCACCTAATACATTCGATTCTCTTTCCTAGCCAGAACCAGATTGCTTTGATAATTACCACTTTGTAACAGAGTTTGAAATTCTATAGTACTAATTCCCTTTCCTTCATTTTTTTTCTTATTGACTCTCCTGATAGTCTTGACACTTGATTATTTTTCTAGTTTTATGTGTGTATGTGTGTGTGTGTGTGTGTGTGTGTGTGCGCGCGCGCGCGCGCACAGCCTGTGAAAAATGTGGAGGGTATTTTCCTCTACAGCCACCAGAAATCCTTTGGCAGACTGCAAGTTGTTCAGGCTTGCTTCAGTAGTTTGATTGGTATGGCACTGAATAAACAAATTAACTTATGCCACACAGTATTTTTTTTTATATTGACTCAGTCTATCCATGAGCAATGACTTTCTCCAATTCCTTAGTTCTGCTTGTATTTGTATGAAAAGCATTTTGTAATCATGTCTATCTAATCCCCAGATTTGTCTTGGCAGTAAGACTCCGGAATACTTTATATTGCCTGCAGCTGTTTTTAATGGAATTACTCTATCTTTTCATGCTCAACTTTATTGGTAGTATATAGAAGTGCTGATGATTTATGCAAATGTATTTTATATCCTACAACTTTGCTGAAGTTGTTAACTGTTTCAACTTGTTTTCAGGTGATTCTCCAGGGTTCTCATCATTTGAAAAGAGTTATAACTTTACTTTTTCATTGCCTGTATTTATTTTTTCAAATTATTTTTACTGTTTCATTGTTATAGTTCATAACTCTAGTACAATCAAATAAAAGTGCTGTTTATAGACATCCTTCTTCCTTTAATCATGTCACAAAACCAGTTCTCCAGGACTTCTTCTATACCTATTATTTTAGATAGTTTATATATTATTGAAGTTGTTTTTTTGTAAAACCAGCTCATAGTTTCTCATAGTTTTCTTTTTAATTCAATTTTTTTCTTTTTTTTTTTTACTTTCAACAAATCTGTTATAAATCTGTACTTTGATTTTCAGGATTTCCATTTTTGTCTTTAGCTGGTATTTGTTTCACTTGTTCTTTATTTTTCTATTTTTTAAGTTGAATATCCAAGGCATTGATCTGATCTCAGTCTCCTTTATCGATTTACATGTTTAGACATATAAAATTTCTCCTAAGTGCTGTTTTGTCTACATCCCGCAAGGTTTGGAATGTTGTTTCATTGTTGTAATCCTCTCTAATGAAATTGTTTATTTTTGCTATAATGTGTTCTTTTATTCATTCACTTCATGCATTCATTCATTTTTCAGGATTAGATTACTTATTTTCCAATTAATTTTAATCTATACTTCCATGACTATTTATTATATTATGATTTTAACCATAAAGAAATCGTTTTGGATAGTTCTCCATGTTTGCACAAAGTTAGATGTTTCCCTGAAAGTCCATTCATTTGTCAAGAACAGCAAATACGTATCTTTTCTTCTCTTTAAACACCATCTTATCCTTTTCTTGAATGTTATTCTTTAACCCCTCCTTAAAGATGCCAAAATCGATCTCCAGGGAGAGTATCATTTTGTTTCCAGATGCTTTATCAGATCATTGTTCCTAAAAGATTGTAAAGAATGAAGGCACAGTTGTAACAGCAGAGTTGTCAAAGGCATGGAGATATTATGAGCTACATATTTGGAGGAAATGTCCCCACTAAAGAAGGCATTTCTAAACATGTGAGGTTCAACATGATGTCATTGATAAGCTTATACCGATATGAATCTTTAGGCTTTGAGAACTCTTCTCTATAGAGGTAATTTACGTGGTCCCTACTACTTTCTGCACACTTTTACATGGTAATCAGTTACTATTAATTTAATTATCATCTCCATAATCTAAATATAGTCATTATTATCATAATCATAATGACAATAGAATTGATACAGTACTTTTATGTTTGCAAAGGATTTCACAAATGTTTTCCCATTTAATCCTCATAACAACCCTGTGAGGTAGATGCTATTGTTAGTCCTATTTTACAGAGGAAAAAACTAAGCTTAATAAAAAGCTTAATAAACTTGCCCAGGAACACAGTTTCAAAGGCAAGGGCTGAAACTGACTCTTCCTATATCTAAGTCTAGCATTCTGTTTACTGTGCTGCCTAGCCTCTGAGCCATCCCAGTGCATGCTCCACAGAGTCATGGATAGAATTGCCATAGTACATGTTTGACCATTTCTCTCTCCTAGTCAATCCCTCCAGTTGTTTCTTATTCTCTTTAGGAAATAAACATACGAAGTTTTCTGCTTGAAAGCTTCAAAAACCCTTCCCTTGCCATGGGCTGCTCAGTGTCCAGCACTTAGCATGATTTGGAGACGCAAATAAGAAATGACCAGGCCATGGGGATAGTTCAAGGGAGAATGATGAACTCCATTTATTGATTCTTAGTACAATGTTTTTATAGAGCAGAAGAGACAAAGGAACAGGACTCATCTTTGACATTCCACTCTTCTTTCCAGTCATATAGAATAGAACAAGAAAGAACAATTACATATCTTGAATGTGCAGACCAGATCTTCATTAATATCTGTATTTTCCAAGGGAACCTACCATAGAGCCTCATACCTTGTAATGCCACTAAAAATGTTTTTAAATGGATCATGTCAGGTTGGGTTATAAAAAATTAAGAAACTGAGGCATTAATTTGTCCAAGGTCAAAGAAGTAAAAAGTAGCAAATTAAGATTTAAACACATGCACTTTTACTTCAAATAATGCATTCTTGCCACTGCATCAGATAGTCTTGTGCCTTATTAAATTAGATTCCTAAGTCAGTATATAATATGGGAAAATAACCTATAAGGCAAATAGTCCTTCTGGGTATTCTGCAAATAGTAAATTGCTGAGTCGGGATTTGCACCAAGTTCCTGTGCCATAGAATATGTCACTCTGGCTGAATTTGATGAAGGCAATTATTTTATAATAATGCTTATTTTTCTTAAAAATTTTGTTATTGTTGTTCATTCCTATAATTCTTATTTAGGCGACTGGCCAAGAAACAAAGAAGGGAATTATTTAGGCCAAGTAACACAATAAGACATAATTATATTTAATTCATACCTTACACAGTCTTGAAACTAGTTTCAGTAAGGGATTATTCAATATGGTGCTGCAGGCATTCTGAGCAGTCATACTTTGATTCCTATAGACCAACCTAGTAAAAGCTCAAAACATAGGAGAAGTAGTAAGAAATAGTAAGAATATTAATAAATAGTAAGAACTTCATTTATTCTAAAAATATTTATTAACTTCAGTATTTTTAGATTACTGTACTTAACACTGCAGGAAATTACAAGGAAGTCAGAATTTCTGTCAGGTCTGGTGAGGAATAAGAATAGGAGTTGGCAACCATGACTGATAAACCAAATCCTGCCTGATGCCTCTTTTACTACAGCCCACAAGCCCAAAGGCCATTCAAAAAGAGGCAGGGGGACATAGATGACCTGTGGGCCACAGTTTGCTACCTTATGAATAAGTCAAGAACAGATGACTGCAATAATAGTAGGTATATATATATATATGTGTGTGTGTGTGTGTGTGTGTGTATACATATATATGTGTGTGTGTATATATATATATATATACATATATATATATATATATACACACATATATATATGTATATTAAAGTTTGCAAAGAAATTCACAAATATCTCTTTGATCCTCAGAACAACCCCTGTCCATTTTATGGATGAGGAAATGGAGGCAGATGAAGGTTAGGCGATAGATACTTCAATAGATAGTATTATACAACATTAATCAAAAATAATGTATTAAATGTTTTTTATCTGTCAGGCATTTTGCTAAGTAATAGGAATGCCAAGAAAAGTTTAAATCATTCATTGCCTTCAAGGAGTTTACATTGTAATGAGAGAGATTATCTGCACATTCATTGATACATATAGATATAGATGGATAGATAGATGTACATATGTATAAATACAAGATATATATATGTATATATGTATGCATACATATATGAAGGCAAAGAATGATTTTATTTTTTCTTCAAATTCCTATTACTTAGCTTATTCACTTGCTTTTGTGTATGTGTTTGTATGTGTGTGTAGTGTATGTATGTGTATATGTATATGTGTGTGCATGTATATAAAGACACCCCCCCCCCACACACACACACACAGAAAGGAAGTATCCTAAAAGGTCACAATCAAGAATCAAGAGAGGCCTTGCCTTAAAGTCTTAAAATAGGAAAGTCCCATATTCCAGTTCTGCCTCTGAGATATCATGGTGATATAATTAATCACTTAGCTTTGCAACAACCCAAATAACTCTCCTGTAAGACAACTGCCACTGTAAAACCACAGAAGAAGTTTTCATAGCAGGAGTTCCTCACCCTGATAAAATTTCAGATCTAAACAAAAACAAAATTTGGGGATTGAAAAATTAATTGTTATCTTAGTTCCAAAAGGGAAAGTTGGTTCTTAATTGGTGTTGAATCTGGCCTGTTTCTGTTCATTCCTCCAATACTACCCCACCATTCCTATGAGGAAATCTTAAATTAGTTTCAAAGGCTTATTTCCACATGGTAAAGAGGTATTAAGCTTAGCAGGCCCTGCTTCCAACAATGAAAAAATAAAAACATCCCAGTGACTTTCTAAGTCTAACCCTCCAACCTGGGCTCAAATGTCAAAGTCATTTTCCACCGGACTCATCAACCATTAAAACTCCCAGAATCTATTTTCTTTGGTCAATGGAATCCTTTGTAAAAACTTTAGCGAATTAGAGCTGTCGTCATTCTGAAGATATTTGCCCTCACCTTGCTAAACTCCTCAGCTTCTTTTCCTTTATATGTTTTCTCTTCTTGTTTATCATGAAATCAAAACAGCCTGACATTTCAACAGCTGACATTTATTTTTCTATAGGGAGAAACCAGCTTTAAAAAAAATGAAGACTCCAAATGCTTCTCTCATTACCTTTGACTCAGCTTGCTTTCTTTAGCTTGATGACTTTCCGATCAGAATATCATGAAGAATGAGCTTATTTGTGCTTGATTGCCCCTTTGATTATAAAGATGGAAGCCAGCAGGCTGGGGATGAGTGAACCTCAGATGATGACTTCAAGTACTCTGAGCTATTTGTTATTTACTCAGTCATTACCTGAACTCCACATACTTATTTCCAATTTTTTTTCAAGATTTTTATCTAAAGTTTTGAGTTTCAAATTCTATCTTTCCTTTCCTCCCTTTCCTCCCCCCTCCCTGAGTTGGTAAGCAATCAGATATAGGTTATACATGTGCAATTATGTAAAACATTTCCATATTAGTCACTTTGTACAAGAAAAATTGAATAAAAGAAAAAAATGAAAGAAATTGAAAAATAGCATGCTTCAGTTTGTATTCATTCAATCTTTCTCTGGAAGGGGATAGTTTCCTTCATCATTAATCCCTTGGGATTGCCTTGGTTCATTGTATTGTTGAGAATAGCTAGGTCATTCACAGTTTTCCATCAAACAATATTGCTGTTACTGTGTACAACATTCTCCTGGTTCTGTTCACTTCACTATGCATCAGTTCATGTAAGTCTTTCCAGGTTTTTCTGAAATCATCCTACTTGTTATTTCTTATAGCACAATAATATTCCATTACAATCATATATCACAACTTATTTAATCGTTCCCCAATTGATGGCCATCTGTTTTGATTTCCAATTCTTAGTCACCACAAAAAGAGCTGCGTTAAATATTTTTGTTTAAATTTATTTAATATTTTACTTTTCACCAGTTACATGTAAAAATATTTTTGTACAAATAGGTCCTTTTCCCCTTTTTTTGGTGACTTTGGCATACCAACCCAGCAGTGGTATTGTTGGATCCAAGGGTATGCACAGATTTATAGCCCTTTGGGCATAGTTCCAAATTGCCTTTCAAATGGCTATATTATAAATTCTACATACTTCTAAAGAAGTTAAACAGGAAATCCCGAAATTCAGTATATTGGGCATACTCCTGTTCTGGGTCTGTCTCAAAGGACTCATTTCATTTCTTTTCAAGGAGGAAAACTCCAAGTAACTTTTTACAGAGTTGAAGTGGAAGAGATTAGATTTTGCCAAATAGACTACTACCTTCAGGTAGACCTAGGAAGGAAAAAAAAACATATGGTGATGTATTTCAAGAGACCTTAATAAATATATTCAACTTGAATCAATATCCAAAAATAGTATTGGCTCTTGAGGAGGCTCCTTACACAAGGGGTAGATAGGCTACCTAATAGTGAGAAAGGTCAAAAGAGACTATTTTAAATGGGACACCTGAAACTGAGAATTAGATATCCAGATATGTAAATTAGAGAGTAAAGATCATTCATCTCACTGCCATTTACTATGTTATGATGGCATTACCACACAGCTTACCTTCATCAAGTGAAGCACCCAGCTTTCAAATTTCTAGATGCAGCTGAAAATTGTAAAGGAATTAGAAAATGAAATGAAACTATTGCCTTCAAAGTACACTAAACAAATATATTTTTTAATTACTGAGAAGTCCATTTGCTCAAAATCCCGACCAGAAATTTCTAAAGTGTATCAGTCAGAATTCTGTGTATTTTTTTTTTAAAGCAATTGGGGTTAAGTAACTTGCTCAAGGTTACACGGCTAGTCATTATTTATGCGTGGGTGCTCATCTTCTGAGGCTGGATCTGATCTCGGGTCATCCCAACTCCGAGGCCGGCACTCTTACTCACTGCGCCACCTAGCCGCCCCTTTAGGGCAATTGGGGTTAAGTAACTTGCCCAAGGTTACATGGCTAGGTTTTTTTGTTTGTATGGATCAAGTGTCGGAGGCCGGCTCCAAACTCAGGTCCTTCTGATTCCAGGGCCGGCGCTCTATTCACTGCACCACCTAGCCGCCCCAAGAATTCTGTGTATTTTAACAACAAAGAAAATGCAGCAACAACATACAGAATTCAGTAAATGTTATTTTACCGTTGTTGTTCTTCCTTCCTTCTCAAAGAGGACCAATGATATCACTAGGGTGATTCCTTGAATTACACACGAATTGGAGATAAGTGAGACAGAGTTGCATGGTTGTCAACCTCACTCTCCCCTCTGAGTTATTCAAGCTTGGGGGTATAGATAGATGGTAAACTGCATACTTTGCAAGTGGAAAGTTCTGGGTTCAGTCCCTGGCACGTGCAAGGTTGTTGTTGTTCAGTGGTTTTTTACTCATGTCCAACTATTCATTAGCTATTGGGGACTATTTTCCACATTAATGAGATTAATTTAATTAATTAATGAGATTTCCTATATGTCTTCTATGTGTCCCTATGTCTTCCCATGAAATCTCATTTATGCAAATTAAATAAAATTATGTTGAAATTTGTTATTGTTATAGGATTTAAAGATCTTCTATGCTCCTTGAATTTGCTGATATAGCAGGAAGGGAGCTGGATTCATGGATGCTGAGCAGTTGTCCTGAGTGGGGAGAGGAGGAATTTTGCCTCAGGTAGTCCGTTCTGTTTTGAAGGCTTGAGAATGTGGGTGTTTACTACATTAACTACATGTGCATGTGCCAACTTCATAACTACTGTGATGGCCTTGACTTTCTGGTATTGGGACTCAGTTTCCTGGTATTTGAATAAATGTTCTAGCTTTACTCCTGATGTAGAGAACCTGGTATATTTTGTGATTAATAACTATATCAGCATATTTATAGGTACCATAGGCATTGTGAATACTGCATTGTTGATACAAGAATGGCATTCATTTCTTGAAAATATGCATAGTTAATGAGATTTCCTTCATGTCCAGACTTTAGAGACACCCTGTATTTTCAATATGGCACAGAAAGGTGACCTTATGAGTCCAGCACCAAAATAACAGAATCTCCAAACTAAAAGGAAAACTCAAATAGAAGTTCCATAGGAGAATAAAGGTGAAAACACGAACAAATGGAGACTCACAAAAACTTCAAAGAAAATTGCAAACTTTTCCTTTGCTATATCTCCCTCCACCTCAGAATAGGAATTTTGTAAACACTTTGGCCAAGCTATTTTATGCTCAAATAAAAGATCCCCATCTAGCTAATGGAAGCATTTTCAAAAGATGGGAATATTTCTTTTTAAAATTAATGCTTCCTATTTAGAAGCTTCATAAATTAAGATAAAATGCCCAGAAATTCTGGCAATAATTTTCTAAAACAAGAAGTTTCTGATGACTATACATCTTTTTTACATGATTGATAGAAAACAGCATCCATATAAATTCCCCTTCCTTCCTGACTACCACTAATCAAGATTTTTCTCACTGCATTTCTTAATCAAGCTTACCACCAGGGACTAAAGCTCCCTTACCCACAGTCACATAGTTAATTAGTGGGTTAAACTAGGCCTAGGACTGAAATTGGCTTGCTCCAAATTATGTTCCTTTCTTTCCCTTTCCATTTTGCTTATGAAAAATGAAAATTGGGATAACTTTGTTGCCAAAAAAAAAGATTAAAATTAGGAAGGGGAAAAAAAGGAAGGAAGGGAGGAAGGGAGTGAATGAGGGAGGAAAGAGGTAAGTTATATGCACATTTCAAAAGATAAATATACCTTGTGTCCTTTAATCAACTACTGGCAATTGCAATCCATTCCTTTCCCCACATAGATCCCATTAATCCTTTACTCTTCCTCTACATTCTTTTTGTTTAGGGAAAAAATGTTTTGCCATTCAGTTCAAAGAGAATTAAATAAATTGTTGCTGGTTTCGAAGGGGATTAGAGCAGACTGCTAAATGTAAAATTTAATGAAAAAGAAAATAATTAGACTAATAAGGGAAAAGGAAAAGAATGAGAAATTACAGAGCAGGTCACTGAAACCAAAGAGAAGAATACAAACATTTTTGAAAGCAATTATTCAACATGCAAATTTAAAAAAAAATAATGGCAAATTTATTTGTCACCTCCAGTCCTCCAGTCTCTGAATTGTGCGAATCACTTTATAGGGGTTGTTTGCCAAATTCCATGGACATTTGATAGTCTGATGAGAAATTTCAACAATTCTCTCCATGCTCTAATTCCCCCATCTGGGGATAATATAATTTACTCATTCTTTTTTAGGGATGTTGTAAAGATTAATGAAGTAATGACCTTAGTCTGCCAAACAAAAGGAGTAAATTACTTACTTTGAGAAGGAGGATTAAGTCCCTAAAGGCACTACTTAAAATATCAGGAAATACACACACACACACACACACCTACTATAAGAATATATAAACTGCTACATTATCTTTGACAATGGTTCAAGGGACATTTTCCTAGAAGGTATGGTGATGTAACATGTCATCACATTTCACAGGTTAGGAACATGACGTTATCATTTTTGTTTCTTTAATTACTTGTTGTGAATCCGAAGATGTGAAAACTAATTGGTGTGCTGAATAGAGAGCTGAATTTAGCTGAAGAAGTCCTTCTTTTTTTATAATTACTAGCTGTAAGTCTCAGTTTCATCATCTATAAAATGAAGGTGATAGTTGCACCTACCCCCCCCCCCAAAGGTTTTTATAAGGCTAAAATAAGATAATGTACATAACAAACTTGCAAAAATCTTAAGGTGCTATATAAACATTTCCAGGGGCAGCATAATGTGATGATGAAGATGATGAAGATGATGATGATCTGAGACATTAAACTTACATAGATCAAAAAGGTGAACTAGAAGGTAAAGGTATAGTTGTATTTCAGCTCCACATTCTAACAATTAGAACTTTTCCAAAACAAGTTTACTCAATAAAAATAGATTTTCTCATCGTTGGTGCTATCAAAACAGAGACTATTTGATCACTTACTGTAAATTTTATAGAGAATATTAATTTTTAAAAAGAAAAACACATAAGCCAAATAAGAGAGGGAGGTACATATTTTTCTCTCTCTCATTGAGGCCAGACTTGATTATTATGATTACTTATTGCTGTTGTTTTTCTTCTCCTCCTCCTCCCCATCCCTAACCAAAAGTCCTGTCACTGACTTAGGGGGATGTTTATCCCAAACACGTGAAGACTTCCCCTGGTAGAATGGGTGGGTGAGAACAATTTGTTGTAACATCCAGGAAAGCAAGTGAGGAAGGAGTACTTAGAGCTTGATCAGGCATTGAAAACACCAGGAAAGCAAGTGAGGAAGGAGTACTTAGAGCTTGATCAGGCATTGAAAACACCAAGGTCATCCACTGAATCCCAAGCTGTATCTGGTGATCTAGACTTAAGTATTGACACTGGACTTGGATGGGTCAGGAAGAGAGAGTGAGACTTGTGACTTATGCAAGTCTGCATTGCTTCGATCCAATTCACATGCAAATCAATACATTACCCTATGAAGTCACTGACCTTCAGAAAGGAAGGATTAACAAAAACAATACATTTTTTAGCATTCATCATTTCTCACTATTCAAAAGTATCTCATTGCATTCTTTGACCACAACTGGCTTTACCACTTTAGCTAATACATGAGCACCAATTTTTAACTAAGATTTATTAGTATAAAAACATAGGTATAATTTTTTAATATATGTAAACAGTTCTTGTCTTTTATTCCCTGGGTAATATACCTAGTGGGGTAATTGTGGAGTAACAGACTTTATTTTCATCTTATACAACGTTATAAAATATATTAACAACTATGAAAGTTTCTCCTTAAATCATCAAGAAACTGTTACAGTAGTAAAATAAGGATTTTTTTTCCAAATCCTATTTTATTAGAAAAGAAGAGCTTAGGGAGAAACTGGCGTAGTGACTCTCAAAAACAACTGAGGGGGAAAAAAGCTTTATTAGCAAAGAGAAGCATTTCTTTTGGGGGAATAGGTTTATCCTTGCAGACCCCTCCCTCCCTTCTCTTATCACTTCTCCAACTTTTGACTAATATCAAGTGGAGCCTTTGCTCTTATCAATGTAATATATGATACATCATCTATCCAAGGAAACATATTAAAATTTCACCTCGGTAATATCTCTTGAATATACCTTTTCCCCTTTAACACTGCTACATTATAGTTCATGCCCTCATCATCGCAGTGCTCAATACCCTGCTAGAGGGTCTGATTCAATTCTCCCTATAATCCAATCCATATTTCATTTATCCACTATAGTGATTTCTGAAAATGTTAAGTATGATTTAGTCAGTTCAATACACAATAAACTCCATTGACTTATATTCTCTTTAGGATCAAATGCAAAATACTCTATTCTGACACTCAAAACTCTGTATAATCTCTCCCTCCCTACCTTCCCAGGCTTCTTACACCTTACTTCCCAAGATAGACTCTTCCATCCAGCAACTCTGGCCTCCTGGCTGTTCCTATAAGATACCACAGCATCTCTTGGTTCTGGGCATTTTCTCTAGTTGTCCCCCAATCTAGAATTCTCTCCCTCCCCAGCCTCAGCTACTGGCTTACATGGCCTGCTTTATTTCATAATTAAAAGCTTATCTTCTAGTAGAAACCTTCCCAAACCTATCTTAATCCTAGTACCTTCCCTCTATTACTTACTTCCTATGTATCTTCTATAAAGATTGCTTTATATGTATTTGTTTATATATTATCTCCCCTATTAAATTTTGAGCTCATTGTTGTCAGGCAATGTCTTTTACTTCTTATTTTTCCTCATGTTTTGCACAGTGCCTAGCAATAATTGCTTTGACCCAGTAAGGTTTCAGGGTTTCTGTACAAAGTATCACAAATAAAAATCAACACAGACAGAAGAGGCAGCTTCTTGTCAGCCTCCACAACTGTTCCCCTTCTCACTTCCTCTCTCTCCCAGTTTGGGCTTCTCCTTAAATATGGTCATTGTCATCTCCGTGTTCACCCATTCCTGTTGCATCAAAAAGTTCCTCCCACTGTTGGTTTCACTCATTCTGTTTCTTAACAAAGAGTTGATAAAATCATGGGCAAGGCTCAAATGAAACTTGAAACTGAAACAAGGTGCTAAATAATTAAATAGCTGAAACAAGGCATTAAGTACTTCTTTGCTAGCCATTACAGTCACTTGATTCCAATTGCCTTGCCTTCCCCACTCCAAAAAGGAAAAAACAAAAAAAAAAAACAAAAAAACAAAAAAAAAAAATAAAACATGACTGAATGGATGGCCCCTTTAAATATAAAAAAGAAAAATAAATCAAGCTGGGAGAGGAAGACCTTCAGCATTTCTGTTCTAAAGAGAAACAGTTACCATTGACATTCACTCTAAGGCAGGAGGGCCAAAATGCAGCCATCAGGTGGGGCTTGGGGAGGGATCTATTGTGGTCCAATCTATCAACTTCAGAGTAAATTGGGTTTAATGGTTTTTGAAAGAAGAAAGAAAGAAAGAAAGGAAGGAAGGAAGGAAGGAAGGAAGAAAAGGAAGGAAGGAAAAAAAGAGGGAAGGAGGGAAGGAAGGAAGGAAGGAGAAGAAAAGAAAAGGAAAGAAAAGAAAAAAGGGATAGGGCATTATAGGAATTTATTTTTGCGTGACTAGACCTGTATAATTAAGGTAGTATTTCTTGCTTTCTCAAGGGGTGGGGGAGGGGCAGCAAGGAGAGACAGATTGGAAGTGATTTTTTTTTAAATGAATGTTAAAAATTTAAAAAGAAATGCGACATCCAGAGAAATAACTAGAAAGAAACTGAGCTTGAATCCCGATGGAAGCAAACTAATTGAGCTCATTGTTGTCAGGCAATCTCTTTTATTTTTTTTATTATTTTTATATATATTTATATTTTATTATTTTTATCTTTTCATTGTTTGGTTTTATTTCTTCTTTACCATTTTCCATCCCACCTAGTACAATACGCCTTTGTAACTTATCTAATGTCTAATATGAAAGTATTTGCAGATCCTATACTGGACTATATGCTGTCGTGGAGAGTGGGAGGGGGAGGGAAAGGAAATTTGAAAATCAAGGAACTATGGAATTGAATCTTGTTAAATGAAACTAAACTAATAAATTAATGAAAAAATAAAAAAAATTTAAAAATAAATATTTCAGAACTCTTGTCAACACAATGATAAACTATGATTTTAGAAAACTAGGTTAAAGAATGATATTAATCTACTAAAAGAGAGATAAGGGACAAAATATGTGTAATGAGGCATAGATTTTAGGACATGACCATTAGGGGAATTAGTTTTACTTTAAGTCTATTTAATTCATTAATCTAGAAACATTTATGAATTACATACAATGTGCCAGGCACTGAAATAAACATTAAGGATACAAAGAAAAAATAAGCCAGGCCTTAGCCTTAAGAAACTTAAATTCTATTGGGGGAAATGACCATATTCTTCTCTACTTCCAGAAACTATGACACTTTTGAGAAACCAAATAATATAATTCCCCTGATATCAGTGCAAATTATATCACAACCAAAAAAAAAAAACTATTCCAAAGTTAACAAGCCAAAAGTTTACATTTATTTTATTGCCAAACCATAGAAAGAACTAGAAGTATATATTTGTATGTATGTGTATATGTATATATGCATACTTATATGCACACAAGTATATATACATGCATACATATACAGATAATATTCTATATCTATCTATCCTTTGTTTCCAGCTTATAAAATAAAATGGATATCACTTTCCCATGAATATTCCCCACTGGCATGTAAGACTTTTAGAAGGTGAGATACTGACTTTATGTCCAAAAGTGTCAATTCAAGGGTGCCTTCTTGACTGGGATATGAGTTATTAAAGCATTTAAATACTAGCTGGTGATAGAACCAAAATTGGCAACAAAATTCATTAAAAAAAGAATATAGAAAAAGTGAACTTGACTTAAGATTGAATAATTTCTCAATCTTTGGCCAAGTGATATGGGGTGAGGTGCATTTCATCATATCATTCAAATTAGCCATATCTTATATTTCTAGTGAAGAAGCTTCCCCTTTCCACATCTAGTATAAAGTATTCTTTTCTGTCATATCATAGACCGTACAGGCATTTGCAAAGCAGATGAAATGCTACTTACAAATTACTGACAGCATATGTGTAAATAGCATGGAAAACATTAAAAGGGGGTAAAGTTGGAGAATTGCTTTTGAAAGGAATGTCATCCTCAAAATTGGTTTTCTGAAAGGAATTAAATAACTATGGTGGATGTCATTGGGCATATTGCTTATTGGAGTATATTGTGAAATTTGGAAATCACTATTTTTCCTCTACCAGTGATTTTTTTTTAGTATTTCAAAGTATTGGTCTCCTTCAAGATTCAACTCAGCACCTTCTTCAGGAGGATTTCCTGATTTCTACCCACCCTTCCCAAATAAACAAATGTAGTGCTTTTTCTACATCATTTTTTAAAATTTGTTTTTAATCTGCTTTGTATATATCTGTATAAAAGTATATGGTCTTTCCTCCAATAGAATTTGAGCTTCTTGAGGCTGACTGGTTTACTTTCCTCTTTGTATCTTTAATATTTAGCTCAGTGTCTGGCACACTGTACATAGTTAATAAATGTTTCTAGATTTATGGATTAAATAGATTTAAAGTAAAATGAATTCCCCTAATGGCCCTGTCCTAAGATCTATGCCTTGTTCCACATATTTTGTCCCTTACTTCTCTGTCAGTAGATGAATGGCATTCTTCAGTCTTAGTCTCCTAGAATCATGATTGCTCATTGGGTTGACCAGACATCAGACAAAATACAGATGGAAAATTGGGGTGGGGGGGGAAGAGTAGGATATTTCCTTGAAGTTGAACATGTCCATGATATTGCAGATATAACAGAAATCCATCAGCCTTTAATAAGTAAACCTCAAGTAACCAATATATTTTTTCTATTTTATTTTGTTTTGTCTTTATAACTGGATATTTTTCACTACCTGACTACCATGTCCCAAAATTTTGTCTCTTCCTATTAGAATGTAAGCTCTTGAAAGACAGAGACTGTCTTGCTTTTTTCTGTATTTGAATCCTTAATGTTTAGCACTGTGCCCAGTGTATACAAAGCAGTATACTTTTTTATTCATTCATTCATCCCCTGGGTAATACTTGATGAGAAGTCTTGTAACTAATTTTTATACTATTATAGTAACAGATTTGCACTGTTTATCAAGATTTGCCATGGACAGAGTTCATCATTTTGCATCTAATTTGGTGATGAGCCTATAGATTACTGATACTTATTCATCCCTGGGCTTATATTTGATGCCTCTCCAGCTTTTTATAGTCTAGCAAAGTTTCTATTTATATTCCTTCAACTGACTCTCTTCCACTTTGCAAACAAACACTTGCACCAAAATGAATTAGAGGAGAGCCTCTATAGGGGAGAATTGCTTAATAATCCTTGGAATTTTTTTGAACTTTTAATTTGAAACTCTTTTCATTGCCTTCCTAGAAGCAGTCATTTTTCTAGCCTTTGCCCCTAATATATGCATTTTCACTTCATATTTTCTACTCTTATGAAATAGCTTTTGTTACCTGCAAGTATGTACTTAAACAGCAATTATATTTTATTCATTTCCTTCAGAAACACCAAAAATATAATTATAATTTGTAATTACCTTCCTTTCCTTACAAGATTATTATCTACCCTCAGGACCTGTTGATCTGCTCCTATTCCATCTGGCATCATGTAAGGCTGAGCACACACTAAATAAGATTAATCTAATCAAAAGGGATTCATAGGATGTTGCCACTTAGAATATTACAATTCAGAACAAATTTTCATAGCTGTTAATTTTAATAATATACATGAGCATAATTTAATTATTATGGTTAGCATGGAATAATAGAGTGTCAAGAAGGACATCAGGAAATCTTGGGTCCAAGTTCAGTTACTGCTGCATAATAGCTATGTGGCCATGGGAAAGCCACTTACTTAATGGCTCAGTGTCCAAGTAACTCTCTAAGACTCAAAGTTATAAGTGAGATAAGAAGCTGCATTGTACAGATTATGAGTTTCTAATAATATGTATTGTCATTGCTGCTGCTGTTGCTGTTATTGTTATGAAATATGTTTGCCTAGTGAACAGCCCTAGAGGTATTAAAATTCTTGGTAGAATTAGTAACTAATATTAGAATCAGGAAAATTTATATTCAAGTACACTAGCTATAGATCCAGAGCAAGTCAATGAACCTTTCAAGGTCTAGGCAACTCTCTTAAACTCAAATTTATAAAACAAGTCACTAATCTACTTGGGTGGGAAAATAGTGCATTTCTGAAGAAGAAGAAGAAGAAGGAGGAGGAGGAGGAGGAGGAGGAGGAGGGGGAAGGGGAGGGGGGAAGGGGGGAAGGGGGAGGGGAGGGGACAGGGAAGAGGAGGAGGAGGAGGAGGAGGAAGAAGAGGAGATGATCATGATCATGATCATGATTAATAATAAATAATTGGATTTTCCATTGGATAAAGTGGTGTATACATTTTATCTAGTAATCAGGAAAGCTTGGGTGCAATTCCAGGTTTTACCTGGCTAGTTGTGTGGGATGAAATCAATATCTCCTTCCTATACAGCAAGTTACTGTAAGGCAGGGATACATTTCACCTAGGTGAGCATATATACATACCAGATTCCTACCATGAAACTAAATTCAGAATAAACTGAAATATCCATTAACTCTTAAGTGAGCTAAATTCCAGTTCCACGTAACTCTCAAATCATTAAATTACTTTGGAGCTTCAAACAAATGCATTTGAGCTTCTGTTTTCTTATTCAGTTCTTAATTGATGGACTTACCTATTAAATTATTCTATCTATTCTACAAATGTTTGTCAATTCTGATAATGAGGAGGGGGAGAGAGGGGAGAAAAGAAGAGGAGAGAATAGGGGTGGGGAAGGGAAGAGAAGGAGAAAGTAGGTATGTGACATCTTTACCAGTAATTTTCTGTTGTCATTTTTGAATAGGCTATTCAGAAAGATACTGATTTTTTTAAAGAATACTTCAGGGAGATAGTCACCAGCAATATAAATAATGATAATTGTAATAGGAAAAGGAAAAATAGTGTTTTTCAGAGTCATGTGCGATGCAGCTCTATGACTTTATTGTTATTTGGAGGTAATCTTGGGTGTTTAAAGAATATACCAACAGAGTACAAAATCTTAAAGTACCTCAGCAGTTGGAAACATTTTAGACACTTCAGGAGGTTCAGGCTCATTGGATTAAGAGAATACTATCCACAGAAGACTGGCTTTGAGCGGATGATTTTTTTTTTTGCCCCCAAACATTAAAATTGATTAATCTTTGATGAAGGCATCAGTAGCTTCATTGGAAGAATAAATGAAAATGAGTGAATAACAAACCCTTCATTGATCATGCCAGTCTATGTACTAGCCACTGTACTAAATACTAGGGAAAGGAATGCAAAATTGAGTCAGTCTCTACTCATCCCACATATAAAGCCAAGCACAAGCAGCTCTCCAGAGGACTGCTGCTGGGAATAACTTTGAGGTTCTAATCTCATATTATATAGTGAACTCTCTATTCAGTAATAAACTAAAACAAAACATTCATAGAAACCAAAGTACAACATTCACAATGTTGTAACATGACAACTTATCACTAAAGTGTCCACATAGTTTTAAACAAAAGATATCATTCAGTAAGTCCTTAACTCAATCATCCTTAAGGGACAAGCCTCCTTAAGGGACACAAAGTACAAAAGTCAAAGTTCTCAACTCCTAGGTCACATTGAATCATGATCTTCTCAATCAGCACTCTGTACCCAGGAAGAGGGCTTTTCATCTTGACTCAAGGCTGGTTCTCAAATTCCATGGGTCCAGCTCCTGCCTGAATCTATCCAACCATCACCTGGATTCAGAGATAGGCAGCTCTCAGCTCCTCCTCCAGCTTCTCATCCAGTTCCTCATCCAGCTCCTTGTCCACTTCCATTTTGAAGTTCACAGTGTCCAGTCCACCTCAAGTCCTTCACAGTTTCTGTTTCTGGGAAGACAAAGCTTAACAGAGCCACAGTAACATTCATCCACATTGCTGGCACCATCTTCAATTCATTATCTGCCTGTGAAATCAACAAAGACCCACAAACAATATTTGAGAACTCAACACACAGCATCAGTACAGTCCCAGAACCTCCGAACCCCTCCTCTAGAACTTCTGTAAACAAAGAAGAAAATTCTCTTTTAGGGCTTCCACTAAAATCCCAGGTTTTTTGTACAAAGTATCACAAAAATCAACACAGACAGGAGAGACAGAGTGCCAGCCTCCACAAATGTTCCCTTTCTCAGTTCTGCTCTCCCCCAGCTTGGGCCTCTCTTTTTCTATAGCCATTAGCTCCTCCCTGTTCCACCCCCTTCCTGTTGCATCAAAAAGTTCTTCCCACTGTGGCTTTCACAAATTCTGTTTCTTAACAAAGACTTGATATGATCATGGGCAAGGCTCAAATGAAACTTGAACTGAAACAAGGTGCTAAATAATTAAATAGCTGAAACAAGGCCCTAAGTACTTCTTTGTTTGTGGTTAAACCAGGCAGTCTCATACAACAACAGAAATACATAACAGCAAATATGGTATAACCTGATTTTATTCATTACATGCAGTAAAAATTTTTCCAGCTCAAAGAAGCATTATAAAAACAAATTCTATATTGTGAGATTGGTATTTATACTGCTTAGTACTCAATGCCTTACAAAGATCTTTCATTTCAAGAAAATTTAGATTCTTGGAGATGTAACAATAGTTAGTCAAAGGACAATCTAGTGCATAATATACTTTAGAAAAATTTAGGAAAAATTCAACAGAAAAACAGTGAATAACTAAAACAAAATTTTAAATACAAAAATTATTTATACAGTTATACAAGAGCAATCTGGAGAGATATTTCTTTTTTTAAATAAACCTCTATTTTTAGCATTTAAAAATGAAAATACAATTTCTTTATCCTCTATAAGCCTATGAAAATGTTGTTTGGTTTTGTTTCATTAGAAAAACAAACAAAAATGGCATTGAATTGAATTATTCTAAGAAATTTTCCTGGAAAATAGAATTATTTAGGAAAGGGGGAAAAGAAAATTTAAGGAAATGCCACCCTAATATAATGTTTCTCTGGTGTCTTTCTCTGATTTGTATTGGGACAGCATGCTTGCATGGGTTCTGGATAATAGATGATGCTGTTTTATTTTTCTAGTCACTAATGAAATGCAGCAGGACTGTTTGCTTGCTCCAGTGCTTTTTAGCACAATGTTTTCAGTGATATTGTTGGGTGCCTTCAATGAGGACAAAAAGAGCATCAGGGTCTGCTACCAAAACTCCGGTAAATTATTTTACTTGAACAGACTACAAACCAAGATTAAAAGGAGGGGTTTATAACTTTTTGTTCACAGGTGATTGTGCATTCAATCTAATTACTGAGTCTTCGATTCAGCAAAGTATGGATCAGTTCTCTGCTGCTTGTGCTAATTTTGGCCTAAAAATAAATACTAAGAAAAAACAAAGGTTCTCCATCAGCTAGCACTGTGCCATCAGTAAGTGGAACCATCAGTTATAGCAAATGGAAAAATTTTGAGTGTTGCGGATAAGTTCACTAACCTTGGCAGTGTACTTTTTAGGGATATACACATAGATAATGATGACACACAAATGGCACACACTTTTGCCAGAACTTGCTTCGGTGTTTGGGAGCCTCTGAAGGAAAGTGTGGAAGAGATGAGGTATTTGGTCTATTATATGCTTGTGAAACCTGGACAGTCTACCAGTGCCATGCCAAGAAACTGAATCACTTCCATTTGAACTGTCTTAGGAAGATTCTGAAGATCATCTGACAGGATAAGGTACTCGACACTGCGGTCACTTCTCAAGCTGAATTACCAAGCATTCAAAGTCTACGTCAGAGAGCACAACACTGATAGGTTGGCCACACTATTCAAGTGCCAAATATAGTTTAACTAAAAGACAAGAGAACACACACAAGTGCTTACACAGAAGTCAGAACTGATTCGAGGATACTCTCAATATCTCCCAAAAAAACTTTGGAGTTAATGGTAGAGCTGGGATTTGAACTCAGGCCTTCTGACTAAATCGGAGACCCTTTCCAATACATATTATTTTTCCTGGAATACCAAGAAAAAATAATGTAAGGCCAATGATCTTTTCCTATTGTTGAACTTCAAAGGTACAAAAGGAAAGACAACTGTAAATGTCTGCTGCTAGAGAAAATGGTCCTGTGCCGGGGGGGGGGGGGGGAAGGGGGGTCAAAAATCTACTTGTTAAATTCAACAAAATTATTCAGTGTTTGCTATGTGGAATATTTGCTCAGTTCTAATTATAGGAGACACACAAAAATAATTAATGTTCATGTCACCAAAATATATTTACAACAAATAAAAATTAGAATTAATATAATAACCTTCTTCACATTACTACATCATATACCAGCTAATATTCATATTTCCAAAATTAATTGTTTTAGAAAAACACTCCTGATTCTTTCATGAGTATTAGTTATGAAAATATTTGATGGCTTGGGCTATTTGGCAGAAATGTGAAATTTGCACAGTCCAGATATCTCCATGGGAATGCAAACATGATCTCGTTTACTAAGGGCCCTAAACTCTTATTTACATAAAAAGAGCATTTTCAAATGGAACCTAAAGCTAACCCAGGGCCAAAGGTACCCTTTGATCTTCACTTCATTTTGAAGAGTAATTATGTATTTGAGTAGAGAAAATAAGATGATTTTCTTCATCCTATAATTTTTAAATAAAAAAGGAATTATTTTATCTCCTTTAGGAAAAATAGGAAGGTTATAGAAAGGATAGCTCTGGGGTCCAGCAGGAAGAACCCTGACTTTGGCATTAGAGTTGCTGGAGTCAAATTGAACCTCAGCACCCATTGGGACTTTGGACAAGTGACCTCAATATGTTGTCTCAGTTTTCTCATCTGTAAAATGAGAAGACTGAATTAGGTGGACTTATGGTCCCTTCCTGCTCTCACTCAGTGATTCTAAAATTGCTGTTGGGAATGAATCAGGTGATGATGGAGAATGAAAAGTTCACCTTTATTTTGGTGTTTTCTTCTGTCAAGGAGAATAATCTTTTATATCACAAGTACAAAGGGGAAAAATGACTATTAGGGAATTGAAACACATGCTAAGTAAAAGAATCTAACTGTGCCTTAGTTTTCTCACCTGAAAAATGGGTATGATCTTTAAATATCTTCCCAGTAAATAGGAAGTTTAAATTCTGTGAACATAGTTAATCTACTTCCCATAGCCAGACTCAGCTTCTCCTCTGAATAAGTGAAAATATATAATAGGAATGGGTACTCTAATTATCTTGCAGGAGAAAAAGTACACAACAAAGCTTAAACTATTCTTAGGGAGTAAGGTCTCCAATGTAAACTAATGTTATTAGACATTTTGCTACCTTAGTCTTTCTATATCTGTTCCATTATCTCATTTGTATGTCCCGAAAAGCAAACTGACAATTTAGTCTTGTTCAGGATACAAGAAGGGGGCTATGAGATATGGCCAAAGATTAATCATTGAATGAATCTGAAACAAAGAACTTGAGATCAGAATGAAAAAAAAAAGATTGAAAGGCAATATTTCAGAATGCCAGTATATTAGGCAGAGTTTTGTTTTGTTTTAGCATCAAACCAAGTAAAGGTAAATTATCCTATATTAGGGTTAGAATCCAGGTTTGAGGCAGGGTGTTGTATACTTTCTTTGAGCAGGGACTATTTCTTCTTTTGTTGTTGTGTTTTGTTTGTTGTGTTTCTCGCCTTGTTCCTGCCACACTGCCCTATTATAATAGGAATTTAACAAATTCTTGGTGAAATGGATTGAATTGCATTAGCAGGATATATTAGAGGGCTTCTGCTTAAATAAATTTTGCTTACAAAATAATCTATCTGTACTTCTTAGTTTGAGACTAGAACAAAACAAAATTCTCCCTAATGGAATAGCATTTTGAAATATTGCCTACATCTACACACATAAATACAGTCGGACATACATATGTATTTTTGCATGTAACTATGCTTGCACGTTGCATGTGTATACATGCCCATATATGCATTTGTGTATGTGTGTACGTGTGCACACATGTACCAAAGGAAAAGTGTGCTTGTGTTTCTAGTAGCACAGATGAAAGTAGCACCCTCATGCCTGACTTCACAAATTATACAGCAAGCTTCCATAGCTTCAATCTCTTCTGATTATTCTAGTGCGAATTACACATACACACATAACTGATATTGCAGTGATGTTAAGCAATAAATGCCTTCACCAGATTGTTTACAATATCATTTCATGAAGAATTGAGGAGCAGCACAATGATAAGCCCTCCTTCTGTCTCTGGATTGTTAGATGAAAATGGTCCCCATTATGCAAGATCCCAGACAAATGGACCTGTGACTGAAAGAGACTATATAGCATTTGATCCAAATATTTCACTTAATAGATGTGGAAACTGAGACACAAAAGAAATTAAGTGACTTTACTAGGCTCTCACAGGTAGAACACAGAAGGACCAGTATTTGAACACAGATCTTAGTGCTCAAAAAGTGATTTGGGGCATTTGTGGTATTTCTCAGTTGACTGTTTTATTTGGGTTTTGTTGTTGTTGTTTTTTTGTTTTGTTTTTTTCCTTTTAAAGCGTTTCATTGTGTTCTCATATCATTACTTTGATATGTTGGGACTACTTTTATGACAGGAAACATCTGAGTCATAAAGAATTGTGTTTTGTTTTGTTGGGGTTTTTTTTAGGTTTACTCATAAACATTTGGGAAACATCATCATTATAAGGTGAATGCTTTCTCACATCAATCAAAATATCAATATTTCAAGAGCCATTATTTCATCAGCTTGGGTATCACCTCCACAATGCCTCTGGGCCATTCTTCTTGCAGAATGGAGTCATAGCAATCTTGATCTTCTAGCTTTTTAATGAAACTATAAGATAAAAGAAAGTAATAGCTAAATGAAAGAATGGCTCAGAAATTTCACTTGGAGAAACAAATAACAGAGTTGGTTTTATCAGGCATGTAAAGAAAACAAGAAATACGATTTCCTGGTACATTTGCTCTCATTTGCAGGATGTTCATGATAAGCATTTGCAGAAAGGTCATGAAGATAATGGTAGTTGATATGTCAATATATTTTGAAGTGGATGAGGAAGTACACAAAATTTCTAAAAGGAACTCCCAACAACCTTTTCTATTAACACAATGTAAACTTCAATGAGGAGCAGCTTGGTGTCACAGATAAAAAGTCAATCTCAGTGTCAGTAATGTCCAAATTCCACCCAAGCATCTAACAGCTCCTTCTCATGTCACCTGTATCAAATGACTTAACCTTTCAGAGCCCCAAGCAAGTTGTAGAGGGGATAATGATTTGTAGTGCTAGAGAGAGTTTCCTCAGCATACTAATGAAATCATAGACCAGACATCCCACCATTACTACTACTACCACCCCCAATGAAAAGAAATCCTTATATATGTGATGATTTCAATGCAGAAATAGGTTTAGTGTAATAAAACACATATTGAAAAGCAATTGAAAAATAAGAAATGAGAGACAAAAGTTTAATAGAACATAGTGAAGTCTGATACATATATATGCATGATGGATATTTCACCCTAAAAGAAAATTAAGAAGTATTGGACATAGTAAGCATCAAGCATCATCACTCAAAATGATTTTTTTAACAGAACAGATATGACTGGTTAATCATGTGGTAGTCTGTTTGCAGTCAGATTATCCGCTTCTTACTAAAAGGATCTTAATCAATAGCAAATTGAAGAAAAAATCATCATGGCAATATGGCAGTCAATTTAGTAGTTGTGAGACACTGAGCAAACTACATAGAGCAAAACTCTCAAATTCTGTTTCCTCTTCTACACACACACACACACACACACACACACACACACACACACACACGTGCGTGTGTGTATGTATGTATAATGTGTATGACTTTGTCTGTATAATCAAAGAGCTCAAAGTTCTAAAGTGATTATCTATGATTCTATGACAACCCTTATTACCTAAACTAGTTTAATCAATATAAAACAGTTGCTACAATGAATAGTTCAAAAGAACCTAGAAATCACCTCCAGCAGGAAAACATTTGTTATCTTCAAGCAGGGAAATTTGACACTTAAAGGCAAAATCACTTGAGAAAATGCAGTCCTTTCTTTCTTTCTTTCTTTCTTTCTTTCTTTCTTTCTTTCTTTCTTTCTTTCTTTCTTTCTTTCTTTCTTTCTTTTTTTGGAGGGCAATTGGGATTAAATAACTTGCCCAAGGTCACACGGCTAGGTGTGTGTGTGTGTGTGTGTGTGTGTGTGTGTGTGTGTGTGTTAAGTGTCTGAGGCCAGAACCGAACTCAGGTCCTTCTGACTCCAGGGCTGGTGCTCTACTCACTTCACCACCTAGCCGCCCCAAAATACAATTCTTTCTAAAAATTCTTAAGAGGTGACAATTAGAATGTTATAAATAGTGTCTCTTCACAACAAAACACAACATACATTAAAAAATCAATAGCATAAAAATAAATTCAAAGAAACTTTAGT
This sequence comes from Gymnobelideus leadbeateri, assembly GCA_011680675.1. Taxonomy (NCBI): domain Eukaryota; kingdom Metazoa; phylum Chordata; class Mammalia; order Diprotodontia; family Petauridae; genus Gymnobelideus; species Gymnobelideus leadbeateri. The sequence goes on along the minus strand of WOXC01008643.1, from coordinate 312,612 downwards.
AAGAGAATGAGTTAATCCAGAGAGTCACCAAGAGAGTTAAAGATGAAATTAGAAAGAGATCAAACACATAAAAATGGAAATAAGCTGTAAATTTTTTTTTTTTATCCTAACAAATGATTTTATCCATTACCAAAAGTAGTAGTACCACACTTGGACTCTGATCCTAACATTACAATCAATGATTGCTTCAGAAGAAAGCTGAAATGGAAGTAAAGGAAATTAAGAAAGGATGATCAGCTGGACTAGACTGAGTATATATAACAGAAATTGTATTGTAAGCAACTCATTTGGGGGATGGTAAGATAGCCAATATATCTGAAATACTCTTGTGCTATAAGAAATGATAAGCACGATGGTTTCAGGAAACCCTGGGTTGACTGATGTGAACTGAAGCAAAGTAAAGTGAACAGAACCAGGATAACACTGTATCCAGTAACAGCAGTACTGTAATGATGATCAACCGTTAAAGATTTAGCTGCTGTAATCAATGACATGATCCAAGCCAAGTCCAAAAAATGATGATGAAAAATGTAACCAAGCTTCACTGATGAACTCTGAATAGATTGAAATAAACTTCATTCACTTTGTTTTTCTTGCTCTTTTCCAACATGGTTAATATGGAAATATATTCTTGCAGGACTTCCCATGTACAGTTGATATCATATTGCTTGCCTTCTCAATAATTGGGGGAAGGGTGGGAAGGAAGGAAAGAATTTTGAACTTGAATTGTAAAATAAATTAATGTTTAAAGGAAATAAATTAGGAAAGAGATATCACATGTATCATCGAAATTGAGAAATGGAAAGCATTTTAATGAATATCTACTCCAACACTTTTAATGATGAATTACCCTTATAATATGTCTAGCAAATGACCACCTAACCTCTCTTTGAATACCATCAACAATGAGGAAACCACTGCTTCTTGAAGCAACACATCCCACTTTTCTGCAAGTCTAATTTTTAGAAAGTTGGGTGTTTTGCTTTTTTTCCCTCTAATATCTTACCTAAATATATTTCTTTGCAACTCCTGCTCATTGCTTATGGCTCTGCCCTTTTGAGTTAAACAGAACACATCTAAACATTTCTTCCCACAAAGACTTTTTAATCTTTAAAGATAGCCAGCATACCCTAACATTCCCTGACCCTTAGCCAAGTCATATTTCATTCATGCCAGTCATGCCCAGTTCCTCCAATATTTGTTGTTTCTCAAGGACTCAAACCCCATCACCATACTGGTTGCCTTCCTGTTGATATTGTTTAGTTTATCAGTGGCCTTATTAATCTGTGTTGTCTTAAACTAAACATAGAAATCAAAACATGTCTTATGAAGGGAGAGTGCATTGAGAGCATCATTTCCCTATTCCTAGAAATTAGTCCCCTCTTAAGGTAGCCTAAGATCAGATTGGTTATATTTGGCTGTTATGTACCTAACTGCTTACTAAAACTGACCTTTCAGCTTTCTAAAATCCCAACTGCTATTAATATATGCCTCTCCCAGCTTATATTTTTACATAATTATTTTTTGTACCTAATTGCAAGACTGAATGGAAAAAAGGATATTTGATAAACTCTAAGACTTTAAAGATTTTGTTTAAAAAAATCCTGAACTTACTAGATGATTTGACATATGAAAACCAAGAAAAATATAAGGTATATACGAAAGACTGATTATAAGGGATTCATAAGGACAGACTGTTTACTTTTTATATATGTAAAATGCAAAATGTATGTCTAAGATTCTTATTAATAATTGGGTAGCTCATAAGAAAGATTGAGATAAACCTGAATATGGCATGAATTTTAAAAGTGAAACCATTTAGGAACAGCTAGAAAGAGTAATTATTTTATGCAAATACTGTGCAAGAGAAAGAATCAATACAGAGGAATTAGATGGGGGAGGACGGCTGGTAGTTCTGGCAACCTACTTTCATTGGGAATGGGCTTAAGAGGGAACAATACACATATTTAAAAGAGTATAAAAGTCTTCTTAATTCAGAAGAAATCAAATGGTAGGGGCAAAGGAAGGAGGGTAGAGGACAATGGAGGGATCTTTAGGGGGAGGAGGAGGGAACAGGTAAAAAAGGGGGTATAGAAAGGTCTTTAGATTTGTGGGAACAGAAGGATAGGGGAGGGATTCTTGGAAGGGGGTAGGCAAGGGATAGGAGGGCAAAGTAGTGGGTAGAAGTAAAGTAGAGGAGTCAAGAAGGATAAGAAACAAGAGATGCACAAACATAAAAACAAAGATCAGGAGGAGAGTATTTTTGTAAAGTATATATATATATATATATATATGTATGTATGTATGTATATGTGTATGTATATAGCTATAGCTATAGAGAAATATCTAAAATTTATTGTAGCCTTCTGGGAGGGGTGTGGGGGGGAGAAAAAGGAACAAAGTTAAAAATTACAAAGCAGGAAACAAAATAAAACTTACAAGGAAGCAAAGAAAATTTAGACAATTCTCAACCTAACGGGACTTACCATACACACTTATGGATATGAAAATTTGCTGTTATATATTTTGAATTTTCTCTTATGTTCTACTATGCACACAGCATGCTTTTTTCTCTTATTGCATAGAACTTTCAATATTTAAGTTTGTGATATGTTTTTGTTTCTTTTGTCTATTCTATATTTGTGTTCTGGCCCTTGAGTTTAAAATAAAATTAAAACAACAACAAAAAAGAATTCACTATAGAAGTTAAAGTCTCCAAGATATTCTTGTTGGTATATAATTTTTCCTGTTTGCATCAATGCCTGAAATGCAGCAAATCTTCTAAATGAGGCCACTATCTATGTCCAGGTTTGAGGAGGGAGAATATACCAAATGTGGACATATCTGGAAAGACTTCATGGAAGAGGGGTCAACAAAATTGAGTCTTTAAGGAAAAATACCTAGAGAAGGATAGATGAAAAGGCAGTACAATCCAGGTATTAGGAGTACTTGTTTTAATGCATATGATGGGAGATGGAATTAAGGGAAGAGCTGTTATTAGTACAGTTTGGCTCTAAGTAGAGCATATAGAAAAGAATAATATGAACTATGTTTACAAAGGCAGGGGGGAGACAGATCCAGTTTATGAAGGATCTTGAATTCAAATCCAAGGAATTTGTCTTGTGTCCAACAGTTATTGGGGAGGTAATGAAGGTTTTTCTTTGATTTTTTTTTCTGTTTATAAGAGTTGCACAGGATTAAAGAGAACAAATATGTGGCAATCTGTACAGTTTCAAAGACTACTGACATTCTTGAAATCATACATGAAAAGATCAAAATATGGTAGAGTGCAATATCTACTTTCATTTATGCTGATATTACATTATTGGCATTGTTGTTATTATTAAAATTATAGTGTGGATCTTGAAGCAGTAAGTATAACAAAAAGTATCAAATCTGGAATTGAAGGACGTGGGATTCCGTATTTTGACTTCATAAATCATTTAACTTTTTTAGGTTACAGTTTCCTTATCTGTAAAAGAGGGACACTAGACTAGAAGACTCTCAATCTCTTCTAGTTTTAAAATTGGACCGTTCAAAAAAGATCATAATTCAAATTCCCCCTCAATCATATACTGACAGAATGATGTTCAGTAAATTACCAAACTCCTTTGTATCTGAATTTTCAGGGTAAAATTGAGTTTAAAGTGGGAAAATGTTTGCCCCGCCTTCCAAATCAAGCTGTTATAAGAAAAACACTTTGCAAACCCTAAAGTCTTATATGGAATTTGAGTTGTTATCATTAATATTAGAATCACCAGATATACACTTAAAATGAAAGTGTGATAAGAAAACCCAAGATTGTCAAGATTTGATCATGGTGGGATAGGGAAAAGTTCATTCTCTGGAAGATATGCTCAATTTATATGTCATGGCAGAAGTGACATAATAATCAAGGCAGTGTGTGAAATCATTTGGAGTCAAAAAAAATTAAACAGTCCCTTGTTTCAAGGATCTTTCATTTAACTTAGCATATACAATAAATATGTGTGTCAGTAAATAAAAACTACATACAAACACAAAAAAATCAAGAAAATTCTTAGGGGGAAATGTGCTTATAAAGGAGAAGATTGGGAAAGGTAGGTTTTAGAGGGCATCATCTGAGTTGTCATCCGGACTTTGAAGGAAGCTAGGAATTCTAAGTGAACATGAGGATGGAGAGAATTCTAGACATGGGTGATCACTTGTGCAAAGACTCAGTGACAGGAAGCAGGATGTCATGTGCAGAAAATAGCTAGGAAATCTGCTTGATGGGAACACAGAACAAGAGCCCAAGTAAGTAAGAAGCCTGAAAAAGGAGGCAGTGCAAAGGGGACAGATTGTGGACGACATAAGCCTGCCACATTCTTAGTTAATCATTCATTCCTAGTCTTGTAGTCTAAGAAAATCTAAGATATAAAATAAATATAAAATAATCTAAAATAGAACCTTTGATATTTGTACCTTTGACAATTTAAGGGTATAAATAGGCATATTTCAAACCATCATCATTCTGTTTCACATTAAATGTCTACAGTTCAGAATTCCAGAAGGCAATTCATCTCCATCCTACACCACTGAGTTTCAGCTGTTCTGAAAACGGGCTATTCCACAAAATATGATAGCTCTGGACACCCCTCAATAAATCTGATTCAGAAACAATATTCAAAATATCTCTTATCAAATCCCACTCATAGGGGAGAAGGCAATGTGAATCAAGCCTTCTGATTAGGATGTACTCAAAATGACACGAGGTAGAACTTTCAGAAAATCAGAGACACTTCAAATTCACCTGCCATTTTATATACAGATATATGTATATATCTACATATATGCATACATTTACACATATCTGTGTTTGTATATGTGCTTACACTTTTGAAACCTGTTAAATATGTACATAAGGATAATGCTGAAATAAGGAAAAATTCAGTCTCTGGAAGGTATGTTTGTAAAGTCAGTAAGTTAGAGTAGGACCGTACCAAAATATTTATAGCAGCTCTTTTCATGGTTGCAAAGAATTGGAAACTGAAGGGGTGCCCATCAATTGGGGAATGGCTAAACAAGTTGTGGTATATGAATGTAATGGAATATTATTGTGCTATAAGAAACGAGGAGACGGATTTCATACATACCTGGAGAGGCTTATACAAACTAATGCTGAGCGAGAAGAGTAGAATCAGAAGAAATTTGTATACAGTCACAGACACTTCATAAGTGTGATAACCAACTATGACAGACTGGACTCATCTCAGCAATGCAGTGATATAAGTCAATCCCGAAAGTTTCATGAAAGAGAGAAATATGACATCCAGAGATATAACTAGAAAGAACTGAGCTTGAATCCCAATGGAAGCAAACTAATTGATCTTTTTCTTTTCATTGTTTGGTTTTATTTCTTCATTACCATTTTTCATCCCACCTAGTACAATACGCCTTTGTAATTGGACTAATGTCTAATATGAATGTATTTGCAGATCCTATACCGGACTATATGCTGTCATGGGGGGTGGGGGGAGGGAAGTAAAGGAAATTTGAAAATCAAGAACTATGGAATTGAATCTTGTTAACTGAAACTAAACTAATAAATTAATTTTTTAAAAAGTTAGAATAGGACCAAACTGAAAAGCCATGTTACATAGGCGTTACCAAGGGAAAAGGAGCAATCACTATAATTTGGGGTAAAAACTCTTGAGCAACAGATGGAACTGAAGCATTTGATAACTTTATACTCACTTGACAGCTTAAAATACTCCTTAAGTGTGAAATATAAGACGAAGGAGACAATCTGTTAACTTGGGTTCCAATGTTGATCATCAAGATTTGATCTCTCTAAAATAGATAGTCATTAAAATAGAACTGATGAGGGTAGTGTATATACACGGTTGTGCTCATGTGAACATGGAAGATTACAAACATACTTACTTTCTTATTCTTCTTCATAAATACTTCTTCCAGACATTAATACTTCTTCAAGAATTTGAGGTACTGATACTATGTTCTATCATAGCATGTTGTATTTTCATGATTAGTAATCCTGTTACTGAAAGGAAATGTGTTGTTTTGGATAGAGATCTTGCCTTGGATTCAGGTATCATTGAGTTTTAGTACTGCCTCTGATGCTGACTAACTTTGTGGCCCTGGGAAAGCAACCAAACTTCTTACCGCTCCAGGCAATTATAGATTACTATAAAATTCAGAGTAGGTGCTGACAATCTGCCTTAGTAGAGAAATTTCCCCACCAGGAGTTTTCAGTAAAAAAGATATCTTAAGCCCAATCCAACAACAATTATTTTTAACTAGTGTTTCTCTTGATAGGTAAAATAATTCTTCCATAAACATATATGGACTCTACTCTTCTTATATAATTTCATATGTAATTCCATTACCCATCCATAATTTATTTTAAGAATGTATGTATTGATATATCATTCCTACAGACTATCCATCAAACTGCACAATTTATTCTGCATGATATGTATTCTTCATTTAAATTTAAAAACTAAAATAACTTTTCATTTAATCTTTGACTTTAAAGATCAGAAGTTAGTTGCAAAAAATTGAAGAAATCTTTAAAAATGAAACCAGTATGATGATGTGGTGTTTCCTTCTCTTCCTCTTCCTTCTCTTCCTCCTCCTTATCATCAATCAATATGATCCAATAAACAATTATTAAGTACTTATTCTGTGCCAGGCACTGTGTCAAATCCTGAGGATATAATGAATAAAAAGAAAGACAGCCCCTGACACCAAGGAGCTTACAATCTAATAAGGAGAGACAACACATAAAAAAGACATGAAAGTAGAGAGCAAGATACCAGGGAGTATCCATCAAAGAGACTTGTTCCATTAAGTTGAACTTTCGTTAAGTTAAAACAATGCAGAGCAGTAGATTCAACGTGGAATGATGACTGCAGTTTCTGCCCTCTATAAAGGAGGGCATTGGGAGGACGCTGGCACCTCACTCTCCAGTCCTTCATAGCCCAGAGAAGGTTAAGGGAGTTGGAGTCAATCAAGGTGTGAGATAGCAGAATGGCGGTGAGTTTAGAAGGGATGAACTTTTCCAAGCAGGGGTATCTTGTTCATCAGCAGCAGCAGCATTATTAAAGCGAAGAAGTGAAAATTATTAGTATACTAAGGTTCACCAAGAATGTTGTGTCCATTACTTCATCCTCATCTTACATCTATCCTGTAAGGTAGAGACTAGGTGCTTTATTCTCACTATTTTAGAGATAAAGACAGTGAGGCTCAGCCATGCAAACCTCCTAAGGCTCTCCAGACAGAAAATGAAAGGGGAATTGATGGCATCTTGAGGATATAAATAAGACTTAAGGGAATATAGGCATTGAACTTGCTAAGCATTTAGCAGAATCACAAAGTGAATTGGTTAATGTGTACATTCATCATTCCACCTTTTTGTTTTTGGTCAAGTCAAATTAATAAACAACTATTTAGGAATGATTTTGTGCCAACCACTGGACTAGTTTTGTTATCAACAAAGCCATATTAAGCTGAAATAAAGGGACTGATATTTAGCAATAGTATGATTTTATTGGAATCTAGCCAAAAGGAGAAGAGATCTCCTAAATAATACCTATAATGTCATTCCTGAAAGAAAATAGCACCTCATGTGGTCCATTATGGACTTCGCTTTCAACACATTGCAAGTGGCAAAAAAGTATCCAATGTGGAGAAGTGAAAGACACATACTCCACACTCAAATCTAATTTTCCACAGAAGAGGTGGAAAGAATTAAGAAACCTATAGGGTAGAAAAAACTTCCACAAAAAAAAGCATTCAAAAATGCAGTTGTGAAAAAGAATTAAAAAGCAAAATAAAAGGGGGAGAAGGAATCCTTTTCCTTCCCAATCACCTACTCTTCTAGAGTACGAGTATCTCCTTGGACCTAGGTGCTTTAAAAACCCTGGAATGGGGGGGGGAGTCAAGATGGTGGAGTAGAAACAGGACTTCCATGGGGCTCCTGCTTCCACCTCCTCCAATTCATTTAAAAGGTCACTCTGAACAAACTTTGGAGTTACAGAACCCAATAAATGATACAGAGAAGCTAACCTCCCCCTGAGGACAGCCCAGCATGTGGGCAGGGTGCAGCCAGTGCAGTGCTCTGGGAGCCAACCCCAGACCCCAGTGGGCTGGAGGTTTTAGCCCCAGGGAGGGCCTGGCTAGAGGGACTTCAGATCACCAACAGCTATAGTGGTTTCCAGAATGGTCAACACATAGCTGCTAAGGACAAAGTGAGAGGTAACTGCAGCATGGACTTTGTGAACTAGGAATTCAGGAGTGTGGTCAGGCCTTTACCCCCTGGAGGGAGAAGGGGCTGAGGCACTTGGGCCATGCAGTCACTGCCATGTGTCTCCTTCAGAGCTCTTGGACTGCAGATTGTAGGCGGACAAAGCTACTAGTCTGAGGGGTAATCACTCTTGCTTTAACCTGCTTGGATCTGGTTTGGGGTCTAGGATGGAGGTCCTGGGGTGTGTGACCAGTTTGCCAGAGCGTGGGGAGGTTTCAGAGAAGGCACCCAATTAACAGCTCCAGCAGCTGAGAAAAACCCAGCAATTCATACAAAGCTACTCCCTCTGGTAGCAGAGTTCTACTGTGGCAAAAGATTCAAAAGTCAAGCAATTGAGTGGCAACATGAACAAACAAGGGAAGCAAGGCAAGTACAGCGATCCAACTTTGGATTCCTTTTTTGGTAACAAAAAGGATCAGGGCATGGAACAGGAAGAAAACAGTGAAGTCAGAACTCTTGCATGAGAATCTTCCAAGAAAAGAACAAGCTGCTTATAGGCTATAGAAGAGCTTAAGAAGGATTTTGAAAACCAAATAAGAGAAGTGAAAGAAAAAGTGGGGAGAGAAATGAGAATGATGCAAGAAAATTATGAAATGAGAGGCAACAACCTAAAAGAAGAAAATAACACCTTAAAAATGGACTAACTCAAATGGCAAAAGAGGCTAAAAAAGCCAATGAGGAGAAGAATGACTTAAAAAGCTGAATTTGCCAGATGGAAAAAGAATCACAAAAGCTCACTGAAGAGAATCATTCCTTCAGAATTAGACTGGAACAAATGGAAGCTAGTCACTTTATGAGAAATCAAAATACTATTAAACAGATCCAATCAAATGAAAAAATAGAAGGCAATGTGAAACATCTCATGGGAAAAACCACTGACCTGGAAAAAAGATCCAGGACAGATAATTTCAAAATTATTGGACTACCTGAAAGCCATGATCAAAAAAAGGAACCTAGTGGCGCAGTGAGTAGAGCGTCGGCCCTAGAGTCAGAAGGACCTGAATTCGGTTCCAGCATCAGACACTTAATGTACACACAAACAAAAACCTAGCTATGTGACCTTGGGCAAGTTACTTAACCCCAATTGCCCTGCAAAAAGGCAAAAAAAGGAACCTAGAAATCATCCTCCAAGAAATTCTCAAAGAAAATTGCCCTGATGTTTTAGAACCAGAGGGCAAAATAGAGGTTGAAAGAATCCACAGATCACCTCCTGAAAAAGATCCCAAAAAGAAAACTTCTAGGAATATTATAGCCAGATTCATGAATTACCAGATCAAGGAGAAAATATTAGAAGCAGTCAGGAAGAAATAATTTGAATACCGTGGAAACACAATCAGGATGACACAGGATATGGCAGCTTCTACACTGAGGGATTGAAGGGCCTGGAATATGATATTCTGGAGGTCAATGGAGCTGGGATTAAAACCAAGAATCACCTACCCAACAAAACTGAGTATCGTGTTTCAGGGGAAAATATGGTCATTCAATGGAATAGAGGACTTTCAAGCATTCTTGAAGAAAAAACCAGAGTTGAATAGAAAATCTGACATTCAGATACAAGAAGCAAGCGAAGCATGAGAAGACAAACAGGGAAATCATAACGAACTTATCAAAGTTGAACTACTTACATTCTCACACGGAAAAACAAAATTATAACTTATGAAAACTTTTCTCAGTTTGAGAATAGTTGAAAGGAATAGAAATATATATACACACATATATGTATACATACATGTATGTCTATATAGGAGGGCATATGGGAGTATGAATACATATGTAAATATGTGTATATACGTGAACTAGACAGACAGTACAGGACCAGTTGAATAGGAAGGGATGATACTTAAAAGGTAAAATTAAGAGGTGAGAGAGGAATATAATGAGAAGAGATGGGGAGAGACAGAATGGGGTAAATTATGTTATATAGAAGAGGCAAGGGTAAACTGTTACAATGGAGGGGAAGAACAAGAAGGCAAAAGGGAATGGGTCAACATTATTCTCAATGAATTTGGCTGAGGGATGGAATGACATACACACTAAATAGGGCATCTCACCCTACAGGAGAGTAGGGGGGAAGGGGATCAGAGGGAGGGATTATGGAAAGGAGGGCAGGCTGGGGGGGAGGGAAGTTGGAAGCACCCACTTCTGAAAAGGGACAGGGTCAAAGTAGAGAATAGAACAAGTGGGAGGTGGGATAGGAGGGAGGGAAATATAGTCAGTCTTTCACAATATATGCACTATGGAAATGTTTTTCATAGCTACCCATTTACAACCTATATTGAATTGCTTATCTTCCCAGTAAGGGTGGGTAACAAGGGAGGAAGGGAATGAATCTGTAATTCAAAGGTTTAAAATCAAGTGTTTAAAAAATACTTATATTATTGTTGTTGTTGTTGTTGTTGTTGTTTTACATGTAACTGGGAAATAAGAAATGCAGGCACTGGGGCATAGACATCTACTGTGCCCTACTGGAAAGTTGGAGAGGGAATGGGGGAAGATATAGGAGAGAGCAGATTGGGGGAAGGGATATTCATTGGGATTGCTGTTTTGGGGTGGTGGGTAGGGGAAAATGGGGAGAAAATTTGTAACCTAAACTCTTGTAGAAATTAATGATATAAACTAAAAAAAATAATAAATGTAGTACCTGCTGAATATCTAGGGAGACATTTCCTGGTGTCTGGCATAATACACTAGAAGCTCACTATCTTTCATTGACTGACATGACAAATACCCATACTATATGTATAGACCTTAGAATATCTTAAAGAACTGACACAATAAAATGTGTTGGAAGTAGAAAAAAAAGAACCTTGGAAACTATTACAGAAACTTCTCTCTTCCACTTTTCTTTTATATAATGTTAGAATTAATTTGGAAATGTAATGATTTGCCGAAGTTCACACAGTTAGCTTGCATTCTTTTAGATTCAGAATATTGCACTTAAATAACACTTTAGAAATCATCCTATCTAACCTTGTTTATTAAAAAAGGAAAGAAAATTAAATACATAGAGGTTAAGTGATCTGTTCAATATCAGATATAGTAAAGTAGAGAATAAAAGGAATCATAGCTTCACAGTTCTCCTTTTCAACCCAGAGTATTTTTTGTAATAAATTGCTTTATTTGCTTACTTGAGATTCACAACTATAGGAAAACTCTAAGGATGTGAAAAAACAGCCATGAAGGGAGCTCCTCGTGTGTCAGTTCCCTTTATAGAAGACCACATATTGCCTATGACTTAGATATATTTTATGGAGTTTCCCTAGACACATAGAAATGAAGAGATTGTCTCAATGTCACAGAGAGGAATAGCACCTCTGACATGAGGGAATGCTGAGCCCTCTTCAGAGCAGGTCAACCACCTTTGGTTTCCACCTCCACTGAACTCTCACCTGTGGCTCCAAAAACAGAAGCATGCATGCACAGTAACCATGCTCCAGTAAAATATCTTGGCAAATGTGCTAAATCAGACTGAGAGTAAACAACAGGCCTCAAACCTGTTTGGTGTATTAGAAAATTGTGTACCTCAAGCAAGTGAACATTTTTCCTGGCTAAATGGGCAGATGAGAACAACGGCCATGAAGGTTGCTGAAGCAGGCATTGTGGAGTGTTTACACTTGCTTGGACATTGAAAATGCAAAGGTCATTCACTGCATCATGGGCCATCACCATTTTTAACTTTTGTCCTACCACTGAACTTCAATGACTCAGGAAGACAGAACAAGGCTGAAGATGTTGCACAATTCTGCCTCACTTAAATCCAATTCATATACAAGCCAAGACATCACCTGTGATTTCAGTGGCACTCTTCTCAAACAAATGATGAACAACAAATATATATGGGTTCAAAGTTCAGAAATGAACCCCTGGAAAAAATGCTGATCCTTGTCATTTGTGTATGTGGTGTTTTGTGTATTCATTTATATTTTATTTGACTTAAAGTTCTACGTAAAAATGATATATCATAGATCAAAAAAATGTTAACTCAACTATAACAAAATAATCCATTCATATTTTATCTCTGAATTTAGTAATAAAATAGATAATATTTATATAACACTTTGAGATTTATAAAACCCATTATTTAGCATCTTAACTATCCTGTCCAAAACCTACAGAGCATTTGTCATTATTAATTACATTTTAAAGATGACCATATAAAGGCATAGTTACCAAGTCACTTGCCTAAGGTTTTTGTCTAGAGATTTTCTTTCTCTTCTTTCTGGATCTAGAGATCTTGATGCTGAGTCCAGCACTTTATATATTGTCATCTAGTAACGTAGTTAATTTATATGTAATCCTGATTTCAAGGAAAACATGTTATAAGGGTATGATTATTAGTTACAAACTGATGAAACACTTTTGTTGTTGTTAGGCTATTATTTTAGTCATTTCTGACTTTTCATGACTACTTGGGGTTTTCTTGGCAAAGATATGGGAGGGATTTGCCATTTCCTTCTCCAGATCATTTTATAGATGAGGAACTGAGGCAAACAGGATTAAATGACTTGCCCAGGGTCACACAGTCTGAGGCAGCACTAGAACTCAGGTCTTCCTGACTCCAAGCCTGGCATTCTATCCATGGCACCACCTAGTGGCCTAAAGAAACACTACTATGTGGGGGGGGAAAAGGACCTTAAAATGCTAAAACTGAGAGTTTGTTTGAGGTACATGTAGGCTAGCACAATTTGAATTTGTTACCTTCAGTTAGCATTTTTAAGGGTCTAACACGAATGTATCAGAAGGGAAATAGTACTGATTTTCAGAAATTCCACAAACCATTCTGAATTTGGGTGAAAAATAGAAAGGATTTCTTAAACTGGCGCTTTAAATATTATCATCTAACAGACTTTCATGTAATTAATAAAAAAAAAAAAATCCCAGAGCTTCCCACATAAATCTACCATAAGGTGCAACAGTTGCTAGGTTTTACGTATTATAACACTAAGTCCTCTGTTCTTTCTCACCAGAATATAACAGCATGTTCCCTAGAGCCAAGGAGAGGAGAAAACAAAAACAATTTAAAAAACCCAACTCTTCCTTTAGCACCTACTACGATGTCTAGTAAGTAATTTTCAATAAATATGAAACATATACTTTGGGAAAAGCTCAGTGGTGGGGAATATGCAAAGTTTGGCTATGATAGGCCCAAGCTAATGGATTTTGCCATCTAAGAATGGGATGAGACACAAAGAAAGATCAAATTTTACAGACAGTGTTACAGTATGAGACGGGGGGGGGGGGGAGGGACGGGTGTACAGGTGGAAAACAATATTCTATATGAAGTCCAAGGGAGACCAGAGAGAACAAGAAGGGTTTCCTGGAGGAAGTACCATGTAGGATAAGTTTTAAAAATATATAAGGATTCAAAGGAAGATTGTAATGGAACATATGGAAATTCAAGTAGTCTTGTTTCCCTGAAAATAGAGCATGGGAGTGAAGGTGGGGAAAGGATATCAGAGGATACTGCAAAATTGGGGATGCAGAGGATTGGGGAACTAGAAATTGCACTAAAATCTGGCCAACAGAAATGATTTGACCAAGACAGACTTTGCTGGGATTGCTTAGTAAAGATAAAATGTGAGACAACAAAGATGATAAAACATTTCAGCAAACCTGCCACCTCTGCATGACTATCGTTTGGGAATATTCAGTTTTCTGCAAAATTCCCATTTTTTCCAAGCTTAGGTTTTGTTTGGTTTTTTGTTTTTGTTTTTGTTTTTTTTTCAGTTTATTTGTTTTTTTTTTTGTGGTCAATGAAGCAACTGAATGAAGTACATGTCTCTGTATACGTATGAAATGGAATTCAGTCTACAATGCATACCTATATATTGTATATAAAAACAGAAAAAGCTGTGAAAAGAAATTTAGATTCAATGAACCAAGGAAAAGCAGATGTTTATTTCCCCTTCCCACGCAAAAGATTATTCTGTTGTTTGACTGATTCCATGGCTGTAAAATGATTAATAATTTACTTAGGTTTCTTTTTCTTTTTAATATTTAGAATATTGCTTTGTCAAAAACCTACCCTTCTACTGAAAACTAAGTCATGCTCCTTTCAACCCACATTTATTTTTACCCCTTCTCCCTGGGCATGGAACACTTGCCCTTCACTATCCTGTGTCATACTTTCTCTTGTCTGAACAAATTTATTTAATATTACTTAGATTTTTCAGGGTCAACAAAGGATTTTTAAAAAATGTTTATTTCTCCTATTTCATTTGACAGCTTGTGAATTTTGCAAAGTTTTTATTAGAGTATGGAAAACTGAAAATCTTTGTTCAGCCCAAAGATTTTCAGTTTTCTGTACTCTAATAAAGAGGTTGGCAAGTTGATGTCAGAGGCATCTTCCCAGGAGCTGGAAAGGGTTCCACACAGTGGCGTTCCAGAGAGGTATTGCTATGAGGCATAAGCTATGTCTATAAGCAGCTGGTCATTTCTGAAACATCTTTCTTCTTCTAACAGGACCATCATTCTAGTTAAGGCCCTCATCACCTTTTGTCTAAATCAGTGATTCCCAGAGTATGGTTCTGGAACCTTTAAGTTTTCCTGAGACTCTTTGAAGGGATCATTGGGGCAAAAATTATTTTTCATGATCCTTTTTTGTTTGCTCTTGAGTCATTTCAGTAGGGAATGACTCTTTTTGATCCTATCTGGAATTTTCTCAGCAAAGATACTTGAATGATCTGCCATTTCCTTCACCAGCTCATTTTACAGATGAGGAATGGAAGCAAAAAGGGTTAAGTGACTTGCCCAGGGTCACAGAGCTAGTAAGTGTCTAAGGCCACATTTGAATTCAGGTTTTCATAACTCCAGACCTGGCACCAGACCATTGTACCACCTAACTGCCTTAATGACTTGAATGCACTCCCCCAACTCCATTTCTTAGAATTCCTGAATCTTATCAATGTTCAGCTCAGATACTACCTTCAACATGAAGTTATTTTTAATGTTGTCTTCGCTCCCCCAAATAAAGTGTCATAGGATCATAAAATTAAAAGTTGAAGGGATATTTGATTCTACCTCATCCAGCTCTTCATTTTGTAGTTGGGGAAACTGAGTCTCAGAAAGAATAATTGAAAAAATTAAAATTTAAAAAAAAGAAAGAAAGACTGTCTTACACAGAGCCATGGAAATAATAAGTAATAAGAGTCTGAATTGGAACCCAAGTTCTCTGCTTCTAAAGCTAAAACTCTTTCCAGTATCTCCCACTTACATTCACAGTATTTGATAAGCAGAGAAGCAGAAATTATTTTATTGTTATTTTTACCATTAACAGATTACATATTTTACTTTAATATCTGCAAAGAAATATGTATATATACACATATGTATGTATGTGTACTTGTGTGTAGGTGTGTGCATGTGTATGTATACAAACATATATATACATTCATGTACATACATGCATGTATGCATACAGACATCCTTGAATTCTTACAACTCTTTAAGGTAAATGTTATTATTACCAACATTTTATATATGACAAAAATGAGACTTCCAGGGGTTAACTGTTTCCCAGCATCCCATAGTTAGTAAGTGTGCAGAATTTAAACAGTGATCTTCCTTACTCTGAGTCCATCTCTATTTCTATTATATCAGGCTGCTTCTTACAATGCTACCTATTATCCCTGGCCTCTGTTCAAAAGCAGATCTAACAGATAGATCAGTAGGCAGATAAAGCTTTTATTAAGTTTTTTCTATATGTCAAACACAGAAAAGGGTCTGATATTTGCTAAGTAATTACATAACCTCTCACTTATTCCTCCTCTCTCCCCTATTCCTACTACCCTTACAGAAAGTTTTTTTTTTTTTCAGAATGGAGATTATATGATTCTGTTAACTATGATTCTCATGAAATTTCTCAAATCTCCCTTGACTGGACCCTAAGGACTCTTCCTCACTTGACCCTTTGTGTAAGTCTGTGGATATCTGGAAGCAGTTGAACTCAATTGCTCAAGCTATGAAGAGTGGTAGCTGCTAGCTATCAAAAATTGGCTTCCTACAAGGCTAATCAGGGTCTTGACTGAGAGTAAAACTCTGAAATTTCCCCTGTCCCTGCTATCAAAGAAGAAGACTGAGGGAAACAAACATACCCTTTCACTAGCTAAATTAGCTACTGTTAAAATCAGGGTGGGGGGAGGGAGAGGGAATAATGAAAATACCTTTCCCTAGAACAGTTTTTTCTCTCTGTCTCTGTCTCTCTCTGTCTGTCTCTGTCTCTGTCTCTCTCTGCCTGTCTCTCTGTCTCTGTCTCTCTCTGTGTCTCCCTATCTCTGTCTCTGTCCCTCTGACTCTCTTTGTCTCTCTCTGTCTCTGTCTCTGTCTCTGTGTCTCTGCTTCTCTCTCTCTCTCTCTCTCTCTCTCTCTCTCTCTCTCTCTCTCTCTCTCTCTCTCTCTCTCTCTCTTTCTCTTTGTGATATTACTAGCACTAATGATTTAACCATTATCTCTATGCAGGTGATTTTCATATCAACATACCCAGTCTGCATCTCCTTCTGAGTATCACTTTCATATCTGTAACTGACTGCTCTCCATCCCCACCTGGATGTCCTATAGGTATCTCAAATTCACTGTGTCCAAAATGGAATTAATAAATGTACCTTTCTTCATAAGTTCCCACTCAAGGAGCAAGCCTGAATTTTCCTTCTATTATAATGAATGAGATAAATCTAATAATTTATGATTATTTAGTATTTTAGCATCAATAATTTATTAAACATGTATGAAGAGTACTTAAGCATCCTTCCTGAGATCATTTTGAAACAAATTCAAACACCTGTTATAAGATTGAATTACTCTTGATTCAATCTTCAAATGTAATAAGGATATCTTCAATCTCTATATTCAAATATTCCTCTAAAGGCAAAATGAACAATTAAGCAAACTGTAACCAAAGAAGTT
This sequence comes from Gymnobelideus leadbeateri, assembly GCA_011680675.1. Classification (NCBI taxonomy): domain Eukaryota; kingdom Metazoa; phylum Chordata; class Mammalia; order Diprotodontia; family Petauridae; genus Gymnobelideus; species Gymnobelideus leadbeateri. Next base: position 295,421 of record WOXC01008643.1, on the reverse strand, counting down.
ATTTTGAAATTTTAATTATAATACTTTAAAGAAAAAAATTACAACCTGCTTTCCCCATCCTAGATTGGAAGGCATTATACAAGGAGGAAACAAGTGGAGTTCTTGGTGATAGCCGAGATCTACTTAGAGATAAACATAGTTGAGAGTCTCAAGGACAATTTATCTCCATTATATCTCACAGCAAGGCCATCAGGCAACAAGGCTCACAAATTTAGCCTACATTCAAAGTGTGGTATAACTGAACTAATCTTCATGGAATTTAAAAGTAAAATGTGTATTTTGGGACACTTATTAATGTTGTGACCTAGGGCAAATCTCTTTATGACTCTTGTAGTTCAGCTTCTTAATTAAAACAGAGAATGTGATGGTGATGGTGATGATGATGATGATGATGATGATTACTGATCTTACAGAATACTTTAAAGTTTCCAAAATACTTAATATGCACCTTTTTATATGGAGGTCTTAAAACCTTGGGAGGTAGGTATTACTAGCATAATTTTCCCTGTCTCATGGGTAAGAAAAATGAGTGAAATTAAGTAATTTACAGAGGACTACACATCAAAGAAGTATAAAGTAGAAGCAATACTTGAAATAATTTTATGATTGGTTCCAAGTCCAACACTCTATGCACAAATATTTATAGTATCTATCTACCAAGACTGTTCTCAAGATTGCTATCGGTTATATCTGAAAGACTGCTGGACACAGTTGGAGATCTGCCTTTAAATCTTACCCCTGAAACTAAGGACAAGTCCACTAAACTCTCTGGGCCATGATTTTATCATTTATAAAGAAAATAATATCTATAGTATCTACTTTAGAGGGTTATTAGGATCATTTTAGCATATATATATATGTATATAACATGTATATAACAGCTAATATATACGTAATATACAACATATTAGCTAACACAATATATAGAAAAACTGATATACCAATGCAGGTTATCATAATGTGCATAAACTGTAATATGTTAAGTAGATGTGTTGTTGCTGTATGTATGTACATATGAAATTATTTGGAAAAAAAGGGGGAAATATTTTCTGTTAGGATCTATTTTAGGCTGTCTTTTCTTCTACCCCCTTCTATCAATATGGATGAGTTACTTGAAGTAGCCTGTGGTATTCAGTCATTATGGAGACAACTTAATTCTGAGAGGAGAGCTATGCATTCCAATTTATGAATCATTGAAATAGAACAGAATAGATCTATATCTGAAGGGGAACTCAAAAGTCTTCTAGTTCAACAGCTCTTTTTATAGTTAATGAAATTATCTCCCAAGGAGGTTAAGCACCTTCACCACGGTAACACAGGTTGTAAATATCAGAAGTGAGATCCTAACTCCAGTCCTCTAGATTCACAGTCTGTTCTATCCACTGCCCATGCTGATTTTTCTCATGATCCAGACTTTTCTCATGATCCATCTTTTAATAGGAAAATCAGAAGAACACTAGTTTTTGAGACAGCAATACCATAGCAACATATAGGAGAAATAGACTTTTCTAAAATTGATGAAAGTTGAGAGGCATATATCAATTTTATTTTGATTGCTACTGAACACATCTAAATGTAGTCCCTAACATCAAATCTATATTCCAATAGTACAATGAACAAATTCAAATTCAAATTCAAAATTAACAATAAAATTTAGAGAGGAGCCAGGTCATTTCTGTTGTGCCAGATGATTTCCTTGTGTATTCTTTGCCATGGTTTCAGCATCAACATTGATTGCTACTCTTAAATATTATATATTCTTTAATGGGACTCAATAGGCAAATCTCTATATTAGTATTCAAAATATTTGCATGTAATTTTTTTCTTTAGAATCCATTAGATGCATTATAATGGAGAAAAAAAACAACAACAAAAAAGGCAAATGTGGGAAATATCACACTCCTGAGATCTTCAATGGGTCTTTGAAATCTGATAATTGCTCTACTTACATGACAATATTAGCCACCAGGAAATATAATGACATTTTAACTCCAATTTTCAAATATCTTACCTTGCAATTCATACAATTCTTCTAAATAGCTTAACAAGAGAAAAAACAAAACTATAACTACTTCAAGCAATAACTTCCTGTATCTCTTCAAAACTGCCTGATGGCCTCTCCAAAGGATAGTTACAGTTTTGCCTTTTAAGCTTATTTGTATAATAGGTAGCTGTTTAATGCCATGTGTCAAAAAAGACCAAAAAAACCCCTTATTTTCAACAAACACTTCTTATCTCCTGGCAGAATGTGTTCACTAGAGTAATATCTTAATGTAGTACCTTTGATATATTTGTTTCCCTAGCTGTCAATTAGCCCAGGAAAAACTGCTACATCTTCATTTTCACAACCAGATCACTCCTTGTACATCAGCTGTCAAAATGTCAACAAATATAAGGTTGGGGAGGAGGGTATATATTTGATGATGTTTTTCAAAGGGGTTATCTCGTTACCTAGAGTACATTTAGACCACAAAGTAAGGTTGTTTTGGGAGCTTCAGAAGTTGACATGCATTCCTCCAAACTACAGGGTAGATGGATTTCTTTTATCCTGTAAGTAAATGTTATTTTTGTATCATTTTGTCATGTTTTGTTTATTGTGGGGGGGGGAATAGCAAGTTATTCAATTTTAAACACAACTTCTACAGCCTACAACCTCATTGTTAGGAATTTTTATTTCTTTTACCAAAAAGGATATCCAAAGAGAATCATAGATTTAGAGGAAAAAGAGGCCTCAGAAGCCATCTAATCTAATGCCCTGATTTTAAAGAAGAAATAACTAACATCCTAGGAGAAGTAAGTTTCCCAGAGTCAAAGAGGTAGCCAATAGTGGAGCTAGAAACAGGTTGCCTAACTTTAGGATCAACTTTCTTTCCCCTGGTCTATGATGCCTTCCAAAGGCAGTACCCAAGTTATAGATTGATCCCAATTTAAAAATCTATGAGACTAATTGACTAAAGTATGTAACTTATAATCATGTAGAAATATATATTGTATGGGACAATAGATAGACCAGTGGAGATGGAATTAGGTCAAACTGAATTTTAATAGTGTCTCAAATATATATATGAACTTTATGATGCTGGGGCAGTCATTAAACACTTTGGGGCCTTGATTTTCTCATTTATAAATGAAGAGATTGGGCTTGGTGATCTTTTTAAGCTTTCATGACTTCAACTATCATCTCTTAAGATATACTGCATCTCCCAACTCTGTTCTCTTTCGCTGTCTGTTCCTCATACTTGGAATATTTTCCCTCCATGATTCTGAGCATTGGTATCCCTGGCCTCCTTGAAGATGCAAATTGAATCTCATTTTCGGTAAGTCTTTTCCTAGACTTTCTCTAATACCCTTTCCTATACATACATATCAAAGTGTCTTCTCTCTGAAATTACTTTCCATATACACTTTATATATCTTGTTTCAACATAGACATCCAATGTTGTCTCCCATGTTAAAATATGATCACATCAAGAGAGGGGACCAGATCTTTGCCTTTCTTCAAAATCCAAAGATTAGAAAGGCCTCTAGTAGACAGAAAGCACTTAATAGTTGCTTGTTGACTAATTGACTGTCTCAGTGATCAATAATGGCTCTTCCAGATCGACATCTAAGAGGATATAATCAGTTGATTCTAATTTGCTGTGCACTTTCCTGTGGACAAAATGTCATACATGGTACAGCTTAGTGGAAAGAATCCCAAAGTTGGGGTCAGGAAAACCTGACTGATCTATGCATCAGGTACTTTCTAGTTACAGAACCACTGTCAGCCTCAGGTTCATCATCTTTAAAATAGGAATAATAACATTATCTTCCTGATAGAGTTATGAGTATCAAATGAGATGCTATATGTAAAGTGATTTGAAAGTCTTAAAGAATAAAAGTTATTGTTATTAATGTAATTGAGTCCCCAAACTAGTCCATAAAAGTACAATTTAATCCAAAATGTAGTTAAAATAATAAACATACAAAATTATCATCTTTCTTAAGAAAGAAATTTGAATTAGAAAATTCAAAGCACATCAAAAAGCATTCACTAAGTACCTACCATATGTGAGGAACTATGTTAAATGCTGGGATACAAAGAAGGGTAAAAATAGCCTCAGTCTCAAATTCCTCTGATTTTAATGGAGAGAACACATGCAACAACTACATATGAAAAAGAAAAGTATATAAATAATAAAAAGAGATAACCTCAGAGGGAAGTCAATAGCATTAAGAGTAGAAAAGTTTTCTTGAATAAAGTAAAAATTTAGCTGTGGCTTGAAGGAAGCCAGGGAAGCTGGGGGTACAGAGACAAGAAGGCAGAGTTCCAAGTAAAGCACAGAACTTGTGAAAATGCATAGGTCTGGGAGATGGAGCATCATGAGCTAGGAATAGGAAGAATGGGAGCATCCCTGGATTATAGATCATATGAAGGGGAGCAAGGTGTAAAGAAACTGGAAACATAGGACAGACACAGGTTGTAAAGGGTTTAAAAAGTCACCAGATAAAGGATATTATATTTGATTCCAGAAAAAATAGGGAGCAATAGAAATTTATTGAGTAAGGTAGGGAGGTGTCACATGGTCAGACTTACACTTTAGGAAGATCATTTTGATAACTGAGTAGATTACAGACTGACCTTGGCAAACACAAAGCAAGGAGACTGAATAGAAGATCGTAGAAGTAGTTCAGTCATGAATGCCTGTACCGGAGTGGTGGGGAGTGTCAGAGGAGAAAGGGAGGAATGCACAAAAGATATCATGAAGGTAGAATGGATATGACTTGGTAAAAATTGATAGAGCACTGAACTTGGAATCAGGAAGACTCAGAATTTTTAGCATGTCCACAGCTGGTTTACTGTTCAATCATATACTGTATAAATAGAGATTTTCTTCAAGCATTTGAGTATGAGAAAAGAATGTAGTTCAAAAAGGTGTCCATGTGGGATACAGGTTGATGCAGACTGAGCTGTGAATAGTGAAAGGCCTCTTCAGAGAAGGAGAAAGAAGATGTCAGGGAAGACATGTTAGGCCAGGCAGTTTTCAAAAATGACCATAGTTTACTGTCTCGAATTGCTTTTTGAAGAAGTGGGAAAAAATGTAAAATACATGGAAGGAGGAGCTATTGCTAATCCAGGATGAAAGGGTCAGGGATCAAAAGGATATAAACAGGCTAGGAAATTGAGCTAACAAATACAATTAAATTTAAGAGAGATACATTTAAATATTTAAATTGGTTTCTCCCCATGAAAAAATAATCAGCATTAATGGTAAAAGATGAAGGAGGAATGGGGGCATGTCAATTCATCTGAAAAAGATCCTGAATTTCTAGGAGACTACACATTGAATATAATAGTAACAATAAATAAGGACATTAAACCAATGATAAAACATAAACACATAGTGCTTATAGTATGCCAGGCACTGTGTTAAGTGCTTTACCATTATTATCTTATTTGAGCCTTACGATAACTCTGTGAAGTAGGTTCTATTACCCCATTTTACAGATAAAGAAACTGAAGCGTATCGAGCTCCAACAGTCACACTGCTACTAAGTTTCTGAGGTTCAATTTGTACTCAGGACTCCCTAACTTCAAGCCAAGAGCTTCTTGAAGGCAGAGACTGCTTTTTGCTTTTTGCCTCTATTTGTAACCTTAGCACAGTGCCTGGTACAGAGTAGATGATTCTTTTTTTTTTTTTTTGGAGGGCAGTTGGGGGTTAAGTGACTTGCCCAAGGTCACACGGCTAGTTTTTCAGAGTAGATGATTCTTAAATGCTTATTGACTGACAAGCATTAGCGTATGTATGTATGTATGTATTACAAACACTATGAAAACTAGGAGTTTTCAAGAGATAGCTGAATGATCACTTGTTAGGTAAATTTGGCAAGGGATTCTAGATCTGCTAGGAGTTTGAATGAGCTCCTTACTTAGGTCCCTACTCTCAGATTCTTTGATTCAAAGGAAGCAGTTGGACCCACAGCCAAGAGAAACATAAACCAAGTAGAGTAAGTAAAATAAAATGGAGAAAAGGTAGGTTTTCCTGTAAGGCCATTTTAAATAATATGTCCATGCCTGAGACATTATGTTTTAAGCTAACACATCACTTCACAAGCAGATGACATTAGATAATGGGCAATGCAGGGTTCATTGTTTTCATGTTTATATATCTATTCCAATTAGTATAATAGGACTCAATAAATCTTGGCTTGATTGTCTTATATTTTCCTACCCTTACCATTTAAAAGAGACCTTTTAAAAAATATTAAATTTTCCCTGCAAACCTAGGAAGCAGACATAGCAATATTATAATCCTCTTTTTAGAAAGGAGGAAACTGAGGCTCATAAAAACTAAATACTTTGCCCAGAATGTGAAATAAGATCTTCCTTCTTCCAAAAGCAGGGGTTTTTTTCACCATCATGTGCTGGTTTTATATATGTGCTAACTCAAAATGCAGAGAAAACACTAAAATCATTGAAAACTATTATTTGTGTGACATATTGATTCAACAATGCAAGATATTGATATTTAATAGTCAGTTTAACTATTTTAATGCACCTCAGTGTATTCTTCCTTCTGAATGAGCCAGTCTCTATTTTGAGAATAAGACGGAAAATTAAATGAGAAAAAAATACATCAGTTTTTAACTACATTTCCACCTAAGACTTTCTAAATATTTTCCTCTTTTTTTCTGTCTAAACCTTGCCTCTCTCTTGAATAAGTTAGCCTTTTAGCTGCTTACAAGTATTTTTTGACATAGATGAGACCTTACATATAGGATCATTTTGTTCAAAATTAAGAACGTGATTCACAAAGGATGTGTGATTCGTTCAGCCTGGGATGAATGAAAAAATCCTGAGACAGTTTCTGGGTAAATAATAATCTGTTTGTTAACTAGACTAGCTGATAATAAATTGATGGTCAGTTGTTTCTCTTGGTAACCAAAGGCACCTAATGGAGACACTGAACTCCTTAGGTAATTTTTTTGAAAGGGAAAGTCCAGACAGGAGAAATCAAACCAGACTTCAGAACAATTAATGAAGAGGAGGCATTTAAAGGAGGAGCCCAGATAAACGTCTTCACCTCTACCACCACCCCACCTACCTAGAGAAAGTGCTTGATAATGAGACTCAGCAGTCTCTAACAAACTAGACAAAGGAATTCTTCTCTACCCAGTTTACTCTGATTGGTTTTCTTTTCATGAGCTGGATTACTCTAAACTCTAGTGGAGGAGCGCATGGAAGTGGCTTAGGGCTTGGAGGTTGGAATTCACTTAGATTCCATTCTGTTTATACCCTAAGGAGCAATAGTCTCCTAGTTGCATGAGGTCCTGCTAAAGATACCTACCTGCATTTACCCCTAGTATTAGGCCAGTGTCATCTATCACCTTTGTCCTTCAAAGACTGACTGACCTACAGGGTTTGATTTCTGAATGAGGGAATAAAAAGCCTGGATCCTCATTAATAATTGCTTAGTAATAAAATAGAAAAATAATTTCACTCAAGCAAAAGGACAAGATGCATGAGAGGTCCTTTCACCTACCCACATCATATAATGTCCATCACTTAGGAGGTAAATCCTAGGAAGCTTTGTTTCTGTCCTACTGCTGTTGTTTTCCAGTCATGTCGATCTCACTGTGCCTCCATTTGGGTTTTCTAGGAAAAGATACTAAAACAGCTTATGATTTCCTTTTCTACCTTATTTTACAGATGAAGAACTAAGGCAAACAGGGTTAAGTGACATGCCCAAGGTCATACAGTTAGTAAGTGCCTAAGACCCTATTGGAACTCACAAAGCTGACACACAAACCTAACTCCAGGCCCAGCAATCTATCCACTCCACTACCTAGCTGCCCCATGAGGAAGCCATCTGTGATAAACAGAAGTTAAGTTATTTTTACAACTTTAGACAACCAAGAAATGCCAGAATCAGAATTTGAAGCTACATTTCCTTGACTCTAAACATTGCACCTTATCCACTACCCCTTGCTGCTTCCACTCAAAATCAAATACTAAGAGTTCAATCTCACAACAAATACTCTGAACATATTTTGTTTTGACAACTGAATTTGGCTTTGAAAATTGCTGTAAGGCAATTTTCATCTCTGTAGGTCAAAAGGCTGTATACCATTGTGCAGAGAGATTTATCAAAAAAAAAAAGAAGAAATAGAAGTGAATCATTGCTTTAAAAAGTTCTCCAAATGCTCAAATCCTTCCATATCATAAGAGAAATGTATAAAAGAAAAATATATCAGCTTTTCCCCTTGAATCCTTTATATCTAATCATATATAATAATGAATGCACTTAGGAAAATACCTTGTTACTTTTTGAGATGCATCCTTCAAACAGAAAATAAAGCAACTGCTAAATTAATGGGTATAACATCACCTTAAACAAAAAGAAGTCTGTCACATTTTGTGCTTTGGCTTGCTCAGGTCACTGACTGTATGATTTATTTTCCATAAATGAGGACTCCTACCTCTGTTCACTGCATGTAAAAGAGGTCTCCCAAGTAGCATTATTTTCTAAAAGTCTAAAAACAACGTGGCACAGTGACAAGGCTTCTGAGTGAAGGGGACACTGGGAAATTTGATCCTTTCCAAAGGAAGGCTACCAGAATGGTAAGGCATTTCAAGACCATACAGTATAAGCATTTGATACTTTAACTACGGGTGCTTTATCTGGGGAAGAGAAGACTTAGAAGATGTGATAGCCGTCTTCAAGAACTCATGAAGTTATTACATAGAAGACCGATTGCATTTGTTTTCCTCCAGCCCCATCCCAAGACAGAATTGAGAACAATGGCTGAAAATTGAATAGAAGGGTATTCGCTCTCTTCAGTTTAACTATTATGACTCTGCAGTTTACTCTCAGTACTTTGTAATGATTCCCATACTGTCTTCTGGGATTCAGTCCCTAATCACTAACTGCCTACTGGGCATTGTAAACTGTTGTCCCAGAGATATGTCCAATTTAACATGTCCGAAATTGAACTTGTTTTCTCCTTTTCCCTAAATCTTCTTCTCTTTTAAACTTCCCTATATTTGCCAAAGGCACCACCACCCTCTGAGTCTCTCAGCTGACAATCTCTGAATTATGCTCACTCCCTTTTCCAGAAAGATGCGAATCTTGACAATTTTAGCTCCGGAATATTTCTCAAATTTGAGCCTTTCTGTTCACTCATTAAGTAGCTACCTTAGTTCAAATTCTCATCACTTCTTGCCAAAATTATTTTGAAAATCTCCTTTTTGGTCTCTGTCTCAAGCTTCTCACCTCTTCAACCCACCATCCTCACTGTTACTAAACTGATTTTCCCTAAATGCAGATCTGACCATGACACCCCTTTACATGATAACAACAGTGGCTTCTTACCTTCTCTACACTTAAATATAAATAACTCTGTTTAGCTTTTAAAGTCATTTGTAATCTGGATCAAACAATCTTGTTATCCTCATTGGCCATTACTCCTTTTATGATTCTGCCAAATTGACCTTCTCTTTCCTTAACAGGAGGACAGGCTACCTGTCTATCTGTCCTTTCACTGACTGACATCCATTCATGGAATACATTCCCATCACCCCATCCACCCAAAAGAATCTCTCTCTTCCTTCAAAGGGGTATTACTACTAGTCCCTTCCAAACTACCTATTTCATTTATAATTATTTCATATATACTTGTATATGCATTCATCTTTCCCTTTTAAAAAGTAAGCTTCTTTGCAAATAGGAATGGTTTCATTTTATTTTTATTTTTTGTACTTTTATACTGGAATTGGTGACTGGTCCTAACACATAGCTGGTGCTTAATAAGTGATCTTTGGTTGTTTGAGTGAGAGAGGGGAGGAAACCCTGTAACAATTAGAGCCATATATAAGCAGAATGGTTTATTTTAGGAGGTTGCCACTCACTCATTATCTTGAAAGAAAGACTGAATGAAACAAGGTAGGTATGGAACATGCGGTATTTTGACATGGGTTTGATTTGGATTAGGTTACTTGAAGGTCCCACCTAAGTCAATTCCTATGATTCTTTAATACGTGATGATGCTGACCAGTATTATAACAGTTTTATAAGCCATAGCATATGATAGATTGAAGGAATAAGGGATGTTTCTAAAGGAGAAGCATAATGATTATTTTTTAATTTGAAGACATGTGTTACGTAATAAAAAATAACACAATACCTAACACATAATATTTTAAGATTTGTAAAGTATTTTGCATATATTAGCTAACACAAAAACTATGTGAGGAGAGTGTCATTATTATTCCCATTTCTAAGATAAAGAAACAGAATGAGAAAGTTTGCATCTTTCCTTGAGTCACACATGGAAAAGGGGGTAAATAGTAATTATATAGAACTTTAAAATTATCAGTGCAAGGCATACATATTAACTCTTTAATCTTCACAACAAAACTACAAGGCATGCTATTATCCTCATTGTCCTTATATTACATGTGGGGAAACTAAGGCTAAGATATGATAAAAATGACATCCGAAATCATGCAGCCAGTGAGTTTCTAAGATAGGACTTAAAGAAAGGTTGTCCTAATTTCAAGTGTAATTGTCCCATAAAGAAGAGGAAAACATTCGGAATCAAGAAACAAGGGTAGAAATCCCATCTTTCGACTAATCAGAAGAAAGAAATTTGTAACATTTAGTGATGTTTCTCCCCCGAGTCAGCAATAGTGAGTTTCCTGTTATTGAGAGATTTTACAGGGAGATTGGCTGCCTATCATAGAAGTGATCTTTGTGAATGCGTGAGGAGTTGGACTAGATTTTATCTGAGTTGCTTTAATTTTATGATATATTTACACCAGTATAAATAAGAGAACAGTAAGTAAAAATATGGGCAGAAGTCAGTAACCAGGAGAGCCCAATTGTTCATTGGTCCTGGACACCTTGACAGAATGAACCTTAATCCAGAATAGGAAAGTTGGAGATGACTGTGATACTGGATTCAGGAGAACTAGACAGAATGGTAGAATCACAGTGAAACTGAATAGGAAATAGAACCATCTTGATAGTCAGAAGGCCATGATCTAGGAGAAAAGGTAATTCAAATTATCCCAAACCCAGGCATCCTCTAAACTAGACCAGGAAAGATTATATAGGTACTCTTTCTTTATTGATTTTGGTTCCATAAAACCAATTTCTTTCTCACAAACTACATGCAAATCACTGTGGTGGGTTCCAAGGAAGATACAAAGATGAGTTATTGAGCCAGAAAAGTTAAGATTACATCATGTATTTAGATTATTGAAAAGACATAATGACAAATTTAGGATTTTTGTTTATTTATTTGTTTTCTCTTAACTAACTTCACATACCTGAGATTTAAGGCCCTTAACTAAACTCCCAATAACTAGTAATGGCATTCAGTAAAAAAAAAAAATGGTCCCTGTAGCTCAAGATATATGTAGATAAAAAAAAGTTTCATAGATTCTAACTAAAAACTAAGTGACAAAAAGGAACTCTTAGCCACTTCTGTCTTAACCAATCCCTGTTTCAGGGCAATTGAGTTATAGATGCCAACGGGGGAAACTGCTAGCAACACCATGCCAAACATAGGACAATAAGATGTCATATATAAATACACCAGATGTTTTCATTCAGGAGTTATTGTTTTCTTTGTGGAATTTTGTGCCAAATGTTAACTTAAACTGGTACTATCAGTAGCAGAGTATAGCTTTTCATGCTTTGGTGAAATAGGCCTCCAAATGAAGGTTCCCAAGGGACCATTTCTTTAGCTATGATACTTCTATTGCAAATCTAAGAGCCAGTGTACTGAGTCCTGAAATTTCATTGTACTAATTTTGATCTTAGATACATGTGTTTTACGCTAGGTCTCTCATAAATTTATATATATATATATATATGTATATATATATATACATATATATATATACACACACACACATATGTCTTACCTCTACTATCCATTCAATTTAAAAGTTCTTGATTAAATTGTAAAATCATTTAATACAAGGACTATGCTTCTTTTACTTATTTATTATTATTATTGAGTTCTTTTTTCCACTTAATAGTATTTTATTTTTTTCCAAATGTGTGTAAAGATGGTTTTCAATACTCATTTTTTATAAGATTTTGAGTTTCTCTCCTTCCTTGAGGAGTTTGAGTTTTTTGAGTTTTTGAGTTTTGAGTTTTCTTCCTCCTTCCCTTTCTTCCCCCGTCTCCAAGACAGCAAGCAATCTGATATAGGTTATACATGTATAAACATATTAAACATATTTCCACATTAGTCATGTTGTGAAAGAAGAATCCAAACAAAAGAGAAAAAAATAAGAAAGAAAAAAGATGAAAACAGCAAGCTTTGATCTGCATTAAGACTTTGCAGTTCTTTCTCTGGATGTGGTTAGCATTTTACATCATGGGTCTTTTGTGATTGTCTTAGATCATTGTATTGCTGAGAAGAGCTAAATTTTCATAACTGATCATCGCATAATGTTGCTGTTACTGTGTACAATATTCTCCAGGTTGTGTTCACCTCACTCAGTATCAGTGCTTGTCTTTCCAGAATTTTATTTTTTTCTGGAATCTGCCTGCTCATTTTTCTTATGGCACAATAGTATTCCACTACATTCATATACCACAATTTATTCAACATTCCCCAGTTGGTGAGTATCCCCTCAATTACCAATTCTTTGCCACCAAGAAAAAAGAGTTGGTATAAATATTGTTGTACATCTAGGTCATTTTTTCTTTTCTTTCATGATCTCTTTGGGATATAGAGCTAGTATAGGCATTTCTGGATCAAAAGTTATGCACAATTTTATAGTCCTTTTTGCATAGTTCCAGATGTCTCTCCATATTGGTTGGATCAGTTCACAACTCCACCAATAATGCATTAGTATCCCAATTTTCCTATATCTTTTCTGACATTTATCATTTTCCTTTTCTGTCTTATTAGCCAGTCTGATAGGTATGAAGTGATATGAAAAACGTCAGTTCTTTTAATTTGCATTTTTCTAATCAGTAGTGATTTAGAGCATTATCCATGTGACTATAGATATCTTTAATTTCTTCCTCTAAAAACTGCCTATTCATACTATTTGACTCTTTATCAGTTGGGGGATTAGTTGTATTCTTATAAATGTGTCTCAATTTTCTATATATTTGATAAATGAGGCCTTTCTCAGAAACATTGTCTATAAAATTGTTTTTTTAGCTTTCTGTTTTCCTTCTAATCTTGGTTGCATTGGTTTTGTTTGTGCAAAACCTTTTTAATTTAATGTAATCAAAATTATCCATTTTGCATTTCATAATATTCCCTATCTCTTGTTTGATCATAAATTCTTCCCTACTTCATAGATTCAACATGTAAACTATTTCTTGCACTGCTAATTTGCTTATATCACCCTTTATGTCTAAATCCTGTACACATTTTGATGTTATCTTGGTATAGGGTATAAAATGGTCTATGCCTACTTTCTCCTGTTGTCAGATAATGAATTCTTATCCCAGAAGCTGGAGTTTGGGGGTTGTCAAATAGTAGATTACTCTAGTCATTGACTACTGTGTCTTGTGTATTCAACCTATTACACTACTAAACCACTCTATTTCTGAGTCAATACCAAATGGTTTTAATGATTGCCACTTCATAATACAAAAGTTTAGATCTGGTATGGCTAGGTCACCTTCCTTTGCATTTTTTCCATTAATTCCCTTGGTATTTTTGAACTTTTGTTCTTCTTTGTTCTTCTCTGCCATTTTTTTTCTAGCTCTAGAAACTAGGGAGGGGGGATTTAGAGGTAGTTTCATTGTTATTACACTGAATAAGTAAATTAATTTGGGTATAATTGTCATTTTCATTACATTAGTTCAGCCTACCCATTAGCAATTGATATTTTTCCAGTTGTTGAGATCTGACCTTATTTATGTGAAACATGTTTTGTACTTGTGTTCACATAGTTTGTGGGTTTGTCTTGGCAGGTAGACTTGTCTACAGTTATATTAAATGGAATTTCTCTTTCTATCTCTTGCTACTGGGCTTTGTTGGTAATATATAGAAATGCTGATGATTTGTGTGGATTCATTTTTATCCCACAACTTAGAAAAAATGCTTCAAGTATTTTTTAATGGATTCTTGTATTCCTTTATATCATCTGCAAAGAATGATAGCTTTGTTTCCTCATTGCCTATTCTAATTCCTTTGATTTCTCTTCTCTTATAAATTAAGCTAACATTTCTAGTACAATATTGAATAATAGAGGTGACAACATTCTTCTTTCACCCCTGATCTTATTGGTAGCTTATCCCTGTTACATATAATGCTTTCTGATGGTTTTAGATAGGTACAACTTATTTTAAGGAAATGTCATTTATTCCTAGGCTCTCTATTGTTTGTAATAGGAATGGGTGCTGCATTTTGTCAAAGTTTTTTTTTTTTTCTGCATCTATTGAGATTATATTATTTCCATTACTGTTGTTATTGATATGGTCAATTACACAGATAGTTTTCCTAATATTGAACCAGTCCTTCATTCCTAGTATAAATCTCACCTGGCAATAGTGTATTATCCTGGGGTTAAATTATTATAATATCATTGCTAACATTTTGTTTATTTTTCTATCAATATTCATTAGAAAAATTGGTCTATAATTATCTTGCCCTATATTGGCTCTTTCCAGTTTAGATATTAGTACAATATTTATGCCATAAAAGGAATTTAATTGGACTCCTTCTTTACCTATTTTTCTAAAGAGTTTATATGGCATTAGGGTTAATTGTTCTTTAAATGTTTGGTAGAATTCACCTATAAATCCATTTGGTCCTGGAGATTTTTGCTTAGGGAATTCAATGATTACTTATTTGATTTATTTGTTTGTTTTCTAAAATGGGGTTATCTCATTTTCTCTTCTGGTAATCTAATTAATTTGTATTTATTTGGAGATATCCAGTCATTTTACTTAGATTGTCAGATTTATTATCATCCAGTTGGCAAAATACCTCCTAACTGTTGCTTTAATTTCCTCTTCATTGGTGGTGAATTCACTCTTTTCATTTTTAATTCTGGTAATTTGGTTTTCTTCTTTAAAAAAATCAAATTAACCAAAAGTTTATCTATTTTATTGGCTTTTCCTAAAAACATTTCTTAGTTTTATTTATTAGTTCAATAGTTTTCTTACTTTCAATTTTATTAATCTCTCTTTTGATTTTCAGAAGTCCTAATATGGTATTTAATTGGGGATTATTACTTTGTTCTTTTTCTAGCTTTTTTAGTTGCATGCACAATTCATTATATATAGAGTTATCAAGAACTACTTTTGTTGCATTCCATAAATTTTAGTATGTTGTCTCACTATTGTTCTGTTTCATAAAATTATTGATTCTTTCTATGATTTGTTTGCTGACACCCACTCATTCTTTAGGATTAGATTATGTTGTTTCCAATTAATTTTTAGTCTATTTTTCCATGGTCCTTTATTAAACATAATTTTGTTGCCTCATGATCTGAAAAGGATGCATTTAACACTCCTGCCTTTCTGAACTGGATTGTGAAGTTTTTATGCTCTAATACATGGCTGAATTTTTTGTGTAGATGCTATTTACTGCTGAGAAAAAGGTACATCCTTTCTATCCCCATTCACTTTTCTCTAGAGGTTTACCATATCTAACTTTTCTAAAATTCTGTTCATCTACTTAACTTTTTTCTTATTTTATGGTTAGATTCATCTCATTCTAACAAAGAGTTTGAGTCCCCCCCCCCCACACCTCCCGCCACTAGGATGATTTTGTTGCCTATTTCTTCCTGTAACTCAACCTCTCCTCTAAGAATTTAGATGATAAACTACTTGGTGCATATGTGTTTAGTATTGATATTATTTCATTGTCTGTGGCACATTTTAGCCAGATGTAGTTTTATTCCTCATACACTTTAAATTAGATCTATTTTGATTTTTTGCCTTTGTTTTGTCTGAGATCAGGAATGCTACCCCTGTTTGTTGTGGTTGTTGTAGTTTTTTCTTTCAGTTGAAGCATAATAAAGTCTGCTGGAGCCTTTTACCTTTACTCTGTGTGTATCTCTCTGCTTCAAATGTATTTCTTATAAACAACATATTCTAGGATTCTGGTTCTTAATCCACTCTTCGAACTGCTTCCATTTTATGGAAGAGTTCATCCCATTAACATTCAGTTTTTATTATTATGTATTTCCCTCCATCCCATTTTCCCCTCTTTATACTTTTCTCTCTCCTTTCACTCTGTCCCTCCTTACAAATGTTTTGGTTCTGATCCCCACTTTCCTCAATCAGCTCTCCCTTCTAAAGCCCCCCTTTTCTTTCTCCTTTCCCTTATTTCAGCCATACATTCTGCCTTTCCTTAAACCACCCCCCTTTTCTTTTTCTTTCCCCTTTGCCTTCCAACTTCCCCATAGGGAAAGATACATTTCTATACCTGATTAAGTGTGTGTTATTCCTTCTTTGAGCCAAATCCTAAGAGAATAAGGTTCAAACAATGCTCACTCCTCCCTTCTTTCCCTCTATAGGTCTTTTGCCCCTCTTCATATTATATAATTTACATATTCTGTATTCCCCTTTCCTCTTCTCCCAGTACAATATTTTTTAGCTTCAAGCCCTTATTTTTTTTTATTGACACATAAAAGTCAACTTATACCCATACCTTCTGTCTAAGTATACTTCTTCTAACTGTTCTAATAGAGATACAGTTTTCAAGAGTTACAAGTATCAACATCCCACATAGGGATATAGACAATTTAGTCTTACTGAGTAACATGTTGCTGTTATGGTTGTTGTTGTCTTCCTGTTTACTTTATCATGCTTCTCTTAAGTCTTGTATTTGAAGATCAAATTTCTATTTAACTCTGATCTTGTCATCAGGGAATATTGAAAGTCCACAATTTCATTGACTATGCATCTTTACCTTTGCAAGATTAGGCTCAGTTTTACTCATTAGTTAATTTGTGGTTGTAATCCAAGCTTTTTTGCCCTTCTAAATATCATATTGCAAGCACCGTAATACTTAAAAATAGAAGCTTCTAAGTCCTATGAAATCCTGATTGGTTCCTTGATTTTTAAATTGTTTCTTCCTGGCTGTTTGCAGTATTTTCTCCTTGACCTAAAAATTCTGCAATTTGGCTATAACATTTCTTGGAAATTTTATTTTGGGATGTGTTTCAGGAAGTGATCAGTGAATTCTTTTTTTTAGAGGGGGAAGGAAGGGCAATTGGGGTTAGGTGACTTGTCCAAGGTCACACAGCCAGTAAGTGTTAAGTGTCTGAGGCCAGATTTGAACTCAGGTCCCCCAGACTACAGGGCTGGTACTCTATTCACTGTATCATATAACTGCCCCCACTGGATTCTTTCAATGATTCTTCCAATGGTTCTACAATATCAGGGTAGTCTTCCTTGACAATTTCTTGAAATACACTTGAAATAATTTCTTTAAAATATCTAAGCATTTTTGTCAAGATTTTTTATGTAGTCCGATAATTCTTTTTTTTTAACATTCTTCATTTTTTTCCAAATGCTTTATTAACTTCTGGTTTATATCATTCATTTCTAACAGATTTTGAGTTACAATTTTTCCCCAATTTTTCTCCTACCCACCACCCCAGAGTAGCAGTCCCACAGGATATGCCCTCATCCAATCTGCTCTCTCCCATATCTTCTCCCATACCCCCTTCAACTTTTCCATTAGGGCAAGGTGAATCTCTGTGCCCCAATGCCTGCATATCTTATCCCCCAATTACATGCAAAATAGTATTTATGGAGAATTTCTTGAAGGATGACTTCTAGATTCTTTCTTTGATCATGGCTTTCAGGTAGTCCAATAATTTTTAGACTGTCTCTCCTGGATCTGTTTTCCAGGTCAGTGGTTTTTGCCATGAGATATTTCACATTGCCTTCTATTCTTTCATTTGTTTGGACCTGCTTAATAGCATCTTGATTTCTCATAAAGTCACTTGCTTCCATTTGCTCCAGTCGAATTATGAAGGAATGAATCTCCTCGGTGAGCTTTTGAGATTCTTTTCCCATCCGGCATATTCGACTTTTTAAAGCATTCTTCTCCTCATTGCCTTTTTGAGCATCTTTTGTCATTTGAGTTAGTCTATTTTTAAGGTGTTATTTTCCTCAGTCAGGCTGTTGATTGTCATTTTATACTTTTCTTGCATCTTTCTCATTTCTCTTCCCGTTGGCTTTGTTTGTACAGAAACTTTTCAATTTAATGTAATCAAAATTATCCATTTTGAATTTTATACTGCTCTCTAATTCTTGTTTGGTCCTAAAGTCTTTCCCTCTCCACAAATCGGACAGGTAAACTATTCTTTGCTTTCCCAGATTGCTTACAGAATCATTCTTTATACCTAGATCATGCACCCATTTAGACTTGATTTTGGTATATGGTGTTAGATAATGGTCTATGCCCAGTTTCTGTCATACTGTATTCCAGTTTTCCCAGCAGTTTTTGTCAAATAGTGCATTCTTATCCCAAAACTGGAGTCTTTGGGTTTATCAAACAGTAGATTACTATACTCATTAACTGCTGGATCTCGTGCACCCAATTCTTTCCACTGATTCACTACTCTACTCCTCAGCCAGTACCAAGCAGTTTTGATGACTGCTGCTGTATAATACAGATTAAAATCTGGTATAGCTAGTCCACCTCCCCTGGAATTTATTTTCATTAATTCCCTTGATATTCTAGACCTTTTGTTCTTCCAAATAAATTTTGTTACTATTTTGTCTAACTCTATAAAGTAGCTTTTTTGTAAATTGATTGGTATGGCACTAAATATATAATTTAGTTTGGGTAAAATTGTCATTTTTAGTATATTAGCTCGACCCAGCCATGAGCAATTGGTATTTTTCCAATTAGTTAGATCTGACTTTGTTTGAGAAGTGTTTTGTAGTTGTGATCATATAGGTCCTGGGTTTGTTTGGCAGTTATATTCCCAAATATTTTATAATGTCCATTTGGCAAATTTGACTTTTTAAAGCATTCTTCTCCTCATTGCCTTTTTGAGCCTCTTGTCATTTGAGCCTCTTGCCATCTAGTCTATTTTTTAAGGTGTTATTTTCCTCAGTCAGGCTATTGACTTGCATTTCATACTTTTCTTGCATCTTTCTCATTTCTCTAACCAATTTTTCCTCCACTTCTCTTATCTGCTTCTTAAGGTCCTCTATGGCCTGCAACCAGCTCGTATTTTCATTTGGAGCTTTTGGTGCAGGATTTCTGACCTTATAGTCCTACTACTGTTCCATGTTGTGATCCTCTTTGCCCCCAAAATAGGAGTCTAATGTTGCATTTTTCTGTTTATTTTGTTTCCTTTGCCTAGGCATGTTGCCACTCAATTACTTGAATTTTGGGCTTGTTGCCACAGTAGGACTTTGCCACCATCCAGGGGAACTTCCGTCCCAAACATTGGGGTTTTCTCAACTTCCAGAGGTATTAGTTGGGTGGCCACTGTGAAGCCTCCACACACTCTGGCAAGCTGGCCATACACCCCAAGAGCCCCAAGACTGATCACCAGATCCCCCTAGAGTTCACAGGACAAGAGCTGAAGCTACAACATGGCAATGTGGCTCAAGCTGCACCTGCTCCTCAGCAGCTTCTCGATCCCAAGAGAAGAAGCTGATGCATTCTCCCAACCAGTCCCAAAGTCCATAAAGCACTAACCTCTCACTTTGTCTTAGGCATCTATGTGTTAATAATTCTGGAAATGCCACAGCTGCTGGTGTTCTGGGGTTCCTCCAGCTGGCTGCTGATCTGGCTGCCCTCAGACTAAAACCTTGACTCAAGTGGGTCTGGGCTCAGCTCCCAGAGCACTACTCTTAAGGCTCCCAGAGTGCTGTGCTGGCAGCTCCCAGAGTGCTGTGCTGACTGCCCCCTCCCGGGCTGCTGGGCTATCCTCAGAGGGAGGTTAGCTTCTCTGTGTCATTTTGTGGGTTCTGGAGCTCCAGAGGTCATTCAAAGTCCCCCTTTTACATAATTTTGAAGTGGTGTTGGCTGAAGCACCCTGGAAGTGCTGTTTCTACTCCACCATCTTGGTTCCACCCCCTAGTCCAATAATTCTTAAATTATCTCTCCTGGTCAACTGTTTTGCCAATAAGGTATTTTGCATTTTCCTTTTCTTAATTATTCTTTTGATTTTGTGAGACTGAATTGTGAGACTGAATTTTGATGTCTCACAGAGTCATTAGCTTCCACTTGCCCAATTCTAATTTCTAAGGAATTATTATCTTCAGTTAGGTTTTGTTCTTCCTCTTCCACTGGGTCAATTCTACTTTTTAAGGAATTATTTTCTTCAGTGAGTTGTTTTTTTTGTTTTTGTTTTTGTTTTTTCATTTGACCAATTGTATTTTTTAAGGAATTGTTTTCTTCAGTCAGTTTTTTCCCCTTCCTTTTCCAGGCCATTAACTCTCTCTTGAACAACTCTCATTCCTTTTCCCAATATTTCTTCCACCTGTAGTATTTGATTTTTAAAATACTTTTTTAGATCTTCCAAGAAGGCTTTTTGGGCTTGAGACCAATTTATGTTCCCTTTTGATGTTTCATATATATAAGAATTTTGACATCCTTCTTCTGAGTTTCTGTTTTGATCTTCCCTTTACCATATTAGCTGTCCATGGTCAAGGCTCTTTCATTTTTTTTTCATTCATTTTTAGCCTACTTTGTGACTTTTAAAGTTGATTTCTGCTTCTGGGGTGCAGGGGGCACTCTCCCAACTTTCTGTACCTAACCTTCCAGGTTAGGGCCCTGGTCATTGTTTTCTATGCTGGGACCTCTGGTGCTAGCAATTTGCCCAGTGTGCTAGGATGGCCCAGTCTAATCATGCCTGTTGTTCCATGTTTCTAGGATCAGCAGTTTGCCTTCTGCACTTCAGCTGGTGGCCTCACAGCTGGTCTGTTGTGGCACTGACCTGCTGAGTCAGGACCATATGGCCTCAGTTACTGATCTGTGGTTGTGCCTAAGAGCCTTCCACTATGTTGCCCTGAAACCATCTGCACTGGACTGCACTCCCCTTTTATGCAAGTGAGACAGACCTTTCCTGAAGTCTTTCTATATTATCCCTAAGCTGGAAATTATTTCACTCCATCTTTTTGTGGATTCTGTCACTCCAAAATCTGTTTAAAGGCTCAATTTAATGTTGTTTCTGAGGGAATCCGGGAAGAGTTCAGGCAAATTCCTATCTTCTCTCTGTCATCTTGCATCTGCCCCTGCTTATTTATTTTTAATCTCCAGGACAGCCTATGTTTGAACATAATCATTGCTTTAGAAATGTTTTAAATACATTCTAAATCATTTTCAGTGTTCATGCAGATTTTTTCTTATTTATGTAAATAAGATCTATTATCTAAATGTTGTGATGAACATGGACATAGAAAGTTCAGATATTGCTTGATTTTTCTGAATTATATAACTTATTATAATACTCATAACAAACTTCACAGAAATGTTATAGCAAATGAGGTACCAAATTAAAGCAACAATTTTATAACTCCCAAGCATTTTTAAGATTTCCTTAGCTAGCTTCTGCTATTTCTCCTCATTTTGAACTTTATCGGCTTTCATTCCAGAGTCTGAAATGTGCATCACATGGGAGACTTTCTTTCATAACAGCATAACATGGCTAAAATTCAGATTCACCTTTTTATATTTAGGCTCACAGAGATGCTTAAAGTATAACAAGTAATCCTGCAGTCTATTTCATACTGACTTCTCAATTAACAATCTTTTGTACTTAAAATAATCCCATTCTAATCAATCAATGTTTATTCCACCAGTGCTGATGAAGAATCAAGATGGTGTGAGTGTGTGTGTGTGTGCGTGTGTGTGTGTGTGTGTCCATTTTATATTCAATCCTGTTACAATCATATTCAGGACAAAGCAGAAGATATAACAACTGACCTTCTTTTATGACTTTAAAATAATCTATCTAAAGTTGAATGAATATCAAGTAAAAATTCATGAGTTTTTTTGTTTGTTTGTTTTTGCATTATCGCACCTATAGGAAGCACAGACTTTCTCTTCATACTATGTCTCCATGCCTAAACAGCATTTGCTGATCAGAATTTAAGGCTATTTTTACCATTGCTTGAACCACAATGCAAAGTGTTTTCTATCCTGTATGTCTCTGCTATGAAGTCCTGTCACTCAAA
Organism: Gymnobelideus leadbeateri; assembly: GCA_011680675.1. Classification (NCBI taxonomy): domain Eukaryota; kingdom Metazoa; phylum Chordata; class Mammalia; order Diprotodontia; family Petauridae; genus Gymnobelideus; species Gymnobelideus leadbeateri. The sequence continues at coordinate 273,297 of WOXC01008643.1, read as the reverse complement.
TTGCCTGCTGTTGACAGGCAGAAAAAATATCTATCTATCCATCTATCTATCTATCTATCTATCTATATCTATATCTATATCTATATCTATATCTATATCTATATCTATATCTATATATATATCTATATCTATATCTATATATATATAGTTTAATTGGTGGCTACAGTTCCTTTCCCTTGACTTTCCATGATATTTCTGACTCTAACATGATATAGTGAATTTCATATAACTAAATAACAGTAAAGTTTTCCTCAAACCTGATTCCTAGCTAGTTATTGTGAGAAATCAAAGCTTCTTGCTTGAGTAAAAGATATAAATTTGAGCACTGTAACCAATCAGCTAAGAAACGTTATGTCACTTTTTAAATTTATTCACCTGACCCAACTGGCCTTTAAAGATAATGAGAAATACACACATAGCTAAAAATATGACTTATTAAACCAGTAAGATGTCCTTGGATATGTCTTTTTTAAGTATCTTTTACAGTTTACTACAGAGGTCATTAATAAGATGGCAATATGATTTCAGATTATTTCATTATTTTTATATTTCTATTGTTGTTACCAGATTTTGTCACTTTCTTAGTTACATTTTAGCAATATTATTTTAAAAGGATTTATAAATTTAGACATTGAAAGGACTTTGTAGATAATCCAGAATCTGTCACATTATAGGAATAAGGCCTGGTTGTTTTGTAGAGTTCTTGGGGGCAGAGGTGGGGGGAGACCTTCTTTCCAACTTAGAGAGTTGGCTAGAGTACTGATTGTTACTTGCCCAGAGTCACAGAGCCAGTAGATATCACAGGCTAGGCACATATTAGGCATTTAATAAATAATTGTTGATTGATTACTCTACTGCAACCCTCTCATTTTATGGATAAATGAACATCCCCAATAGAAGAAGTGACTTGATCAATGTCACACATCAACAAGTAGTGTTAAAGTAGAGTGAAGATCTGAACCCAGTTCTCTGAACTCAGCATTTTATCCACTGCACCAGGTGGCCTCCATTCATAAGCATAAATTTTCTTGTATTATGAAAGCAAACTAAATGGCATTTCAATGAGTCATCAAATAATCAGACGCTATCAAAACAGTTGAAGTTGTTCCTGCTTTGGCTGCATTATGGAGACTCCATGCTGCCAAATCAAAACCATTTTTAACAGCTCTGGCTCTCAAAAATCAAAGCCCTGCAATGCCAGCCTGGGATTTCAAATGACTACAGTGTCTGGACATTTGTTTGCTCAGTGCCCTCAGAAAAACATCTATCTGAGTAGTCACAGTAAGCTGATGCTCTGTTAATTCCTCCAATCAGTGGTGATCCTTCAGCGCCATCTGTGAGGTTGTAATAAGTGCTCATCCATGCAGGAGATAGCCACAGTGCTGCAATTAGTCAATGAGTTGTAAGAGGCCAGCTACAGCTGCAGCTCTGAAGATGCCAGGCTCTGGCACTGTGTGATCCAAAGTAGAGCTGCTCCACACGGGTGGTGTCTGTGGATACCTCAAGACACACACTTGGTCTTTCATGTTTGTAAAGAAAGTATTGAGTGGAAAATAAATATTCTGGGGCACATTCTTTAAAACAAACAAAAAGTTATGGGGGCTGGATTTCAGGTAGTTTCACAAAGAGCTACTTTAGTTAAAAACAAACATGAATTAGACATAAAATTTGCTTAATTAGATACAAGTAGAATAATAAGATTACATGAATAAAAATGTGGGACTGTGTGATTGATAAAATTATAAAAAGGAAGGCCATGGTCTTAGACATTTTAAGACACCGAAGTTACCATCATTATAGAATAACATGGAGATCATTGAGTCTAATATTGTCATTTTACAGATGATGAAACTAAGACCTGAAGAGATAAATTCCAGTTACTATTTGTCCTTCATTCTCAAAGACAATCAGGACATCAGGGAGGTGATGCCATGACATGCAAATGAATTGGATTTAAGTGAGGCAGGGCTGTGCAAAGTCACAAACCTTACTTTCTCCTCTAGATCTATCTGGGTCAAATGACCAGAAATGGATCAGGACCACCGGAGATCACATAGGATACACTAAGGGACCTTGACCTTTTCAAACTAAGGTCTTTAACAGATCTCAGTTTGACTGAGGCAGCACTCATTCAGTGATTACTTCTTAATAAAAGTGAGGCAAAAAAGGTCTTCTTTAGAAAAAATAGATCTGGGAGAGGAAGACCCTCAGGGTTCCTGGCAAAAACAGAAACAATTGTCATTTGCATTCATTCTGAGTCAGTCAGGGCCCAAACAATGACCAAATCCAGCTTGGTCTAGGACCAGCGTGATTTTGGGTTAAGGCTGATCTTTAAGAGAAAAAAAAGAAAACAAGATAAAAGTTACAGAGATTAAAATTTACATTTCCCAGAGCACCAACAGTTTGGCTGTCCTACCCTATGTGAAGAGCAACAAAAGAAGACAGGAAGGCAGGGAGGCAGGAAGGAAAGAAAGACAGAAAGAAAAAAGAAAGGAAAGAAGGAAGGAAGGAAGGAAGGAAGGAAGGAAGGAAGGAAGGAAGGAAGGAAGGAAGGAAGGAAGGAAGGAAAGAAGGACTCTAGCCAGTAAACCCCAAATTAAGTGGGCAGCTTCTTGCTATCAAAATTTACCTTCCTTTGGAGAGGAGAAGGAGAGGGAGAGGAAGAGGGAGAGAGAGAAAATGAGCTGAGTTACCCAACTAGCTGGCCCCCATTCAGGCAGATCAATTTACTCACAGATTGTGTTTGTCCTTCATTTCGAAGAGGACCATGGCATCAGGGAAAGGATGACATGATTTGCAGTTGATTTTGTTCTGAGGGACGGAGGGCTGTGCAAGGTCACCAACATCACATTTTTTCCTCCAGAGCCATTTGGTCCTCTTTGAAAATAAAGGACAAATGAGTAAATTGATCTGCCTGAATGGGGACCAGCTTGCTGGGTAACTCAGCTCATCTTCTCCCTCTCCCTCTTCCCCTCTCTCTCTCTCTTTCTCCTCTTCAAAGGAAGGTAAATTTTGATGGTAAGAAGATGCCCACGTAACTTGGGGTTTACTGGCTATATTTCTTCCTTCCTTCCTTCTTTCCTTCCTTCCTTCTTCCCTTCCTTCCTTCCTTCCTTCTTTCCTTCCTTTCCTCCTTCCTTCCTTCCTTCCACAAAACCTTAAACCCCAGTTCACTCTGAAGCTTATAGATTGGACCACAATAGGTCCCTGCCAAAACTCCACTTAATGGAAGCATTTTGGGCCCTCCTGGCTTAGAGTGAATCTCTATAGTAACCTTTTTTCTTTGGAACAGGAACCCTGAGGGTCTTTCCCTTGCAGTTTGATTTTTTTCTTTTTTTTCTTTTTTCCTAATTAAAAGGGCCATCCCTTGAAATACTTCTTAAAGAGACCTATTCACTGAATGGGCATTACCTCACTCTAAGTGGGTACTTGAAAAGGCCTTAGCCTAAAAGAGCGTGGGTCTTCCATTGCATCCTAGGTCATTTCCAGTCATCCTAATGAATATCTGAATCCAGATGGTTCTGGAGATATACTGACACAAACCTAGAAAGTTTAGAAAAAAGAATTATTATACATTCTTAGTTTCTATTGTTTTTGCTGTTGTTTTTGCTTAATCTAAAAAGGAAGAAAGACCTCAATGATAATCCAGTCCAAGGCACTTGAACAAGAATATTTTTACAAATCTATAATCTTACTAGTGTTAATATTCCCTCCAACACTTCAGATTGTCATCATCCAATATACTCTTTCAGTATTACTCTTATTTTTGGTACAAATGCTCCACAACGAGTCTATCTAAAGTGGTTGGAACCTTTTTCTTGATCTAGTAACACTCCATGATCACCAATGGTGCTCATCTGCTAGACTTCAGGCTTTACACCCTTTGCCACATGACAAATACTAGTATATTTTTCCTTCACACAAATTCCAGATGACATCATTTTATTTTTTTCCTTCTATCCCTAGCAAATACCCAGTCATTCTTCTCTTGAGTACATCAAGTTAATGGGAATAAATGTCTCTTGAAGAAGCCCAATCCACCTTTGAAGTGCTTTCATTGTTGGAAAATGTTTCTGTATATCTAGTTGAAATTGATATCTCTGCAATTTCACTCGTTATTCCTAGACCCTTTCTCACATTTCCCCCTACAGGAATATTCAATAAGGAGGATATAGAAGGATTCATGGGTTCGTTAGCTATTAAACTATAGGAGTTCAGAATTACCTTCAAATGCTAAGCAAAATAATCCTTCTTAGAAATAATCATTTTTCAAGGACTTTATGCCAGCTCTCATGATTCAGCATAGTCTCAAATTAAATATTGTAAGTTCTTTTAGTGAATTTAATGGCATGGTATGAATGGAAGTCCTTTAACCATACTGGCCACCCACATGGATACAAGTATTGACTTCCTGATGTTCTTCCTAAAACTTAGGGTCCAGAAGAGCTCTGGTTTGTCCACAGCAGTAGATGGTTGGACTATTATCTCTCTATTCTTGGGCACTATTTTTTTAAAGCAATTGGGGTTCAGTAACTTGCTCAAGGTTACATGGCTAGTCATTATTTGTATGTGGGTGCTCATTTTCTGAGGCCAGATTCGATCTCGGGTCATCCCAACTCCGAGGCCAGTGCTCTTACTCACTGTGCCACCTAGCCATCCCACACTATTTACTTTTTAATACAATATTAGATTTCATTCACTTTCATTCTTCTCTGTCACATTGTAGACTTATTTATTGTTGATCTCTTGAAACTCAAACATCTTTTCCCACAAATTTCGCCTCATCTTGTACTTTTGAACCTGATTTTACTAAGTGTAGGACTTTATCTTTAATTGCAGTAAATCACATCTTCTTAGATTTGGGTCATGTTCTGTACTATAATTAGTGATTTTTTTTCTTGTGGATTCTGTCACCAAATGCATTAGCGAATCTTATTAGATTTTTGTCACCAAATACTATGGAGGGAAAAAATGCCATAAATCATTCATCAAGGTAAAAAAAAATCAAAATGGAAACAAAAACAAAACAACAAAAAGGTGTTCTGCCTTGAAATGTGTTGGCAGTAAATTAAAATATTAAAAGTAATTAACATCTATTCATTATTTCATTGATATTTACTTGAAGGAAATTTTTTTCAAAAGTATTTTTGTTAACTGAGATTTGAAAAAAAAAGTAACCCAATATCAAGGGCTTGAATAGAAGTTACTTTTTTAAAATAAGTCTGGTTTATACTTAATAAGACTGAGAGTTCCTTGAGAGTAGGGACTTTTTTTCTTTCTTTAAATTTTGTTGTTGTTTACATGTATTTAGCCCAGTGCCTGGTATGTTGCTTAATAAATGCTAGGTGACTGAGCACTCCCCTTTGCTGTACTCTGATAAATAATTTTACCCTTTTAAACCAGAAAATATACATGTGTAAGATGATATCCAAGGCCCATCCCAGCTCTAATGCCATGTTACTGTAATAAACTGACTTTAGTAGGGAACAGCGACAAATTAGAAGAAGGCCATGATAGAAGACTATATTTGACTTCATTAAAAAAATTCATTTAAAATATGACAACTCCAATAATGCAGCTAAAGAGTCCACAAGTAATATTTAGGAAGGGCCATGAACTGAGAGAAGGTTGGAAGGATCTCATTTTCTTTGAAAATTCTATTTAATTCTGTCATAGTCCATAGCTCTTTCAGGTTGAAAAGGTTTTCTACATTGTCTTTGATATACATTTTGATAACATTTAAAGGATAAAAATGGAGGTTGCTAATAGTTTAAATTTTAAATATTAACGTAATAAACACCTTTCTTAAATTTGAAGAGCAAAAAAAGATAGGAAACCCAGCAGAGAAGTTAAAATATTTTGGAAAATTCTACCTAATAAATTGAGATATTCTATCCCTCATAGCTGTCTTAACTTCATATGAATCAGCCATTTACAAGATAGATTGCAGTTTCCTTTTGAAACAACTACATTTTCATTTTTATCAATAATAGTCTGATTAAGAATGTATTTCAATTCACTTAGATACAACTGCCCAGAATCATGTCAGTTTCTTCTGCATGAATGGGCTAAAGGGAATAGATCAGTGAGATATATCTGAACTGTGTCTGCCAATCTACCACTACATTTATTTGAATCTTGGTATTCTAGTGTCAGACAGTGTGATATAATGGGAAATGGTCTTGTCTTAGGACATGGATATTCAATTTCCATTTCCAGTACTAAAGTTGCTTCATTACAATGGACAAGTTGCTTCATCTCAATGGAATTCAGTTTCCTCATGTATAATACAAGAGTATATTACTTGTACTCCCTATATCACAGGATAGTTGCATAAAAAGTACTTAAGAAACCTTAAAATGTTATCAAAATTTGAGTGACAGCCACTATACAATTATTTTTAAAGATGGCACGATTTCATTGGAAAGATCACATGAAATTAATACTGTTCTATCAGGAGGTTATGGAATTATTCTTAGTGACCTTTAAATTGGAGTTTAGTTTTGAAATACAATCTACCTAAGAGAATAAAAGTAATAGGATTGATCTTTTATTTCTAAAGCTATTCCTCAATGCTCAAGGTGATGAATAATGCTTTCTATATAAAAAAGACCTTAAGAAACAGCTTATTGGAGGTTTTGTTTATTTTGTATTTTACCAGCCATGTGATTTAATTGTTGGAGGGGGGGTCCTACAAGTGAAGAATTTCCTCTGTCAATGTAGATTAGAATTATAAAATTGTATAGGGGTGCTTTGTAGTTAAATGACTTACCCTAGGTCACACAGACAGAATGTGTCAGAGAAAGGACTTGAACCAAGGTCTACTTTTATCCAAGTCAAGCAAACTATCCAGGAAACAACATTGGTACTCTGGAATTAGGTTAGAAATTTTAAAACTCTTTCTTCAGGTAGACAAATTTGATTTTTCTCCATAAACAATGAGGAGCTACTTAAGAGTTAATCAATCAAAAAGCATTCATTAAGCCTACTACGTATCAGATACTGTGCTAGACACTTTGGCACATGAAGTCAAAATGAACCTTTTTTTTCTCATCATGCTTAAATTCTATCTGGAAAGATACCCTATATCTGCATGTGACATAAATGTGATTCATACACCAGTTCAAGGCTGAAGGATTGTCCTAAAGGAAAGACTTCTGGGAATTGATTCCTTCTAGGTGGAGAGAACTCTGATCTAATCATGTCACATACGTGTGAGGAGAATAGACCCTTCAGAGAAGTAGTTTGAGAGACATGAGTGAAGAAAGGAAAACAAAAATTTTGAATGACACACAGATCTCCCTAGATGCTCAGATGTATGAAGCTGACCCCAGTATATCCCTGGACTTCTGGAGTCTACAACTCTGCACATTCCTCTTAACCAGATTCTCATGAAAAGTTCACTTCTATTGCATTAACTTTCAGCTACTCTCATCCATCTAGTTCCAGTGATTATTGTTTATTGTTTGCTTTGGTAGAAAGGCACACTAGCTATTTGTGATGATATTTCATAAACTAAGCATTTGCAGGGAGGTGGCCCAGATGGTGACCGTACACTAATTCATTTTCCTCTTGAGAGTGATCAGGGGGATCACAATACCCCTCTATTGCACTGCTGGACTTCAGATATTTTCTGTGGGGTTAAATAAAGTTTTAGCCTGATAAAAAAGCTGGTAGGTGGATTAAAGAGAAGCTGACAAAATGGTCTGTATTCTGTCTTCCTTTTTCCCATTGGATTACTGGCAGCACCTCTTCTCTAAGTTGGGAACTTCAGATTCTTTTGGAGATGAGGTGTGCTGGATTATAGACCGGTTATCTAAATATGCATATGTAAATAGCAACTTTGCCATATCTGTATACATAAGTTTTATAGAGAAGAAATACAAAATAAATGCAATGTGGTTTAGGGAGGGAAGGTACAAGTGGTTGGGAGAAGCAAAAAAGGCTTCATGCAAAAGTTGATGTTTGAGCAATGACTTTCAGCAAGTAAAATATTCTATGAGAGAAGAGGGGATAGGAAGTATATTCCAAAAATGGGGAATAAAATTTCAAATGCATATCTAGGGGAGATAGTGTTGTGTATGAAGAATAGTCATTTGGCTATGTTATACAGAATGGAAAGGGGAAAATATCTAATAAGGCTGGAAATGTTTGGGTCAAGTTATAAAGGATATCATAAGGAATAACAGAAGAGCTTATATTTAATCATAAAGTTCTTCAGGTTGGGCATGAAGGAAGTTAATGGTGACTTGAGAGAAAAGATATAGAAGAATCATTGGAAGAAAATGAAAATTAAAGATGACTGAGACAGCAATAAGTACGTAGGGGCAGCAAATGCAAACAAGTTTTTCTAATACCAGCTCACATTTATATCATATTTTAAAGTCTGCAACACACTTTATATACGTTCTCTCATTTAATTCTCTAGATTGGTTTTGTAGAATTTTGGCAAAGAGGGGATGGATAAGAGTATTGAAGGAAGGAGTAAGGTTTATGTTGCTCTTGTTTTGTTTTTAAATATGGAGAGAAGGATTTATGTGTTTTGATGTGAAATCAGATGAGTAACTAGAGAGGAGGAAAGGACTGAAGGTGAAAGAGAGGTGAGGGGTAATTGAATGAACAAAGTTCCAGTGAGTCCAATCAAGGGCACAGAGCAAGAAGATGTTATGAGTCTTGGCAAGGGTTTTCCTGAGGTCTTTGTGATTTAGTCAGATGAGACTCTAGGTAGTCATAGCCCCTGGCTTTTCGAACCCAGATTCTGGTGCTCTCTGGACTGGTAATTTAGTAACTATTACTTTGTTTAGACAGTTGGAGCCTTGTCTATTGGATTCTTTCTTGGATACTCACTTCTTTCTACTTATCTGCCTGCATTGTTCAATTGCAGTAAGGTTGTTGACCCCTTTGAATCTCTTTCCTTTATAAAAGCAGATAAAAGAACCTGTGTTAACAACCCTTCTGTGTGCTGGTGTTAGTGGTCTTACACCTCCACAGCAGCTGCAAGTACCATTAATGTTATAGATTGTGATGGAATATTGCTGTGCTATAAGAATTGATGAGCTCAATGATTTTAGAAAAAACAAACAAGGAAAGTCTTACATGAAATAATGGAGTGAAATGAGCAGAATCAACAGAAAATTATATACAGTAACAGCGTTATTGTTTTTAGAATGACTTTGAGCAAATAGGTTATTTTGACTATTACAAATATCCAAATTAACTATAAATGACATATAAAGAAAGTCACCATCTGTATCCAGAGGAAGAACTGATAAACAGAAGTATATATGGAATAATTTTACATACACACACACATACAAAATATGTATTCATTTATTTTTAATTTGTAAAATTATATACACATATATACATATATATGTGTGTGTGTACCTATTTCTGTTTAATGATATTCACCTCCAGGGTGGGGGGAAGAAGAAAAAAAATTTAGGGTCGTAGACCAGATAGCTGAGTAGAAGCACAAAACTCGTGTGGGCTCTGGCTCAAAACAATTCCAATATCTATAAAAAACGGCTCTAAATAAATTTTAAAGCTACAGAACCCATAAAGTGACAGAAGGAAAGAAATCTCCCACTGAAGGCAGCCAGCAGGCCAACAGGAAAAGTCTATCCCAGCACACTGGGGGCTGAGCACAGTCCCACAGGATCCACAGGGTTCAAGCCCCAGGGAGGCTGGTACCAGCAGTGGCCAAAGCAGACTTCAGGAGAGTGAATAACCAGCAGCTGTGGCAGCTTCAAGATTTCTCAACACAAAGACAAAGTAAAAGATCAGTGTGGAACCTTGTAGGAACAGGGGGTCCTGCAGAGTGTGGTCCAACTGCTGCCCCCGGAGCAGAGTGAGAAGGAGCAGAGGTGCTGTGCCAGTGCCACATGGCTGCCCTAGGAGCTCCTGGCCTGAAGATTATAGGGGAAACAACAAACCTTTCAGAGGGCAATTGCTCTTGCTTTGAACTGCTTGGATATAGATCATGGTCTTGGATGGTTTTCCTGGGGTGTGTGACTAGCGAGCCAGAGCTTGTGGGGGCTGTTGAGAGGGTGCCCTCCTAATAGGTCTGGCAGCTGGGAAAACCCCAGCAATTTGGGACAAAGCTCTCTCATCTGGGAAGCAGAGCTCTACTGTGACAAAGAGCTCAAAGGTCAAGTAATTCTCTGGCAATATGAGCAAACACAGGAAGCACAAACAGACAATAGAATCATTTTTTAATAGGACAAGGAGAAAGCTTTTTATATTATTTTATTTTTATTTTTAGTTTGCATCATTCATTTCCACAAGATTTTGAGGTACAAATTTTATCACCGTCTTTCCCCTACCCATCACCCCAAAACAGCAATCCCACTGCATACCCCCAACCCCAATCTGCTTTCTCCTATATCCTCCCTCATTCCCCCTCTGACTTTCCAGTAGGGCAAGATAGATCTCATACCCCAAGGCCTGTATATCTTATTTCCCAGCTGCATGTAAAATAATAATAATAATAATAATAATAATAATAATATATTTTTAAACATTTCATTTTAAAATTTGAATTCCAGATTCTTTCCCTTCCTCCCTCATCAGCCATCCTTACTGGGGAGATAAGCCATTCATAATAGGTTGTAAATGTGTAGCTATGCAAAATATTTCCATAGTGAATATATTGTGAAAGACTGACTATATTTCCTTCCATTCTATCCTGCCCCCCACTTGCTCCATTCTCTCTTTTGACCCTGTCCTTTTTAAAAAGCGTGTGCTTCTAACTACCCTCCCCCAAACCTGCCCTTGCTTTTATCACTCCCCTGTCATCCCCTTCCCCCCTACTCTCCTGTAGGGTATGATACCCTATTTAGTGTGTATGTCATTCCCTCCCTAAGCCAAATTCAATGAGAGTAAGGTTGACCTATTCCCTTTTGCCTTCCTGTTCTTCCCCTCTATTGTAAGAGTTTTCCCTTGCCTCTTCTATATGAGATAATTTACTCCATTCTATCTCTCCCCATTTCATCTCATTATACTCCTCTCTCACCTCTTAATTTCACCTTGCAAGCATCATCCCTTCTATTCAATTGATCCTGTGCCCTCTCTCTATGTATACCTGTACACATATATAAACAGACTCACATATATATTCATATGCCCATATAACCTCCTATATAGACATATATATGTATACATACATATACATATTTATATTCCCTCCAACTATTCTCATAATGAAAAAAAGGTTTCATAAGTTACAATTATCTTTTTTTCCATGCAGGAACATAAATAGTTCAACTTTGGTAAGTTCCTTATGATTTCTTTTCCCTATTTAGCTTCTCATGCTTCTCTTTCTTCTTGTATCTGAATTTTCTATTCAACTCAGGTTTTTTTATCAAGAAAGATTGAAAGCCCTCTATTTCATTGAATCACCATATTTTCCCCTGAAACATGATACTCAGTTTTGCTGGGTAGGTGATTCTTGGTTTTAATCCCAGCTCCTTTGACCTCCAGAATATCATATTCCAAGCCCTAGATCCCTCAGTGTAGAAGCTGCTTGATATTATGTTACCCTGATTGTGTTTCCACAATGTTCAAATTGTTTCTTCTTGGCTGCTTGAAATATTTTCTCCTTGATTTTGGAACTTTGGAACCTGGCTATAATATTCATGTGAATTTTCTTTTGGGGGTCTTTTTCAAGAGGTGATTGGTGTATCCTTTCAACCTCTATTTTGCCCTCTGGGTCTAAAACATCAGGGCAATTTTACTTGAGAATTTCTTGAAGGATGATGTGTAGGTTTTTTTTTTTTAATTATGGCCTTTAGGTCGTCTAATAATTTTTTTTAAATTATCTCTCCTGGGTCTATTTTCTAGGTCAGTGGTTTTCCCAATGATATATTTCACATTGCCTTCTATTTTTTCATTTATTTGGATCTGTTTAATAGTACCTTGATTTCTCATAAAGTCATTAATTTCCATTTGCTCAAATCTAATTCTAAAGGAATTGTTCTCTTCAGTGAGCTTTTGAAATTCCTTTTCTATCTATCAAATTCAGCTTTTTAAGGCATTTGTCTCCTCATTGGCTTTTTGAGCCTCTTTTGCCATTTGAGATGGTCTATTTTTAAGGTGTTATTTTCTTGTGTCAGGTTGTTGACTCTCATTTCATAATTTTCTTGCATCATTTTCATTTTTCTTCCCAATTTTTCCTCCACTTCTCTTATTTGGTTTTTAAAATCCTTCTTCAGCTCCTCTATGGCTTGTAACTAGTTTACATTTTTTTTGGAAGAATTGGTGTAGGAGTTCTGATTTTGTTGTCTTCCTGCTGTTCCATGTTTTGATACTTTTTGTCCCCCAAAAAGAAATCTAAATTTGGATTGCTGTGCTTTCTTTGCTTCCTTTGCTTGCTCATGTTGCCACTCAATTACTTGACTTTTGAGATTTTTGCCACAGTAGAATTCTGCTTCCAGAGAGAAGAGTTTTATCCCAAATTGCTGGGGTTTTCACAGCTGCTTGAGCTTTTAATTGGATGCCCTCTCAGAAGCCTCCACAGGCTCTGACACCTGGTCACACCCTAGGACCTCCACCCTAGACAGCAGTCCAGATCCCAGCAGGTTAAAGCTAAAGCAATTACCCCTCAGAATTGGCTCTTGGTCCTGCTATGATCTGCAGACCAGGAGCTCTGAAGCAGCCACACAGCAGCAGCTGCATGGCCATCTCTCCTCCACTGCTTCTCCTTTTAGGGACAGAGGCTGGATTGTACTCTTGGTCACCCTGTTCCCAAAGTCCACATTGACCTTTTACTTTGCCTTTGGCATTCACGGGTTTATAATTCTGGAAATTGCCACAGATGCTGGTGATCCACTCTCCTGAAGTGCCTCTAGCCAGTGGCTTGTTGGGGCCACCCTGTAGCTAAAACTGTGGGCTCACATGGGGCTTGGCTTAGCTCCCAGGGTTCTGCAATGGACTCTTCCTGCCAGCCTGCCAGGCTGCCTTCATTAGGAGATATTTTTCTCTGTCACTTTGTGGGTTCTGTACCTCTAAATTTTTTTAGAGTCATATTGTATAGGTATTTGAGGTGGTTATGGGTGGAGCCATGGAGTTTCATGCTTCTACACCACCATCTTGGCTCTGCTTACAAAGAGAAAGTTTTAATAATTTAGCTTAGGCTTAGGCTTCATGAAATTATAATTAGTCACAGAAATATTTAGAAGTCTTATGCTTTATATATAAGTGGGTGAATTAATTAATTCCCTTAATTATACTCAAAATGTTACTGAAATTTATAGGTATAGGGAAAATAGGTCTGAATTTTTATGCATATTTTAAAGTTATATTTTAATGGTCTTATTCAAATGAAAAAAAGGTTACTGTCATTAATCAAGGAAATTTAACAAAATAAATCTTTAGAGATATTTGATATTATTAATCATCTAATTGTCCACTATTGTTTCTCCTGGATATTCTCTCTTTCTCTTCTTTTGATAATATAAGCATTTAGTATCAAATATGCAACACCAGCACTGTGACATTAGGCCATTTCTTTACTGCTGATATGTAAAAAATGATACATTAAGATCCCTGTTTTATATATAAGTGCACTCCCCAATTTAGTACTAAGAGATAATAGGACAAAACTAAGATATTTAGATATTTTGAAATAGGTCACAACAAATAAATGTCTCCAATCATGAATTAATTTTCAAGCATGCCAAAATAGATGACATGTATCAATTTTAGAATCCTGTTACAAATACATAATCTTATGCAGAAACCTATTCCTGGAATCATTCCATGATTAAAAAGTAAAAATAGGGCACCTTGTCATAGAGGTCTGGGGTATCTGACATTGAAGAGGTAGTGAGGTGAATGTCCCTGGGCTTTCTAAGAGACCCTGCAATTCCCTGCTACATAATTAAACAGCACTCCTAAACTCTATAAATTTGGATCTTTTTGTATAAAAGCAGGCCTAAAACTTCTCTAATCCTAGGCATTCACCTTTCCAGGTCAATTTCATTTGAAAGGGTAGTAGATTCTTTTAAGCTCTGTCCTAGACATTTATACCTGGTACCAAATAGCTAAATTCTCCTGGCACCATACATGGTCATCCTGAGGTAGGGATTTAATTACAGACTTTGCTTTAAAATACTATATACCTATATAAAGTTTTTTGGACAAGGAGAATGTCTGATACAGGGAAACATAGTCACAGAATCCCAGAGGTAGATGGGACCTTAAAGATCATTTGATTCAACCTTCTCATTTTACAAATTAAAAAGAAATGAATCCTAAGAAGGTGAAGTGACTCATTAAATGACTCATCCAAGGTCATACATCTTGCTATGAATTATCCTTTAGAACATGAACTCATCTCCAAACTCCTAAGTAAGTGGTTTTATGTTGTTGTTGTTGTTCATTCTTTTTTTGCTTTTTTTTTTTTTCTGTTACATCATAGCTGACAAGAAGAACTCTTTCCCAGATCTTGGTCAGAAGCAAATAAACATTCAGTTGAAGGTTATATTTTTGTATATGGCTAGTGAATCATTCTTATGAATCACCAATGTGGGATATTTTGATGGTAGCAAGGTAAAGTACCTCACCTAAAAATAGCTGCCCTACTAAGCATTCATGTGACTAAAGTCTAGCATTATGGAATCACTTCTTTGGATACATGGGCTTGGGATTTTTAAGGGCCCCTTTGTGAAATGTATGGATACCTAGACAGGATAACGATTTATAAGCCAAATGGAGTTGGGGAAGGGAGGAGGGGTTTGCAGAAAAATCGAAGTTTCCTGCCAACTTTTTAGTGTCTTCCTAATGCTATCATACCATTCTTTTCTTCTGATACATTATCTATAGGCATTTCTAAGATATTAGGAGAGGTAAGACACACATGGAAATAATTAGAATACAATGAAGAATGCTATAAATTCATTAGGCAATAGAAAAGTACAACCTACTATGAGTGGACAGAGATCACTTACAACTTGATGGTGGTAGAAGGGGTCAGGGAAGGTTTCATAGAGAAGATGATCTCTGAGCTTGTACTTAAAGCAATGTACTTAAAGCTTGTACTTAAAGCAATGAATCTTTAAGCAATACAAGGACACTCTCAAGGGCTCACTGAAGAAATTTAGCATTGATTGTGAGACATGGGAGACACTGGCACAAGACTGCCCAACATGGTATGCTTTCAACAAAGAAAGCACTGTAGTTCATGAGCAAAGAGAATTGCAGTCATATAAAAGAAACATGAGCCGTGAAAATCTAGAAACATCTCCATCCGAAATGTTCTAAGGGACTACTTGTGCCTGATATGTGGTAGAACCTTCCAAACTCATACTGGTCTACTCAGCCACAGCCAAACAAACTGTAGCCTAATCCCAATATCATGATGTCATTGGTACTCATAGAAAACAAAGCAACAATAAGAAAGATAGAGGAGGGGTAGCTAGGTAGAGGCCCTGGAGTCAGGAAGATCTGAGTTCAAATCCAGTCTCAGATACTTAACACACTAGTTGTATGACCTTGGGCAAGTCACTTAAACCCAACTGCCTTGCCACCCTGCAAAGAAAAAAAAAAGATAAAGGAGGCAATTGCAGTTTCAGAGAATGGCATCAGCAAAGGGATGGGGACTGAAAAGATGAAAAAAAAAAGTCAAAGACTGACAAACAAATGAATTTTGATAGAATTTGGAAAGTGTGGGGAAAATGCCAGTTTTTGGAGAGAACATAGTAGAAAAGACAAACTGATGTATAGTTAGGCGGTGCTGTGAATTATACCAATCACTGGGGAAAGTGATTTGGATGATTATCTCCAAAGTTACTAAACTGTCCTTAAACTGTGACTCATTACTAGTAAAATAAAAAAAAAAAGAATGGAAGTAACATGAAAGGGATTCATGACAGAGACAGGAAAATTATGTTATAATGTAGAACCTTTTTACACCATTAGTCAGTATTTAGTCTATATTCTGTTCAGGAGGCAATGGTAGTCCACAGAAGAGTTTTGCGCAAGGGTACATAAATGGAACTTGTATTGGGAAGTTTAATCTGGCAGTTATAGGAAGGATAGATGGAGGCAAGAAGACTAATAAGGGAAATATAACAATAGTCTGAGCAAGAGATGATAAGGGCCTGAACTAGAACAATGACCAGAGGCATAAAGAAAACACAGTTAGAATTAACACAATTTGGTTGGCTTGACTTATAGAGGGAGAAAGAAAGACAAGTTGTTCATTTTGCTGAAAACAGAAGGCTGAGGAAAGGACCTATGATTTTATTTCTATAGGGTCTTCCTTATACAAAACTGCCTACTGATGAAAGTCAGTACTTTTCCTGAAATGTATAGATTTAAACACACCTCCAAAATATAGGCTGAACATAATGCAATATGAATTAGAAGACATCTAAAGCACTATGCAGAAACAGAAGAGGGGGAAAATGAAATATTGTTTGAATCTGTTGTGATTTTTCTTTGCTCATCATTTCTTTCTGGTTGAAGAACATCTCCCATGAAATTTAACTTGTTTAGAAATCATGTGACTTATGTGAATGTAATCATCCCATAACAAAGCATTACACATCAATACTATTGATATATTTCACCTATGGATTTAGTTTTTAGTAGATAAATTGAACATTATATGGAGATATTCATTAAATAGCTTTTTATCTTCTATTCATAAGAAAAAATATATGAACTTTTGATTTTTCTCCAGATCCATTCTCAAATTAACAAATCCTTCTGGCTGTAGGAAGATTGACAAAAACCATGCCTTTGCCCAACAAATGTCACAGATACTTGGATATTTGCCAAAAATGTCTTTTGCTTTCTTATGAGTACTGAAGAGTTCTGTTTAACTTAGGACATCATATTTGAAAATAAAAAGCAAATATGGAACCAAGGTCTGTTGCCATGACAGCCATCTGAATTGATCTCTATATCCTCTGACATATAGACATATTATTCTCACTGTCTTTAGCTATCATTACTTCACTTGCTATCCATGCCAAGACTCCCATGAGGCTTACACACTTTGATCAGGTCTTCACTGAAGCTACTTTGACTGAATGAGGTAAAGGAGGAAGATTTTTTGGGTGGAGGCAGGGCAGGGTATATAAGGAGGAGGAACAGAAAGTCATCCTTCTATGAATGTGTGAATCTTTTTGCCAGGTCCTGACAGTAATTATTTCCTCCTCTCTCTGTGGTTGAAATCTGGGCATCTTTGTTTAGTCTTTATATTTCTTGTCCCCTCTAGTGCATTTATTGCTTTTGAGCATGGTCCTCTCGGATAATCTCTCCTCTCTGGATTTCTATGGCTCACTCTGTCGTGGTTCTCCTCTGACCTATCTGAATATTTTCTTTTTCTTCTTTACTGACTCATCATCTATATCATGCACCCTAGCTGGGAGTGTTTCTCAAAGTTCTTTAAGACCTCTTCTCCCTTACACTCTCTATAACATGGTAATATTGTTAGCTCCCATGATATGGTAAGAGGAAAATTTGAATCTTTCCTTACCATACAACTTATGCTTGTTTTTCCTTAAAAGGTATGAAGACTTTTCTTGAGATTTAGCTGGTTCAAAAGATTCAGATTAGCGACACCACTTCCGCATTATCTGAATGCCAAAGAGCCAAGAAGAGTTCCAGAGGTACTCTGATGGTTGGCTTGGGTGCCATGATGGGTAACTCAGGCAAAGGAACTTAGCTCAGCTGAATCAACTCAAGGTAGCCTCGGTCTCTGTCTTACTGACTAGAATCCTCATGGTGTGACTAAGTAAATCTCTTTTTATTAACTGTTCAATGACATACAAGGGATTTATTTTTTGGAACATCAAACCTAAACTACCATGAGACTGGCATGAATCAGACCCAACCCAAAACACATAAGTTTAATTACATAGATATGAAAATGACTCACAGATGTACATAAAAATCCAAAGTCTCTCCCCCGAGATTCATTCCTGCCTATTGGATATTTTGAACTGGATGTTGCAAAGACACAACAAACATGACCAAAACTGAACTAATTACTTCCTTCCCAATGCCTCTATTTCTGATCATTTACCTCAGGTAGAAGTCAATCCCTCCCTAGCTGAAATTTCACCTGAAGAAGAGGTTTTGAATGTCATTAAGTTCCTTTTGTGTGGCAAAGCACCTGCTGCTGATTCTATTCCAACTGAGATTTATAAGGCAGTGGGTCCCTTGCTCATACAAAAGCTTACTGAAATGTTCCAAATTATATGGCAAGAGAAGGTTATCCCCCAGAAGTTTGGAGATGCCTCCATTACCCATCTCTATAAAGTTAAAGGAAATAGATTGTCCTGTGACAATAACAGGGGGTCTGAGGGGGGTTCTCTCTTTTAGTCATTACTGGCAAGATTCCTATCAGTGTCCTCCTTAATAGACTGATCCTTCACCTGGGAGATGGTCTTCTACCTGAAGAGCCAGTTTGGCTTAAGAAAGGGCCAAGGAACTGTCAATATGGTGTTTGCTACCCAACAACTCCAGGAGAAATGCCAGGAGCAGAGCAGAGGTCTGTATACATTTGTAGATCTGTCCAAGGTCTTTGATACTGTCAGTTGTGAGGGCTTATGGAAAATTATATCAAAATCTGGTTGCCTGGAGAAGTTCATCAGTATTGTACATCATTGCATGAAGGCATGCATGCCTGGGTTCTGGATAATGCATAATGCTATCGTACTTTCTCAGTCACCAGTGGAGTGAAACAGGGCTGTGTGCTTGCTCCCATGCTTTTTAGCATGATGTTTTCAACAACTATGTCAAATGCTTTCAATGAGGATAAACATGACATCAATGTCAGGTACTTCACTGATGGTAAATTCTTCAATTTGAAAGGGCTACACACCAGGACTAAAGTAGAGGGAGTGCTGGTGCATGATTTTCTATTGGTAGATGATTATGCACTCAACGCAATCTCGGAAGCTGACATGCAACAAAATATGGATCAATTCTCTCTGTTTCTGATAATTTTGGCCTAACAATTAACACCAAGAAAACATGTCAGCCATCATCACACCATCTATATTCGAAACTATCCGTTATAGCAAATGGAGAAGTTTGGAATGCTGTGGATAAGTTCACATACAGTGACAGTGTAATTCCAGGTATGTCCACATCAATAATGAAGTTTACACAAGCATTACCAGACCTAGCTCAGTGTTTGGGAGGCCCCAAAGGAAAGTATGGGAGAGAAGAGGTATTAGACTGTCTACCAAATGGATGTTTTACAGAGCCATTGGGCTGACCTCATTGTGAATCCCTGTGAAACCTGAGCAATCTACCAACACCATGCCAGGAAACTGAATCACGTGCATTTGAATTGTCTTAGGAAGGTTCTGAAGATCACCTGGCAGGATAGAGTACCAGACACTAAGGTCCTTTCTTGAACTAAACTGCCAAGCATTCAAACTCTGCTTCAGAGAGGGCAACTCCAATGGGTTGGCCACATTGTTCAAATGCAAAACATATGCTTGACAAAAAGACTGTAATGTTATTTTGGTCATCTTCAAGAAAGTACAACAACCATTTCTGTCCAACATTTCACCATCATTATAATCTCCCAAATTTGTAAACTTGACATTATTCTCAGCTCTTCACTTTTCCTTATACCATATATCCAACCATTGTCAAATCATAATGCTTCTACCATCACGACACACTCATATCTAACCCTTCTCTTTATTCCCTTAGAACTACCTTAGTTCAGGCCCTTGTCACCTCTCAGCTAGATTACTACAACAGCTTTCTAATTGATTTCCCTACTTCAAGCCTCTTTAACAGCCCAGTTCATCCTACATACTGTTGCCAAGGTAATTTTCCTTAAGCACAGGTCTGAGCATGTTACTCCCCTACTCAATCAACACCAAGGCCCTTGATTGTCTTTAGTATAAAATACAAATTCCCCTGTTTAGCTTTTAAAACACTATACAACCTTGTACCAGACTATTTTTATACCTTTTTTGATGACTATTCTCCTTCACCAGATGATCCAGCTAAACTGACTCTCTGTTCTTCATGCATTAAAACTCCATTTCCCATGAGTACATCTATGTAAATTCTGTGCAGTGTATGTTGAGGAGGTAATGAAGACTAGGAATTAGGGGACATAAAGGTTCATAGAAGGCTTCACAGAGGGTTTGATCTTGAGCCAATCCATGAAGGAAGGTTAGGATTCAGAAGGGAATTAAAGAGGAAGGGGATGTGGGACACAGTGGGCCACTTGTGGTAATTCACATGTGAAATTTTTCTTTACTTATATTCTATTCTAAAGCTCATGGTGATGTGATTCCTCTCCTCCCCTAAGCCATAGTCAGGATCCCCATGCTGTTCTGAAAACATTCTTGCTACCTGCGGTAATGCACTCACCTGGCATGTGGTCAGCCCTCCTCATCCACAACTTCAGCCCAGGATCATGTCTGGTTAGCACTTAGGCCAGACATCTGGAAACAGTGTGTATGTGTGGTGGGGAGAGTCCTCCATTCTTCTCCCACTCTGCCTTCTGCTGTTTGTTAGATGAAAATCAGTGAGGTAAACTTCCTGAGGCCTTAATGTTAAATTTCATGAGGTGAAATTTCTTGAAGCCTGTAATATAAGTGGAAGCTGAAGATCTTCCCTACCCAATAATAGGTCTCACATGGGGCCCAACAAGAAAAGCTTGATTAGGGGAGGCTTGTTTTTCCAGGAGGACCCACACCTTTAGTTATTTTGCAATTAGGCTGTGGGTCAGGAGGGTTGTGATGCCCTCTGGCCCTGAAGAATGGTATATATACTCTGAGGTGAGGTTTTGTTTTGGGTCTCACTTGTTGGAAGAGTGCTCCTGCGATTTGGCTAGAGGAGACTCTGGGTAACCATTAAGGTACCCTTCCCTCTTTCCCCCCTTATCCCCCCACCCCCACTTTGAAAACCAAGATGTTGGTGTTTCTCTCTCTGGTAACTATGTATGTATAGCTTTGGTTCGACAGCTAGAAACCTCTGGTGATTTGTGTTATTTTCTCTGTCTATATTTTTTCTGCTTGTAATTTCTGTTTATATTTTCTCTGAAATTCAGGGTGCTGACTTTTCCCCTGAACTAAATCAATGATATATATGTAATTAAAGTAAGATTGTTGACTCCTTTAAAGTTTCTTCCCTTTAGAAAAGCAGATCAAAGAACCTGTACTAGCAGTCATCCTGGGTATACTAGGGTGCTTGTTACTAGGCCTAATCTGCTTCCTGAAGGAGCTGCTGTCAGGGCCCCACTGTTTGTTTGTTTGGTTTGTTTTTTTTTTCTTAACGTGTGCACTTTTATTTGAACTGGTCTTAAGTCAGTGTACAGGTAAAGCTCCTCCCCTCCCCCAAGTACTGGCACCAATCTCAAAACTCACAGGGAGACTATAAAAGTCCTCATTCACATCTATGTTGGGGTCAGGGAGGGAATTTAGGGGGCCATTCCATATGGCTGACAATTAAAAAAAAAAGGAACAAGTATTAAGGCGGAAGATACAAAAAGTTTTTTTTTAAGGATTACATAATTTACATTTAAAGCAATACTAGTACCTTCCCCCCACCCACCCTCCCCATCTGGATCTTTGTTACATGGCTCCTTTGAGCTCAGCCTTCACAGAGGCTTGTAGCTGTAACAATGCATTATACGGTATTTGGAATGACTACTAAAAAACCAACCAAATGTACAATCAGAGTCCTGAAGACGCACGGTAGAACTTTGGGGATGTTTGCCTCCAACCAGACTTAGACTGCTCATCACCTTCACCGTTCCAGTTTTTAAATCCTGAGTCAAGCGCCAAAAAAAAAAAACCACAAAAACAAATAAAGCCATGCCAATCTCATCTTTTTTGGGCAATTATCATGTCATCATGTCACACCCTTTGACAAAAAAAAAAAATTAAAAAAACACAAACAGTCCATTTAGAAGCATTTGCAGTGGACAATGGAGGGCCCAAATTCGTCATACTCCTGCTTGCTGATCCACATCTGCTGGAAGGTGGAAAGAGACGCCAGGATGGAGCCTCCAATCCAGACAGAATATTTGCGCTCAGGTGGGGCAATGATCTTGATTTTCATTGTGCTGGGAGCTAGGGCTGTAATCTCCTTCTGCATCCTGTCAGCAATGCCTGGGTATATGGTGGTACCACCTGACAATACGGTGTTGGCATACAGGTCCTTACGGATGTCAACATCACACTTCATGATTGAGTTGAAGGTAGTTTCGTGGATTCCACAGGATTCCATACCTAAGAAAGATGGTTGGAAGAGAGCTTCTGGGCACCGGAACCGCTCGTTGCCAATGGTGATAACTTGACCATCAGGGAGCTCGTAGCTCTTTTCCAGAGAGGAGCTGGATGCAGCAGTGGCCATCTCCTGCTCAAAGTCTAGGGCGACATAACACAGCTTCTCCTTGATGTCACGCACGATTTCCCTCTCGGCTGTGGTGGTGAAACTGTACCCTCTCTCGGTCAGGATCTTCATGAGGTAGTCCGTCAGATCACGGCCAGCCAGATCCAGACGGAGGATGGCGTGGGGAAGGGCATAACCTTCATAGATGGGCACAGTGTGGGTCACACCATCACCGGAGTCCATCACAATACCAGTGGTACGACCAGAGGCATACAGGGACAGCACAGCCTGGATGGCAACGTACATGGCTGGGGTATTGAAGGTCTCAAACATAATCTGAGTCATCTTTTCTCTGTTGGCTTTGGGGTTCAGGGGGGCTTCTGTGAGCAGCACAGGGTGCTCTTCAGGGAGGGCCCCACTGTTTGTTGATTAAGTGGACTTGGCCTGGAGGTGGTTATACTTCACTCAGGTCAAACCTCAGGTCCTGGAGTTCTTGTCTTTCTTGGGGTCCTCTCAAGTTGTCTTAGGGGGACAACTCCTTTACCTGTTTATTTTAGTTGCTCTATGTTAATTCTGTGGTGATGCTCTGTCTGTGAGTGGAGGGTATCTAGAAAGCCTGAAAAACTTCTGACCTACTCTGCCATCTTTCCCAAATGTACCCATGTGAAGTTGATTCAAGTTCTCAAAGACCAGGAGCCACTTGTAGGAATTCACACATGAATTTTTCTTTACTTCTATTCTTAAGCTCACAGTGATGTGACTCCTCTCCTCCCCTAAGCCATAGTCAGGGCCCCCATGCTGCTCTGAAAATGTTCCTGCTCCCTGTGCTAATGCACTCACCTGGCATGTTGTCACTGCTCCTCATCTACAACTTCAGCCCAAGATCATATCTGGTTAGCACTTAGGCCAGACATCTGGAAACAGTGCGGGAGTGGGGGGAGAATCCTTCCTTCTTCTCCCACTCTGCCCATAGTTGGAAAATTGTGGTCAGTTCTGAGCACACTCTTTAGGAAGGACATTGGTAAGCTTGAAAGTTTCCTAAGGAGGCCCAAAAAATTCAAGTGGCTTCCTATCCCATTGATGATCAAATAAAAATTCCTTTGTTAAGAGAACTGACTTCCTCCTAGTCACCAAGGCTCACAAGTCAGGTGCCATTCTCAGTGTCTCACTCTTTTTGACAACCCCCCCCAAAAAAAACAGTTGCTAAGCACTATTATTTCTGGCTTCCTGCATAATATTTTTCATATATTCCCTATTTTCTCTTCTGTTACAGATTCTTATAACTTCATGCCTGAATGATTATAATAGCCTGCTGTTTTCTCTCCCCTCCCTCCTCAAGTCTCTCTCCACTCAAGTCCATCTTGTACTTAGCTGACAAATTGATCATCCTAAAGGACAGAAGAAAATATGTTAACTTCCTTTTCAGTCAACTCTAGTGACTTCCAATAACATCTCAGATCAATTAGGAAATCCTCTTTTTGGCTTTTTTAGCCCTTAATAATCTGGCCCTGTCCTATCTTTCTAGTCTTCTTACACTCCATTCCCCTTCAATTATTCTATGACCTCCTTACTATTCCTTAAAGTAGAAAGTACATCTCTCAAATCTTGGCATTTTCACTGACTGTTCCATATGCTTGAGGTTATGCTCCCCCTCAGTAAATCTCCTGACTACATTGGCTTCTTTCAGGTACCAGCTAAAATCCTAACTTTTGTAAGGGGCCTTTACTGGGTATTGTCTATGCTAGTGCCTTTCCTCTGTTATTCTCTACAATTTTTTTCTATATATACTTTATTTGTACATAATTGTTTGTGTTGTCTCTCTCATTAGGTGGTGAGTTCCTTGGGAACAAAGACTTTTTTTTGGTTTTATTTTGTATTTATTTTTATTCACTTGTTTGATATTTACCTGTGTCATGCACTTAGCATAATGCCTTAAGACATGCTTGGTGATTAAGTGACAACCAGGATGTTGGAAGACCTCAAGTTTTTGACACTTCAGAGTGTAGAGATTTAGTGTGGAGAAGAGAAGACTCAAGAGGTACTAAAAAACTCCCTGGAAGCAACGAGAAGTACAACAGCTGGAGTGTTGGGCAACCTCAAACACTTGGGAGTGTTGTAAATAACTTATTCTCTTTAAACTTCCTCAGTTTCCTCATTTGTACAATAATAAAGTTTAACTCATTGGTCTCACAGATTCCTTATAATGCCAAATCTGTGATCTGGTTTGAATATAAATATTTGAAGGGTTTAAGAGAAAGAAGATTTTTACTTATATTGGCTTCCTTTAGGTACCAGCTAAATTCCTAACTTTTGTTAGAATTTTATATACTTATATGGTTGTCCTCGGAGGTGAAAAAGTAGGAAAACAAAAAATGGAAGTTTCCAAGAGGCAAATTTAGGCTTGAGGTAAAAGAAATATTCCTAGCAATGAAGCATATCCCAAATTAGAAGGGCTTCTTTTGAAGTAATGAGGTCTCCCTCATTCTAGGTTTCCAGGGAAACCTGGAGGACCACTGGCTAGTAACATATGTGAAGGCATGCTTTTCAAGGAACCTTTATACTAGCTTACTGGGGATGACTTGTTCAACTGAATTTTGGAATTCTTTAATTTTATATCCATTGGAGCGCAATTAGATAATGAAGGGATTAGGGATCATGAACTCTGAGGAACAGGTAAAGGAACTAGAGAGATTTAGCCTGACACAAAGAAGACTCTTTTTGGGGCCAGGACAAAATTATAGTTTATCACTAAGTATTAGGAGGGCTGTTATATGGAAAAGGGATTATATCTGTTTATCTTTACCTGGAGTACAAAATTATGTGCAGAGGAAGGAGCTAGAATTTAATCAGAGGATCAGTTTTGAATCACAGAACTTTAACTTACTACTTGGACAGTGTTGTACATGCTGCTCAGTTCTGTAGGCTTTAATTTCCTCATCTATAAAATGACTAATCAAAGCAAAATGATGAAATCCCCTCCAAAGCTTGACACAAGACTGCTTGTCTTTCATCATAAACCAGTCAAAGATATTTAAAAATAATTCACCTGGGGGGTGGAGCCAAGATGGCGGAAAGGAAGCAGTAACTTATCTAAGCTCCTCCATGAATCCTGTCACTAAACCTTAAAAAGTGAATCAGAACGAATTCTGGAGTGACAAAATGCACTTGGAGACCAAGCGTGGCAGAATCCAGCCCAGGAAAGTGCCCAGTGGGTCTAGACAGGGTGAGTGCAGAGCACATGGGGTCTGCACAGCTGAGACTTGAGAGCAGACAAGCAAACTACACCAGAGTGAGAAGAAGCCCAGCCTGCTGACTTACCAAGGATGAATCACAGCCCCCTCTCATCAGGGGAGAGGAAGAATCATTGGAGCCAGGTAAAAGAGGACTCTGGGCCTCCAGCAGAGACAGCAGCTTCTCCTGGGACTATCAGGCCCCAGACTGGAAGTTTAGAAATAGCCTGCCTGTATATCCAGGGGCTAGAATGGCAAAGTAAACTCTAGCTGCTCCCTCTGATTCCTCCTTCATGACGTAGAAAACCCAAAGATAAGTCTCCCACCCAGAGAGAAATCCTAAGATAGGGGAAAGAGCCTCAGGCTTGGGAATCATCAAGAAGGGGTGTAACTGAGGCCACAAGGAATCTTAAGAGAAGAGAGCGAGGGGTGCCAAGTCCCACCTCACCTAACCAGCAAAAGCCTTCCTGAGCCATAGAACAGGGGTATAAAGGCAGAAATATGAAGTGGCCAGACCACCCCTCCTCCACAGACTACTCTGGGTGTATCAGCATACCTCACTGAGACTACTGCCTTAGCCTCAAATTAGACACCCAGAGGCTACAGCATTCAAAGTCAATGACCAGGCCCTTAGCCCACAGCCTGAGAAATTAAGAAATAGGAAATTACAATTGGAAGGTAGGAAACTGAGAAGGAGAAGGGGAAGGCAAGAAAATCAATTCTAGCTTATTATGTAGGTCAAGAACAACCAAATACAGAGGACAACTTGGACTCTACCCACACCTGAGACCACAGAAGGAAATATGAACTGGTCTCAAAACCAAATAGCATTCTTGGAGGAGCTTAAGAAAGATTTTAAAGACCAAATCAGGGAGGCAGTGACCAACATGGAAAAAATTTTCGCTGAAGAAAACAAATCCTTAAAAAGAAAATACCTCCCTAAAAAAGGACCTTCAAAAACTAACTAAAGACTATAATTTGCTAAAAATTAGAATCAATCAAATTGAAACCCAGAACTCTATGATGCACCAAACAAAACATGATTGAAAAATTGGAAGAAAGTGTAAAATATATCACTGGAAAAACAACTGACCTAGAGAACAGATCCAGGACAGATAACTTAAGAATTATTGGTCTGACAGAAATACATGATGAAAAAAGCAGCCTAGACAGCATCCTCCAAGTGTTTGTCAAAGAAAACTGTCCTGAAGTCCTGGAATCAGAAGATAAAATAGTTTCGAAAGAATTCACTGGACTCCTCCTAAAAGAGATCCCAAATTGAAAACTCCAAGAAATATAGTAGCCAAATTCCAGAATTACAAAATTAAGGAAAAAACACTGCAAGCAGCCAAAAAGAAACAATTCAAATATTGCAGAACTAGAGTCAGGACCACACAGGACCTAGCAGCTTCTACATTAAAAGACTGGAGGGATTGGAATTTGATATTTCATAGGGCAAGAGAGCTACGACTTCAACCAAGGATTAACTATCCAGCAAAACTGAGCATAATCTTTCAGGCAAGGAGATGGTAGTTTAATGAAATTAGGACTTCCAGATTTTCCTGATGAAAAAGCCAGAGCTCAATGGAAAATTCGATCTCAAATTACAAGACTGAAGAAAGACATAAAAAGGGAAACAAGGAAAACACAGACTCACACATACATACATGCACACACCCACACTCATGCACACATGAACATAATGTGGTATGCAACAAGAGCAAAATGTTCACATCCTTATACGAGGAGCTGATAACTGTCAATATTGAAATTTATATGATTACCATGACCTTCAAAAGGGTTATACATAGATAGAGGGTGTGGGGATAAAGGAACTAATCTGAAGATTAAAAAATAAAAAACTTTATTGAGGGGATCAAAGGGACTGTAATGGGATAAAAGGAAAGGAAGATATAAGAAAAGGTAAAATATGCCATTTGAAGAGGCATAAAAACAAACTGTAGTAGAGGGGAAAGAAAGAGGGAGAGGAACAACATTTAAACACTATTCTCACTGGTTCTGGTTCAAAGAGGCATCAACTTAATCAGTAAAGTTTAAGATTCTAATGTGAATAGACACATAAATTCACTAAATAGAGGAAAAGAAGGGAGGGAGAAAAGCACTGTTTGAAATCTACTCTCATTGGTTTGGTGTCAAACGGGGAATAACTTACTCTGATACTTACAAAAATGTATTGTGTCCTATAGGAAGTAGCAGGGTAAGGGGGGATAAAAAGGAGGAGATTATATAAAAGGGGGTGATTAGAGGGGATTGAAATAGTAGTAAGGGGAGAGGGTAGGTTAAAAAGGGAGGTCACTGGGTGGGAACATTGAGGGAGGGAGCGATCAAAAGGGAAAACTTCAAGGAGGGGAAGGCAGAAGGAAGAAACAAAAACATAAGCAGGGGAGATAATAGGACGTAGGGGAAGAGACAGATAGTCATCATTACTGTGAATGTGTAAGCAAGATCAAGAGGGAGGTGGGAAATTGGGAAAGAATTTTTACAACCTATGTCCCTGATAAAGGACTCATTTCTAAAATATATAGAGAATTGTGTCAAATCTGTAAGAATACAAGCCATTCCCCAATTGATAAATGGTCAAAGATATAAACAGGCAGTTTTCAGAGAAAGAAAATAAAGATATCTATAAGCATATGAAGAAATGCTTTAAATCACTTTTGATTAGAGAAATGCAAATCAAAGCTCTGAGGTACCACATCTCTCCAGTCAGATTGGCTAAGATGACAAAACAGGAAAATGACAAATGCTAGAGAGGATGTGGGCAAATTGAAACACTAATGCATTGCTGGTGGAGTTGTGAACTTATCCACCCATTCTGGAGTGCAATCTGGAATTATGCCCAAAGGGCTATAAATAATTTCATACCCTTCGACCCAGCAATACCTCTTCTAGGGTTATATCCCAAAGAGATCATAGAAGTGGGAGGAAGACCCATATGCACAAAAATATTTATAGCAGCTCTTTTCTTGGTTGCAAAGAATTGGAAATTAAATGGGTGCCCATCACTTGTGGAATGGCTAAACAAGTTGTGGTATATGCATGTAATGGAATACTATTGTGCTATAAGGAATGAGGAGGAGACAATTTTCATATTTACCTGGAGAGGCTTATACAAACTGATGCTGAGTGAGAAGAGTAGAACCAGGAGAAATTTGTGTACAATCACAGATACAGCATATGTGTGATGACCAACTATGACAGACTGGACTCTTCTCAGCAATGCAGTGATATGTCAATCCTGAAAGACTCATGAAGAGAGAGATGCGACATCCAGAGAAATAACTAGAAAGAACTGAGCTTGAATCCTGATGGAAGAAAACTAATTGATCTTTTTCTTTTCATGGTTTGGTTTTATTTCTTCTTTACCATTTTTCTTCCCATCTAGTACAATTCGCCTTTGTAACTTGACTAATGTCTAATGTGAAAGTATTTGCAGATCCTATACTGGAGTATATGCCATGGTGGGGGGTGGGGGAGGGAGGGAAGTGAAATTTGAAACTCGAGAAACTATGGAATTGAATCTTGTAAACTAAAAATAAACAAATATAAAAAAAAAATTCACTTTCCAATCTGTAGGGATTGGGTAAGATATCAAGCAAAGACACCAACTATTTTGGATAACATTCAAGTACATGGGTATTTAGTGATTTCATAGGCACATTGGATTACAGGATGAGAAGATGTGGTGCTGGAAGGAATGCTTAGGCATTATTTTACAGATTAGGGGGTTGAGATTTAATGAGGCTAGACGACTTGTTTTAGATCACACAAAATGTTAAGTGACAGAACTGGGATTGGAACCTAGGTCTTCTAGCCACAAATCACATACTAAACCATATGATTTCATTCCTGTTAAAAACATAAGCATTTTCCTTTTAAGAAACAGAAAATTACTTACAAACCTCAACAAAATGACAAAATTATCTTTTGCACATGAAATACACAATGGGAAAATGAACCTGCAATATTTTTTTGGTTGGTGGTGGTAGATAACATTTATTATTACATAGCAAATGTGCATAAAGAATACATACAGAATGCTCAGGGATGGAGAATAGATGCCAATCGTCATGATATTACATCATGCTGAGGAAGCAAAACAATTGAATCCATAGCTGTGAACAGTTTAAATGTCCCCTATCTAATTGTCCCTTTACCAGTTCAGTTCAGCCAAATGTGGAAAGCTAGCTCATAACCACATAGAAGTAACAGTTCATTTGCTCATGAGATCACAGACTTAGAATTGGGATGATAGAGTTCAACTCATTCAACCTCTAATT
This sequence comes from Gymnobelideus leadbeateri, assembly GCA_011680675.1. NCBI lineage: Eukaryota > Metazoa > Chordata > Mammalia > Diprotodontia > Petauridae > Gymnobelideus > Gymnobelideus leadbeateri. Next base: position 243,443 of record WOXC01008643.1, on the reverse strand, counting down.
TTCTAGATGAGGAATCCGAGGAACAGATAATTGAAGTGAATTATCCAGGGCAACACACATAACAAGCAGCAAACCCAGGATTAGAACCTTGAACATTGGCTCTAAAGCAAATACTTTTATTTTTCTAATGGTGTGTAAACTGAGGGCAAAAATTGTTCAGACTCATGAAGGAGAGAAATGTGACATCCAGAGATATGACTAGAAAGAACTGAACTTGAATCTTGATGGAAGCAAACTAATTGATCTTTTTCTTTTCATTGTTTGGTTTTATTTCTTCTTTACCATTTTTCATCCTACTTAGTACAATACACCTTTGTAATTGGGCTAATGTCTAATATGAATGTATTTGCAGATCCTATACTGGACTATATGCTGTCAAGGGGGGTGAGGGGAGGGAGGTAAAGGAAATTTGAAAATCAAGGATCTATGGAATTGAATCTTGTTAACTGAAACTAAACTAATAAATTAATTTAAAAAAAAGAAATTGTTCAGAACATCCTAACTGTGAATACCAAGCACAATTTCATTGTCTTCATGTTTTGAGGACACTTCTATGATAAATCCTAGACAGTGACATCATTTGTCCAAATAAAATACTTTTATTCATTCCATTTCTTGAGAACAAAAAAGAATTCTATGAGCATGGCCATTATTCCCCAGGGCTAAGCAAATAGGGATGAAAGCCATAAGAATCAAATTTCTTTAACACAAGGAAAATATGAAACTGATTATTCATGAAAAAACATTCTAGGCTTGAATAGTCTATTTTGAAAGAGGTTAGGAATTTGGTTTGAACAACAATATCATTAATAAGAAATAAAATTGAGCACTAATTTAAATATCATTTCCTTACTCTCTTCAACTCATAGTTAAATGAAATTGAAATACTTTTTCCCTAAAAAATAAAATAAAATAACTACTTTGATCAATTTTCAATTTTAAACTATTTCAGAATTAAAGAGGCCACACAAGGGGTGGCTAGGTGACATAGTGAGTGGAGCACCAGCTCTGGAGTTAGGAGGACCTGAGTTCAAATCCAGCCTCAGACACTTAACACAAAAACTAGCTGTGTGACCTTGGGCAAGTCATTTAACCCTAATTGCCCTAAAAAAAAAAAAGTAAATAAACGAATAAAGAGATCACACAAGAGGGAAAAATTGTGCCCCACTCCTCAATATTTTCCAAAATTTGTAAGAGCTCTTAGGGAAGATAAGTTATATTTCCTATTTTCATATGAATAAACAAAACTTAAACTTGCCTTAGAAAATTAAAAGAATGTGAGTGTTATCTGTCCTCTACCATGTTGTTGTTGTTGATGTACAGTTATTTCAGTCATGTCAGATTCTTGGTGACCCCATTTGGTGTTTTCTTGGCAAAGGTACTATAATAGTTTGAGATTTTCTCCACCAGCTCTTTTTACATATGAACAAACTGAGGCAAACAGAATTAAGTGACTTGCTTAGGGTCACACAGCTAGTGTCTGAGGTCAGATTTAACTAAGGTCTTTCTGACTTTAGGTCCAGTAGTCTTTCCACTGAGCCACTTAGCTGCCCTATCCTCTATCAGAGCAGTAGATAAACCTTGGAAATAAGCATTGTTTGTTTTGAATTTTCAATTAAGTGAGTGATGTCTTAGAAAGAATAATGGAAATGAGGCCTGAGGACATTGGCTAGAATCCTGCTTCTACTAACTACTGCCTATGTGGTGTTTGACCTCTCTGGGGCTCAGTTTAAAAAATTGATCTTAATCATCTTAAAAATGCATGGAGGAATTGACAAAATGGGTCCATATTTTCAATGATACAGAATTCCCATGAATGTTATAAGTTGGAACTCATCTTCACCTTCTAATTGTATACTCCAATTGTCCAGGTCCATCAATCAATCCACTATCTATAGAATATAATGATGACATGATGGCAGTAATACAAAACTGAGCCTACCCCTGCCTCAAGAAGCTTGCATCATACTGAGGGCTTAAATTTCTTCTCAGGCATGCAATTATACTCAGTATATTGTCTGGCACCGAGTAGATACTTAATAAATTCTTTTTGCTGGACTAAGAGAGAAGGATAGAGGCCCTAGATGATATTCTTGCTAAAAGTATTGGTTTGATGATTCCTTGGTAAAGAGAATTTGTTGATGAGGAAACTTCATCTATCAATAAAGGTCAATATGTAAAACGTAGTCTTAGCTAGTGCTTGTAAGCACTGAATACTCTGCCAGGGATGGTCACTGTAGTAACTTGTCCAGGGTCACGTAGCCAGTATGTGTCAAAGATAGAACTTGATCTCATATTTTCATGGTCCTGGAGCTTACTCATTATTGATTACATCACATTACCTCTCATTGATCTGGCTTATTAACATGTACAAAATGAATATAAGTTGCTTTTGATGGGAGGGGCAATGGAAACAATTAAATGAATTAGTGAAGATTTCTTGAAGGAGATGTTATTGATTCTAAGAGGTAGAAGTGAGGAGGTAGAGCATTATAGAAACCAGATAAAGGAGATCCAATATCATGTACAGAGAATAACTAGTAGACAGACTTAGCTAGAGCACAGAGTGAGTGAAGGAGAGAATGGTATAATTCATGTAGAGCAAGAAGGTAGAATCATATTAGGAAAGGTTTTCATTGCTAAGTAGAGAAATGCATATTTTATCCTAAGAACAATAAGGAGCCATGAAAGCTTGTGGAGCCCATAGAAATGCTTAATTAGTCCTCTTTGCTTGATTGATTGAGCAGAGAAATTATAGTCAGACCTGGGTTTTAGTAATAGTAAATTAGCAATAGGGTGGAAGATGGATTGGAGATGGGGAAGAGTACAAATCGGGAGACAAGTTAGAAGTCTTTTGCAATAGTAAAGGAGACAGATGATGAGGACATGTACTACAGTAATCGTGGCAGAAATTAAGAAATGTAAACTGGTGTAACCTTGACTTATTGAGTGGCTCAGTGTGTGGCCCATCCAACTGTCTAACATACTCCTTGATATATACATTCTTTTTTTTTTTAAAGCAATTGGGGTTAAGTAACTTGCTCAAGGTTACACAGCTAGTCATTATTTATGTGTGGGTGCTCATTTTCTGAGGCCGGATTTGATCTCGGGTCATCCCAACTCCGAGGCCGGCACTCTTACTCACTGCGCCATCTAGCCGCCCCGATATATACATTCTTCATGTATTTTTTTGAAAAGGTCAAGGTACCCCAGTGCAACCAGGGCCATTTCCAGTTGTCATAATCCATATGTGGCCAATGCACCCAGATGGATCTAGAGAAGAAAGTGAGGCTTGTGCCTTTGCACAGTGCTGCCTCACTTAAATATAATTCACTGGCATACTATGGCATCACCTTTCTGATGTTGTGGTCCTCTTCAAGAACAAAGGACAAATAGCTCTTTCCTGTGTGAATGGCTAAGCTGATCTTTTTGGAACAAATGTGGATCTCATGGATCAGGATTTAAAATAATTTGCAATCTGTCATTGTGGACCCCAAAGCTATCTACAAGCAAAAACATGGTCCAATGAATGATAATTCCACAGGATGCTGTGAATGAATTTATGAAATATCTGTGTATCTAACCCAGTCAAAATGGGAGCTAACATTCTTTTTTTTTTCTTTTTGGAAGGGCAGAGCAATTGGGGTTAAGTAACTTGCCCAAGGTCAATTTATGAAATATCTGTGTATCTAACCCAGTCAAAATGAGAGCTAACATTCTTTTTTTTTTCTTTTTGGAAGGGCAGAGCAATTGGGGTTAAGTAACTTGCCCAAGGTCACATGGCTACTTAGTGTGTCAAGTGTCTGAGGCCGGATTTAAACTCAGGTCTTCCTGACTCTAGGGCTGGTGCTCTCCTTACTGTGCCACCTAGCCACCCCAAGAGTTAACTTTCAATAAGAAGCATTTGGACTATTGAAACATGGGTTTCAGCTAAGAGTGTGAAAATATTAATGGGTCAAAAAGAAAAGTTTACCCTCCTTCAGCTCTACTAAAGAAAATAAGAAGAAAAAAACAGAATTTTGTGGGAATGTAAAGGACATTTTTTCAAGAGAAGTCCTTCTAAGAAGATTCAAAGTAGCTCATATTCCCAATTGTTTTCTTAAAAGATATACAGGAGGGCTAAATGGGCATTATGCAGTGTACCTAGTGAAAATGGAAATATGCTGAGTCCCTCCTATGTGATTTTGCTTAGTTTTCATAGAAATCTGTATTTGTGGAGAAAAGCAGCTTGGTTTTACTGCAGGGAGTTGTCTTTCTGGCCCCCAGCTTGGTGATATTAGAAGCAGTCAGAGGAGTTTAGAATGACTGAGGAGGGAGGATACCACTGAAATAATGGATCGTTTTATGGATCAGAAACAGTGTTTCAGGTGGAGTAATTTCAGGAAAACTCATGTAAGAAAGTAATAGAAGATTCCATTCCTCCAAAGTATATGCAGTGCCTCACGGCTTAATATTTTTCTCTTTTTTTGCTCCTTTTAAAAAATGTATATTAATCATATATGTTCACATACATATATACTGTATATATACCGATGTGCATATGTATATACATATGTGTATCGTGTGCTGTGTGTATATGTATATGTGTATATGTATTCCAATAGGTGACTTGGGGTTAATTTTTAAAGTTATCTAATAAAACATAGCTCAACCTTCATCAATATAGACATATAAAAAACCTTGTTTAGAAGTGATATATAAGAAAGTACAATAAAGTCAGAGGACCTTTGATCTGATACTTACCAGCCAGATGACCTAAAGGACATCCTTTCTCTCTCTCTCTTAGGACCTCATATCATCATGTTCCCCATTAGTAATAACAGACAGATAGCCTATATAATATCTATGGCCCTTTATGTTCTAAATCTATGATCCTATTATCTATACAGGGCAGCTAGGAGGCTCAGTGGATAGAGTACCACATCTGGACTTAGGCAGAGCTAAGTAAAAATCTGACCTCTGATATGTGTTTACTAACTGTGTGACTCTGGGCAAATGATTTAATTCTGTTTGACTCAGTTTCCTCATCTGTAAAATGAGTTGGGAAAGAAATTGGCAAACTATTCCAGTGTGTGAAGAAACCCCCAAATGGACTCTTAAAGAATCAGACAAGACTGAATATTCCACCCAGCTGCTGGAAGCAGACGTGTATGTTACTGCCCTTAAACAGGTGGCTGCCAAGTGGCAACAGAGCTGCCTGTGGGTGCTTGACATTTTGTTTTGTGTTCTGACCAAAAGGTGAAAATGATGAGGAATCAATGTGTCTGAGAAACAGTGCTGTGCTAGAGTTTCCTCATTTTGAAAAATGAATTTGGGGGGTGGAGCCAAGATGGTGGCATAGAAGCAGGAAAACTCCATGCACTGCCCCCAAAACCACCTCAAATACCTATAAAAATTGCTCTAAACAAACTTTAGCCTACAGAACCCAAAAAATGACAGAGAGAAAGAAACCTCCCACAGAAGGCACACAGAAAGGGTCCATTACAGCCCACTGGGAGAAGAACCCAGCCCTGAATGAGCTCATAGTTTTATCCTCAGGGCAGCCATGACCAGCTGTGGCTGGAGATACTTCAGGAGACTGGATCACCAGCAACTGTGGCAGTTTCCAGAATTATCAACCCATGAATGCCAAAGATAAAGTGAGAGGTCAGTGTGGACTTTGAGAACAGATGGTCTGGTAGTGCAGTCTGACCTCTGCCCCCAGAGGGAGAAGCAGCTGAGGCACTGTGGCCATGCAGCTGCCACAACATGTCTGCTTCAGAGCTCCTGACCTACAGATTGGAGGGGGACCAAGCACCAATTCTGAGGGGAATCACTCTTGCTTTAACCTGCTTGGATTTGGACTGCTGTCAAAGGTAGATGTCCTGGGGTGTATGATCAGGTGCCAGAGCCAGAGGAAGCTTCAGAGAGGGCACCCAACTAATAGCTCCAGCAGTAGCGAAAACCCCAGACATTTGGGACAAAGCTCTTCTTTCTAGAACCAGAGTTCTACTGTGGTAAAAAGCTCAAAAGTCAAGTAATTGAGTTTCAACATGAGCAAGCAAAGAAAACAAAGAAAGCTCAGCAATCCAACTTTAAATTTCTTTTTAGGGAAAAAAGGATCAAAGCATGGAACAGTAGGAAGACAGTGAAGTCAGAACTTCCACACCAAAAGCTTCCAAGAAAAATATGAACTGGTTACAGGCCATAGAGGACGTTAAGAAGGATTTTGAAAACCAAATAAGAAAAGTGGAGAAAAAATTGGGAAGAAAAATGAAAATGATGCAAGAAAATTATGAGTGTCAAAAACCTGGCTGAAGAAAATAACACCTTAAAAAATAGACTGGGGGGGGTGGAGCCAAGATAGCGGAGTGGAGACAGATCATCCAAGCCACTCTGCCCCCAGATTCCCCCCAAACTATGTGGAGGGGGACTCTGAACAGCTTCTGGAGCCCCAGCACCCACAGAATGACACAGAGAGGCTAGTCTCCCACTGGGGACAGCCCAGCAGCCCTGCAGGAGGGACCAGCGCAGCAGTCTGGGAGCCTACAGCGGAAGCCGAATCGAGTCGGAGCTGAAGACCCCGTGAGCCGAGGTTTTAGACCCAGGGTGCCAGGGCCAACAGCCGACTGGAGGAACCCCAGAACACCAGTAGCTGTGGCGACTCCAGAATTGTCAACATGGACATGCCTGGGACAAAGTGAGAGGTTGGTGTCCTATGGACTTTGGAACCTGTATTTGGGGAGTGTGTCAGCTTCCTCCCCTGGGGGCTGGAAGCTGCTGAGGAGACACGCCATTTTGTGGTTTTTCAGAGGCAGCTCCAGCTCCTGGCCTGCAGAACCGTAGGGAGATCCAGCGATCAGTCTTGGGGGGTGATCGCTCTTGTTTGACCTCCCTGGAGCTGGATTGTGATCTAGGGTGGAGGTCGTGGGTGGGTTTGCAGCTTGCCAGAGACGGAAGTTGCCCCCCACACGTTCGGGACGAAAATTCCTCTAGCTGGCCTTAAAGCCATAGTGTGGCAACAAGCCCAAAAGTCAAGTAATTGAGTGGCAACATGCCAAGGAAAAGGAAACAGAAAACTGCAACCCTAGACTCCTATTTTGGGGACATAGAGCCGGAGGGGGACTGTGAGGTCAGAAGTCCTGCTCCAAAAGCCCCAGGGGAAAACATGAGTGGGTTGCAGGCCATGGAGGACCTTAAGAGGGACTTTAAAAATCAAATAAGAGAAGTGGAGGAAAAATTGGAAAGAGAAATGAGAAGGATGCAGGAAAAGTATGAAATGAGGGTCAACAGCCTGACTGAGGAAAACAACACCTTAAAGGGTAGACTAACTCAAATGGCAAAGGATGCCCAAAAGGGCAATGAGGAGAAGAATGCCTTAAAGAGTCGAATTTGCCAGATGGAAAGGGAATCTCGGGGGTTCACTGAGGAGATTCATTCCTTCGGAGTTGGACTGGAGCAGATGGAAGCTGATGACTTTGTGAGAGGTCAAGATGCTGTTGAGCAGATCCAAGCAAACAAAAGATTAGAAGGCAATGTGAGGTATCTCATGGGAAAGGCCACTGACCTGGAAGATGGATCCAGGAGGGACAATTTGGAAATTGTTGGACTGCCCGAAAGCCATGATCAAAGAAAGAACCTAGAAACCACCCTTCAGGAAATTCTCAAGGAAAATTGCCCTGATGTTTTGGATCCAGAGGGAAAAATAGAGGTTGAAAGAATCCACATGTCACCTCCTGAAAAAGATCCCCAAAGGAAAGCTCCCAGGAATATTATAGCCAGGTTCCAGAATCCCCAGATCAAGGAGAAAATACTACAAGCAGCCAGGAAGAAACAATTTCAATATTGTGGAAACACAATCAGAATAGCCCAGGACCTGGCAGCTTCTACACTGAGGGATCAAAGGGCATGGAATATCATATTCCAGAGGGCAAAAGAACTGGGAATGAACCCAGGGGTCACCTACCCAGCAAAACTGAGTGTTTTGTTTCAGGGGAAAATATGGTCATTCAGTGGAATAGAGGACTTTCAAGCATTCCTGAGGAAAAAACCAGAATTGAATAGAAAATTTGACATCCAGACACAAGAAGCAAGAGATGCCTGAGAAGGTAATCAGGGAAAAGAAATCAAAAGGAACTTATCAAAGTTGAACTATTTACATTCCTATATGGAAAAGCAATAACTGTGACTGATGATATCTTTCACACTATGAAAATAATGGAAGAAGGGTGTGTGGTCATATGAGTACATATGTGAATGTGTGTGTAGATGGTTACAGTTATATATGGATAGAGGGCATAGGTTGAATTTGTTGGGAAGGGAGAGTACTCAAGGGATGAAATTATGATGTGAGAGAGGAAAGTGGCAAGAGGAGATGGGGAGAGACAGGGTAGGGTAAACTATCTTATGTAGAAGAAGCAAGGGGAAATGGTTGTAAGTGGGGGAAGAATAGGAAGGCAAAAAGGCAAAATCACATTCTCATTGAATTTGGTTCAGGGAGAGAATGACATACATAATAAATGGGATATCTCAACCTGCAGCAGAATAGGGGGAAGGGGGATGAGAGGGGGGATGATGGATGGGAGGGCGTCCTTGGGGTGAGGGGAGGTTGGAAGTACCCACTATAGAAGAGGGACAGGATCATGTGGGGAATGGACCAGGTGGGGTGTGGGATGAGTGGGATGGAATTGTAAACAGCCTTGTACAATATATCTACTATGATAATATTTTGCATAGCTAGACATGTACAACATATACTGAATTACTTATCTCCCCAGAGGGAATGGGTGACAAGGGAAGAAGGAAATGGATCTGAAAGTCGAGGTCTTAACATTAAATGTTTCAAATATATATAAACACTATTATTAATACTCTTTTGCTTATAATTGGGAGATAAGATGTGCAGGCATTGGGACACAAAGATTCGCCTTCCTCTAATGGAAAAGTCGAAGGGGGTATGGGAGAAGGTATGGGAGAGAGCAGATTGGAGGAAGCGATCTTGTGGGACTACTATTCTGGGAGGTTGGGTAGGGGAATAACGGGGGGAAAATGATTGTAACTCAAAATCTGGTGGAAATGAATGATGTAAAACAGAAGTTAATAAAGCATTTGTTTAATAAAAAAAAGAATGTAAGCATAAAAAAAATAGACTAACTCAAAAGGCAAAAGAGGCTCAAAAAAGCAAGGAGGAGAAGAATGCCTTAAAAAGCTGAATTTGACAGATGGAAAAATAATTTCAAAAGCTCACTGAAGAGAATAATTCCTTCAGAATTAGAGTGGAGCAAATGGAAGCTGGTGGCTTTGTGAGAAATCAAGATATAAAACAGATCCAAACAAATGAAAAATAGAAGGAAATGTGAAATATCTCATTGGAAAATCAACTGACCTGGAAAATAAACCCAGGAGAGATCATTTCAACATTATTGGACTACCTGAAAGCCATGAAAAAAAAAAACCTACACATCATCCTTCAAGAAATTCTCAAGGAAAAATGCCCTGATGTTTTAGAACCAGAGTGCCAAATATAGGTTGAAACAATCCACCAATCACCTCTTGAAAAAAATCCTAAAAAGAAAACTGCTATGAATATTACAGCCATGTTCCAGAGTTCCCAGTTCAAGGAGAAAATATTACAGGCAGCCAAGGAGAAACAATTTGAATATTGTGGAAACACAATCAGGATAACACAATATCAAGCAGCTTCTACACTGAGACCTAACCAAGAACCACCTACCCAGAAAAACCGAGTACTATGTTTCAGGGGAATATATGGTTATTCAATGAAATAGAGGACTTTCAAGCATTCTTGATGAAAAAAACAGAGTTTAATAGAAAATTTGACATTCAGATACAAGAAGCAAGAGAAACATGAGAAAGTAAGAAGGGAAAAGAAATCATAGGAACTTATCAAAGTTGAACTATTTACATTCCTACATGGAAAAAATGATAATTGTATAATTGTATTTCTCAGTATGAGAATAGTTGAAGGGAATATATATATATATATATATATATATATATATATATATATATATATATATGCACATGCATGCACACACACACATACACACACATAATACACACACACACACACACATATATATGTCTATATGGGGGATATATGGGTGTATAAAAACATATGTGAGTGTGTGTATATATGTGTATAGGTATACATAGACAAAGGGCACAGGACCAATTGAATAGGAAGGGATAATACTTAAAAAGTGAATTTGAGAGGTGAGAGAGGAATATGAGAGGGGATGGGGAGAGGCAGAATGGGGTAAATTATCTCATATAGAAGAGGCAAAGGAAAACTGTTACAATGGAGCGGAAGAACAGGAAGCAAAAGGGAATGGGTCAACCTTGCTCTTATTGAATTTGTCTTAGGGAGGGAATTACATACACACTAAATAAGGCATCTCACCTACAGGAGAGTAGGGGGGAACTGGATGAAAGTGGAGATGATGGAGGGGAGGGCTGGTTGAGGGGGAGGGAAGTTAAAAGCACACACTTTTGAAAAGGGAAAGGTCAAAGTAGAGAATAGAACAAGTATGTTCACAATATGTCCACTATGGAAATGTTTTGTATAGCTCCATGTGTAAAACCTATATTGAATCGCCTATCTTCCCAGTAAGGGTGGGTGAAGAGAGGTAGGAAGGGATAGAATATGGAATTCAAAATTTTAAAATCAAATGTTGAAAATATGCATATTATTATTTTTTACATGCAACTAGAAAATAAGATATACAGGCACTGGAGTATAGATATCCATCTTGCCCTGCTGGAAAGTCAGAAGGAGAATGGGGGAGGAGAGAGCAGACTAGGGGAGGAGGTATACAGTGGGATCACTGTTTTGGGGTAGTGGATAGGGGAAAGACAGGGAGAAAATTTGTGTCTCAAAATCTTGTGGAAATGAATGATGTAAACTAAAAATAAACATAAAATTTATTTTTTTTTTTGCCTTTTTGGAGGGCAATTGGGGTTAAGTAACTTGCCCAAGGTCACACGGCTAGGTTTTTTTGTTTGTGTGTGCGTTATGTGTCTGAGGTCGGATCCGAACTCAGGTCCTTCTGACTCCAGGGCCAACGCTCTACTCACTCCGCCACCTAGCTGCCCCTATAAAATTTAATTTAAAAAAAAAGAATCATACATGACTGAAAACAACTGAAGAATAAATGATCATTACAAAGGAAAACCCTTTATTTGCTGACCAATGGTTGACTCCCTTGGTTCCACTGTTAGCTAATTTTAAGAATTTTAGTGGAATTCCAAATACCCAGACTTTTAGCCACCTACAGTAGTTATGGATCCTATTCAAGGGTTAAGGGATGCGTTTTAACATTGCCATAGATAGATATGCTACTGGGACATGATTAGTCTTTTAAACTATTTTCAGAGGGTAGGAAAAGGAAAATAAAAATTAAAAACCTGAACAGATGTTTGAAACTGACTGAAGTATATGGTACCCTGGAGTATTTTCTCCTATAACTTGAGAGAGAGAGATTAGAAATTCACTTATAAGAGGTAAGGAGAAAGGAAAGGAAAGGAAAGGAGAGAGAAGAAGGAAGAGATAGGTGGTGGGGGGAAACAAAGTGGAGTAGGGAATGGAGAGAGGAGAAGGGTAGGGAAATGAGGAAAGGGGAGCATTTGAATATATGGAAGTGCCTTAGATCCTGTCTTAGACAATTGGGAAATGGCTGGAGAATTGTGGTATATGAATGTGATGGAATAATATTGCCCTTTAAGAAATTGTAAAGCGCGTAGTTTCAGATAATTCTAGGTAATAGGATACTAGGTAAATGTCCTTTAAACTCCAATCTAGAATACTAAATTGTAGGAATCTTATATTATCCAAGTGATATTTAGCAGATCAGTGCCAGGAGTACATTTATAAACAGAGAGTAACATTGTAATAAAAAACAAATTTAAATTAATTAAAAACATTTTAAAATTTTTATCCACATCCCCAGAGGATGTTGATTTATATTAGTCATTTCTTGACAGAGAGATGATGGATACAATGTGCCAAAGCATAGATTTTTGGACATGCTCACTGCATAGATTTATTTGATTTTTTTGATGCTTATTAAAAGCCACTACTCCTACCCCACTCCCATTTTTTCTCCACCTTTGGGCAGTTGTTGTTTCTCAGTTATTTTTCAGTCATATCTGACACTTCATGACCCCATTTGCCGTTTTCTTGGCAAAGACACTGGAGTGGTTTTCCCTTTCTTTCCTCAGCTCATTTTACAGGTGAGGAAATTGATGCATGATTAAGTGAATTTGCCTAGGTTCACACAATTGGCTAGCATCTGAAGCCATACTCATCCTGAAGATGAGTTTTCCTGACTTAAGGCCTGATACTCTATCCACTGTGCCACCTAGCTACCCCAGGTTGGGGAAAGAATCTAGCACTGCAATTCTAGATTCCTCTACAGGCTGTACTCCAGATTTCTGCTATGCTGAGCTCTTCATCATGAAGTCTCAGTTCACCCTCTGCAATCCACATATTGGAAGTATTTTCCACCCATGCTGTCTTTCTCTCTGATTTGATAACTCCTCTAAAAACCTCCATTTAAGGAGAGGAACCTGGCCAACCATGTTTCATTCCAGGAATCCTTTACTATGTTCTAGCTCTTCATCCTAAAGGTTCACTCCAAGACTCCATCTCACTTCCTTTTATGTATCGACATCTTGTCTTATTAGAATGTTTAAGTCAGAGTCTGTATATCTTTCTACTTATATGTTTATTGCCTAACTGACTAATATCCCAAAAAGAAGGTCACTGAAATATAATTTAATGCACAAAACAATAGCAGAAGGAAAGTCACAAGAATCACCAATAAGCAGGACGTTTTCGCAAGTAATATAGAATTTATGATATACTATTTTTTTAATAAAGCAACCAAGCTCAGTAAAAAATGGAGATCATGGTCTTATATAGAATCTTCTTTTATGTGTTTTGTTACTTGCATGCAAATTCCATTTTTTTTCAGATTAAGAAAAAATAAAAGTCCCCTCCTTCTCTGATTCACTTTACACTTCTTATTTTCTGTTTCCTGTTTTTCCCCTATATCCTTTATTTTCTTTTCTCTTACCTCTCAGACAGATCATATGGTACTGCTATTCATTCTCTGACCATTAAATGCTAGCTGGACATTCAAAATAGATATAAAACAGAAGGTGACAAAGAAATTATGAGTTTTCTCTAGTACTCCTCTGAGCAATAACTGCATTCAAAGTAGTAGTAGTAGGAGGAGGAGGAGGAGAAGGAGGAGGAGGAGGAGAAGGAGGAGGAGGAGGAGGAGCGGTAGTAGTAATAGTAGTAATTGTAGTCTTTGCAGTTGTTGTAGTTGTTGTAGTAGTGGTAGTTGTGGTGGTTGTTGTATTTGTAGTAGTGACAATAATAATAACCAGCATTTCAAATCTCCTGAAAGTTTGCAAAGTTGTTTGAAAATATATCATTTTATCCTTACAACATTGCTGGGAGGAAACTCAAGCAGAAAGAGATTAAACGACTTACCAGAATCATAAAGCTAATATCTAAAGCTCACTGTGGATTCAACTCTTGTTGATCCCAGGTCTATCACTCTATTCATCTAGCTGCCTCTAGTCAGATTACTGTTTGTTTTATCATCTGTTGAAAACCATAGCTTCAGTCCTGACCAGAACATCTCTGTGACCAATCATGTTGAAAGATACATGCTTCAAAAGCAAAACACAATTAAAATAGAGTGGAAATATGAACATGAAATTGAATCAGGTAGTAAACTTTCCCTCCCCCAAACACAAATGGTCACACTTTACTTATCCCAAAAGGGAATTAGAAAGAATGTTAGGGCTTCACTATATTGTACATGCATAGGAAGTGAGGGCTGCAAACTTCCTGAGGCTATAAAGTTAACATGTCGTTGAGCCAGGATTCAAAACCAAGTCCTTTATTTCTAATTTTACTCTACTAAATGTGATTTACACCTTCCCCTATGCCACTGATCACACATGTATACCCATATACACATGTGTGTGCATGTATATGTATATATGTGTGCATATCTGAATATATACACATTGTGGGTGTGAGTGTATTTATCCTAAAAAAACTTCTCTCCCCCTTTCTTTTTTTAGGACTAAGATATATTTCTGAGGATTTTAATTAGAAGTAATAACATGGAAAACAACAGTATTTTAAAAATTGATCCTGTCTCACTCCTCTCTCCCCACAATTCTATCTGTTTCTCTTTATTTTTTTTAAATGTGGATACTCTAAAGAAAGATATCTACATAGAAATAATAAGTTGAGACCCTTTGAGAACAAATGAATAATGTTCATCTTCATCTAATAAAAGAAAAAAAAACGAGGTCAGAGTATCATGGGCATGTTATTGAAAGAGCTAGGCCCCCTCAGTGTGGTAGATGAAAGATGAAATGACTGAGGAAACAAAGGTTCAAGCTTCCAAGCATATTGATTTATTAAAGCAACACATGCCAATTTCCTAACAAAGCAGGACCAGACTTCTTCAATTTAGGCTTGGACTGCAAATATAAGGCATGATAAACTTTTATACATTAAAAACAATGAATCAAATAAGGCCAATTAATTAAGAAGGAGCAAATACATTGGGTAATCTGATTTCTGACGGGATGAAAGATTAGGGACTTTCCAAATTGGAAGGGGTGGGTGAACAAATTCAAAAAAGGTGTGCCCCTTCCAAAGTACCTATAAAGAATCAAGTTTACATAGAAATAATGATTGATTCATCACTATTGGGCTTGATTTAAAATAAGACATATGGGTTCCTTGAGATGTACATTGTGAGAAAACAATATTTATAATTTAATTTAGGATTTTATTTTCCCAAGTTAAATGTAAAAACAATTTTTAACATTTGGGTTTTTTTTTAATTTTATTTTTATTTATCTTTTTGCATATAAAAAACAAGGATTTTTTTAACATTTATTTTCAAACATTTTGTTTCTAAAGCTTTGATTTCCAGATGCTTTCATTTCATCCCTCCTCACCCACCCCCATTGGTAAGACAAACAATTCAATATAGGTTATAAATGAGTAGTAACCCAAACGTTTCCATACTGGTTATATTGGAAACACTATTATATCCCTCCATCTTGTCCCACCCCCCACTTATTCTATTTTCTACTTTGATCCTGTCACTTTTCAAAAGTGCTTGCTTCTAACCACCCTCTTCCCCCAATCTGCCCTCCTTTCTATCATCCCCCCCTCTCATCCCCTTCCTCCCTGCTTTCCTGTAGAGTAAAATACCCAAATCAGGGTGTATGTTATTCCTTCCTTAAGCCAAATTCAATAAGAGTAAGGTTGACCCATTCTCTTTATCCTTCCTGCTCTTCCTCTCTATTGTAACAGTTTTCTCTTGTCTCGTTTATATGAGATAATTTACCCTATTCTGTCTCTCCCTTCCTCCCATTATATTCCTCTCTCACCTTATAATTTTATTTTTTAGATATCATCCCTTCATATTCAACTCATCCTGTGTCCTCTGTGTATACATGTACATACATATGCAAACCCTCACATATATATATTTATACACACCTATACTCTCCTATACATACAAATATATGTATGTATACATATATATGTATGTATACATATACATACATATATATGTATGTGTATATGTATGTGTGTATATGTATATATATACATATACACACACATTGAAGAGAATATATATATAGATATATATATAGATATATATATATCTATATATATATATATATTCTCTTCAATTGTCCTCATACTGAGAAAAGTCTCGAGTTACAATTATCATTTTTCCATGTAGGAATGTCAATAGTTCAACTTTAATAAGTTCCTTATGATTTATTTTCCCTGTTTACCTTCTCATGCTTCTCTTGCTTCTTCTATTTGAAAGTCAAATTTTCTGTTCAGCTCTGGTTTTTTTCATCAAGAATGCTTGAAAATCCTCTATTTCATTGAATAACCATATTTTCCCCTAAAGCATCATATTCAGTTTTGCTGGGTAGATGATTCTTGGTTTTAGTCCTAAATCCTTTGACCTCTGTAATATCATATTCCAAGCCCTTTGATCCCTTAGTATAGAAGCTGCTTGATATTGTGTTATCCTGATTGTGTTTCCACAATACTCAAATTGTTTCTTCCTGGCAGTTTGTAATATTTTCTCCTTGATCTGGGAGCTCTGCAATTTGGCTATGATATTCCTAGGAGTCTTCTTTTTGAGATCTTTTTCAAGATGCAATTGATGGATTCTTTCAACTTCTATTTTGCCCTCTGGTTCTAGAATATCAGGGCAATTTTCCCTGAAAATTTCTTGGAGGATGATTTCTAGTCTCTTTTTTTGATCATGGCTTTCAAGTAGTCCAGTAATTTTTTAATTAGCTTTCCTGGTTCTATTTTCCTGGGTCAGTGTTGTTTTTTTTTGTTTGTTTTGTTTTTCCAATGAGATATTTCATATTGCCTTCTATATTTTCATTTGTTTGGATCTGTTTTATAATATCTTGATTTTTCATAAAGTCATTAGTTTCCATTTGCTCCAATCTAATTTTGAAGGAATTCATCTCTTCAGTGAGTTTTTGAAATTCCTTTTCCACCTGCCAAAGTCAGCTTTTTAAGGCCTTCTTTTCCTCATCAACTTTTTGGGTCTGTTTTGCCATTTGAGTTAGTCTATTTTTTAAGGTGTTATTTTCTTCAGTATTTTGGGGGGTCTCCTTTAGCAGTGTTGACTAAGTTTTAATGATTTTCTTGCATCATTTTCACTTCTCTTCCCAGTTTTTCCTCCATTTCTACTTGACTTTCAAAATCCTTCTTGAGCTCCTCCATGGCCTGTAACCAATTCATATTTTTCTTGGAAGCTCTTGATGCAGGTGTTTTGCCTTTGTTTTCTTCTTCTAGTTCTAGGTTTTGATCCTTTTTGTCCCCCCAAAAAAGGATTATATGGTTTGATTGCTCTTCTTCTGCTTGCTTATCTTGCCAGCCAATTATTTGACTTTTGAGCTCATTGCCAAGGTAGAACTCTGCTTCCTGAATGGAGGGATCTATATCCAAAGTTGCTGGAGTTTTCATAGCTGCCAGAGCTATGAGGTGGGCATCCTCTCTACAGCCAGCACAAGAACTGGCCACACACACCAGGAATACCACCCAGATCCAAGCAGGTCAAAGCAAGAGCAATTACCCTCTCAATGGTCACTTGGTCCCCCTACAATCTGCAGGCCAGAGGCTCCAGAGGCAGCCACATGGCAGCAGCTGTATCTGTGGCTCCTCTGCACCTCTCGCCAAAGGGGCATGGACCAGACTGTGCTCTTCTGTCATTGAGTTCCGACAGAGTTCCCCTCCTGAGTTTTTACTTTATCTATGGTGTTTATGGGTTGAGAAGTCTAGACCACCACAGCTGCTGGTGCTAAACTCTCCTGAAGTCTCCTGTGGTCTGGGCCACTGTTCAAGGCTGCCCCAAGTCTGGGCTGGTGCAGGTCATGTGGGACTCAATTTGGCTCCCAGCCTTGTGTGATAGACCCTTTCTGTAGTCCTTCCAGGCTGCCATTAGTGGGAGATTTGCTTTTCTCTGTCGCTTTGTGGGTTCTGTACCTCTAAAATTTGTTTAGAGTCATATTTTATAGGTATCGGAGGTGGTTGGTACATGAGCTTAAGCAAGTTCCTGCTTTTACTCTGCCATCTTGGCTTTGCCTCCTTAACATTTGTTTTTAAAACTTTGAATTCCAAATCCTCTCCCTTTCTCCTTCCATACTCTCCTCCCATCACCGATTTAGCAGACAAGCAATTTGATATGAGGTAATACATGTATAGTAATGCAAAATCTATTTACATATTAGTCATATTATGAAAGGAAACATAAATCAAAAAAATCTTCAAGAAAAATAAATGAAGGAAAAATGTATGCTTCAATCTATGTTCAGACAGCATCAGTTCTTTCTCTGGGGATGCACAGAGTTTTTCTTCATAAGCCCTTCATATTTGTCTTGTATTACTGTTTTGATGAGAATAACTAAGTCATTCACAATTGATCATCTTACAAAACTGCTGTTCCTTTGTACACAATATATTTCACTTTGCATCAGCTCACGTATGTATTTCCAGGTTTTTTTTTTCTGAGAGCATCTTGTTCATTATTTCTTATAGCACAATAATATCCCATAATAATTTCATACCACAGTTTGTTCAGCCATTCCTCTATTAATGGGCATTTCCTCAATTTCCAATACTTTGTTCCTTGAAATGAGATTCTACAAATATTTTTGTACAGATAAATCCTTTCCATTTTTTAAATCTCTTTTTGAGATACCTACCAATAGCATTATTAGTTCAAAGGGTATATGTTTCAGTCACCTCTGTTCAGGCCATCTTTGCATCTTCAGATACTAGAACTTTGATTTAGTTAATGACTGGATTTTGTACAATCCTACGTGGCATATACATATGTTCATATTGATGGAATACTTAAATGAGCAAAGTTTCTTATGTTACACCCTGAATGGAAAAAACTAATTATAGCTTTATCCATTCAATTCAATCAATTCAACTCTATTTCATTCAAGTCAATTCAACAAGTATTTACTGAGCATATCCTAAGAACTACTTCCTACAGCTAGACTGTGTATCCTAAACTCACTGCAGAGTTTTGGAATTATTTTTGTCACCTAATTTCAGAATAACTCTATGAACTTGGAGTTCAAAGAGACCCTAGACATTATTCAGTTTAGCCCCCACCTTTCATAGATGAAAAATCTGATGTCCAGAAGGGTTAAGTGACTTTTCCTGGGTCACATAGTATGTGTCAGATCCAGGTTGCCTGAGTCCAAATCCATCGTGACTTCTCCTGCTCTACATATGTTCAGATTTTGTCCTTCTAATCTAGGTGCATAACTAAAGCAAGCAAAATGGAAATAGTTGATTAAAGGAGTATTGAGCTAAGTGGTTACAAAGTAGGACTGCTATTTATCCATATGCTAACAGATCAATATTTTGCCAGCAGTATTCACTTAGCTCAAGCCACCCTTTATCTACCTTGGTCGGTTAAACTTTTATTTTCCTGAAAGTTCATGGTGCCAATAGTTGTCTGCATGCATTTAGCTTGAGCCCTCATATACTACATTGAACAAGATTGTATATACAAAATGAAACATGTTTTGCTTTGCTAATAGCCAGTTATTGATGGTATGATGTATTAGAACTTATTGTAGATGCTGTCAACAAAGACTTGGGTTCAGATTCCATCTTTGATATTTACCAGTTGTCTGAGTGCAGATAAATAGCTTCACCTGTCTTGAGAAAGGGAATGATAGTACCAGCTCAAAAAAGCCCATTGTTAAATTTTCAGTGTGTAAATTTACTCCTCAGAAATCACTAAATGGTACAAAATAGGTCAATTGTCTTGACTTAAGAAAGTGGTAAAAATGTTAATAATACAAAATAAATTTAAAAGTATAACATGAGCAGATTTTTCTTTATCTAGAGTCAGTTATTAAATATTTACCATCACATCTCTATCTCTGAGATTCAAAATAAAATCGGACTAATTATATTTGTAACATCTAACTGGCAATATTGTTCAAAAAAATATTAAAAAATAAAAAAGGGGTGGCTAGGTGGCGCAGTGAGTAAGAGCGCCGGCCTCAGAGTTGGGATGACCCGAGATCGAATCCGGCCTCAGAAAATGAGCACCCACATATAAATCATGACTAGCCGTGTAACCTTGAGCAAGTTACTTAACCCCAATTGCTTTAAAAAATATTAAAAATTTAAAATATATACCTTAAGTTGGAATTTTTACACCTCTAAAACTTGCTATTATTACATTATCCATATCATAGCATGTATAATCATATCAAATATATCTTGAAGCACCACCAAAAACAAACTAAAATCAAATCAAAAGGAATCATAAGCTTCCTGGAAGAGAGGTGCTGAAGATGTAGTGTATTTTTCCAGACAAATCTTATCCTTTGTGTTAAGAGCCCTATGCTCTATTTGGAAAAAGTCTTGCCTCTGGTGTCATAATATTAGAAAACAGTGGAGTGGATTCAATGGTATCTATTATTTTTTCTTCTACCAATCAATTATGGGAAATTTGGAAAATCACCTCTTAACATCTCTATCACCCTATTTCTGCATTTAAATGATTCATCCACATGATTCCAAAGGTTTCTTGCAGTGTATGCTAGATTCTATACTGTCAGCTGGTCAACCTTTTAACAGTGACAAACTATCCAGAATTGATTAAATTTTAAGTCAGGAAAGTTATATTCCCCAATTAGGACTCTTCTCAGATCCCAGTGTTACATTTTAAAAGAAGCAATTCACCATAGTGGATAAAATACTAGAAAAAGATTTAGGAGACGTGTTTGAATCCTGTCTTGAATACTTACTACTTGGGCAATTGTGGATAAAGCAACAAACCTTACTGAAGTTAAGGTTTTCATATCTGGGAAATGAAAAAAAATTTATCATACCACATATGTCATAAAGTTGGTGTGAGGAAGGCAGATTGTATAATATAAATTGTCCTGGGAATATGAGATATTATTCTAGATTATTATTTATAAATTCCTGTGTTTGAACTGCAACTATGATGGGGGAGGGAGGTAGTGGTGATGGATGGAACATTCCAGGAGAACTCTCCCAGCATTTCCCTACAAATAATTTTAAATAACATGTCAAAGACAATTCTGGAGCAACATATCCAACAAAAGGTCAGGGTGGGAAGTTTTGTTTTGTTTTGTTTTTTTCAGTATAAAATTGCTTTGGAGGTCAGAAAGATGGTTCTGTGACACTGGAGGGGTGGGTGTAGACCCAAAGTTCAGCAGAATATCTACACCAGCCATGGACCTTCTAGGCAACAGTGGCACAGTATCACCAGTGGTAAGACAAGGACCTCTCACCCACCAGAAAAGATAAGGGGTTTGACCAGAAAGAAATTACAGGGGACATATGTGCACCTGT
Organism: Gymnobelideus leadbeateri; assembly: GCA_011680675.1. Classification (NCBI taxonomy): domain Eukaryota; kingdom Metazoa; phylum Chordata; class Mammalia; order Diprotodontia; family Petauridae; genus Gymnobelideus; species Gymnobelideus leadbeateri. The sequence continues at coordinate 222,496 of WOXC01008643.1, read as the reverse complement.
TGTGTGCAGTATCAGGTATAGGACCAGGCACAGGACTAGGCACCATTTGTCAACTTCATTGCCAGTTACTCATTTCAATGTCACAGTTCTAGGGTATGGAGGAGCACTAGAAATTGAAGTCTCAAGGGAGCAGAACCTTTCTTATAGAAAGCAAAATTCAGACCAGAAGATCAGTAAACACATCTCCCCCTGGATCACACTACCTTGGAAGCACTAAAAAAATTACAGACTCTCAGTTGTGAATACAGAAAGATGAAAAATCCTAAAGTTTTGGATACTGACAACCTGCCCAAGAAGATGTGGACAGAGCCCAACTTTAATGTAATGTTCAAAGTGAAGAAATGGATTGGAAAAAAATAAGCAAGCAAACCAAAAAGAACCTAATCATAAAAGCTACTATGGTGATGGGGAACATCAAGATGTTAACTCAATGATTTGAAAACATCTATAAACAATGCTTCAAAAATACAGAAATGAAGAAAATAATGAAATAAGAATTAACAGCTTGGCAAAAGAGTTACAGAAACATTGAATGATTCCTTAAAAACAGAATTGGTCAAGTGGAAAAAGAGATACAAAACCCCAAAAGAAATAAAAGCAGAATTGGGCAAATGATAAAAATATAGATTACAAACATAAAAATCACCTTTAATCAATTCTCTGACCTTATTCACTTAATTCTTTTAAGTACTCAATGATTTAATTTTCTCTTCTTTTATAAAACTGAGGTAACTGAAACATGAATAATACCTATGGTATATAAAAAATAAACAATTACATTATCTCTCAACTTTTTCCATCAAAAAATATGATAGCAAGGTTTTATCAAGTATGGAGGATGGGCTAGCAAATGGTATGAGTAAGAAACAGAGAGAAGGGGTTGGAGCCAAGATGGCAGAGTAAAAACAGGAACTCTGCTCAATTCCCACTCCAACCACCTCCAATACCTGTAAAATGTGACTCTAAACAAATTTTAGAGCTACAGAATTCACAAAGTGACAGAGAGAAACAAATCTACCACTGAAGACAGCCTGCCAGGCCAATAAGATCTATAGCATCAAACTGGGATCTGAGCACAGTCCCACATGATCCTGCTGCCTTGTCCCTGTGTTTACCCCGACCAACAGCCCAGACCAGCCTGAGCAGACTTCAGGAGAGTGAATCACCAGCATCTGTGGCATTTTCCAGACTTCTTAACCCATAAACACCAAAGAGAAAATAAAAGGTAAGTAGGGAACTCTGTTAAAACTGGGTGACTAAAGAGCACAGTCCAGCCCCTGCCCCTAAGGTGAGAGGTGGGAGAGGCACAGCAGGTATAGCTGCTGCCACACAGCTGCCTCCAGAGCTCCTGACCTGCAGATCATAGGGGGACAAAGCAACCATTTAGAGGGTAATTGCTCTTGCTTTGACCTGCTTGGATCTGGGTCTCTGTCTTGGACTGTGGTCCTGGAGTATATGGCAGTGTGCCAAAACTTGGGATGTCTGTAGAGAGGGAGCCCAGCTCAGACCTCTGGAAACAATTGTGAAACCCCAGCAATTTGAGATACAGCTCTTTCCACTCTGGAAGCAGAGTTCCACCTTGGCAAAGAGCTCAAAAATCAAGTAATTACCTGGCAAGATGAGCAAGCAGAGGAAGCACAATCAGATCATAGAATCATTTTTGGGGGACCTAAAGAATCAAAACATGGAACTAGAAGTCAGCAAAGTCAACACTCCTGCATCAAAAGCTTCCAAGAAAAATATGAATTGGTTGCAGGCCATGGAGGGGCTCAAGAAGGATTTTGAAATCAAATAAGAGAAGTGAAGGAAAAACTGGGAAGAGAAATGAGAATGATGTAAGACAATAATGAAAAGTGAGTCAACAGCCTGCTAAAAGAGACCCCCAAAATAGTAAAGATAATAACACCCTAAAATAGACTAACTCAAATGGCAAAAGAGTTCCAAAAAGCCAATGAGAAAAAATAGTCTTAAAAAAAACAAATTGCCCAGATAGAAAAGGAATTTCAAAAACTCACTTAAGAGAATAACTCCTTCAAAATTAGTTTGGAGCAATTGGAAGTTAATGACTTTATGAGAAATCAAGCTACTATAAAACACATCCAGACAAATAAAAAAAAGAAGGCAATGTAAAATATCTCATTGGAAAAACCATTGACCTGGAAAATAGTTGTAGGAGAGATAATTTAAAAATTTTTGGACTACCTGAAAGCCATGATCCAAAAAGGAGCCTAGACACCATCTTGCTAGGAATTATCAAGGAAAATTGCCTGGATATTCTAGAACCAGAGGGCAAAATAGAAATTAAAAGAATTCACCAATTGCCACTTGAAAAGATCACAAAAAGAAAACTCCTAGGAATATTATAGCCAGATTCCAGAGCTCCCAGGTCAAGGAGAAAATACTGAAAGCAATCAGGAAGAAACAATTTGAATACTGTGGAAATACAATCATTATAACACAAGACCTAGAAGCTTCTACATTAATGGATTAAAGGCCTTGTGACATGATATTCTGGAGGTCAAGGGATCTAGAATTAAAACCAAGAATCACCTACCCAGCAAAACTGAATATAATGCTTCAGAAGAAAATATGGTCATTCAATGAAAGAGAGGATTTCCAAGCATTCTTGATGAAAAAACCAGAGCTGAACAGAAAATTTGACTTTCAAATTGAAGAAGCAAGAGAACCATGAGAAGGTAAAGAAGAAAAAGAAATCATAAGGAACTTTATAAGTTGAACTACTGATATTCCTACATGGAAAAATAGTAATTGTAAGACTTTCCTCAATATGAGGATAGTTGAAGGGAATATATATATATATATGTATATATATATATATATATATACATATATATATATATATATATTTACATATATGTGGCTTTAATCTTATGAGAGTTTTAGGGGCGGCTAGTGAATAGAGTGCTGGCCCTGGAGTCAGAAGGACCTGAGTTCGGATCCAGCCTCAGACACTTAACACACACGAACAAAAACCTAGCCGTGTGACTTGGGCAAGTTACTTAACCCAAATTGCCCTTCAAAAAAAAATCTTATGAGAGTTTTAAAAAATCAGAAAGAGCACTTCCAAAGAAATTGTCACTTTAAGGCAATTGGTATGGAGAAGCTAAGACCTGGTGACGGCCCTATTGCTAAGATACATTTTCATTGAAACATAAAGCCTTTACTGATCTCCATCTTCCCTCCCCATATACTAGTGCTTTTTTCTTGACCTGAGCAGACAATGAATTTATTTTGTATATATTCTTGTGTGTATTTATTTCCTTTAAGAGAATGTTCCTTCCTTGAGGTCAGGCATTATTTCATTGTCTTTTCATTGTAGACAAACTACCTAATATATTAGTGCTTATTGAATGATGAATTGTACATGTCCCTGCTAAGATGAATGAATATATTTCTGTTCCCATGTGAAAGATCTCAAAATCACATCTAGTTGTTTCCTATGTTTCCTTTCACTGAATAATATTCAAATCATCTGTGACTCTGTCAGCATAGGAAATTCTTGGTAGGGTAAGTTTCTCCACCAAGACTGAACACAACCCATCTATGACATAGTAAATGAATTCTTGGAAGTTGTATAAGACATACAAACATTAAATTACTTGACCAGAATCTATAAAAGGTAGTAGAAACCAGATTTGAATCAATATATTCCTGAAGCCAAGTCTACCATTCTATGCAACACATCATGGTAATTCTTATTTTCTTTTATAAATGAAAGGTAAAATGCTCCACTCTAAAACTGTTTTAAAGAGTTATTAATTTTTAAAGACTGATATCAAATAGTGAAGTCACTATACTTTTGTTTTATAGTTAAATATTTGAATTAATAAAAAATTCTAAAAATCTTTTAAAACAAACAAAAAATAGTATGGCAACAGATGACAATTGTAAAATATGAGATATAAAATTATAAATCATGAAATCAAATACCCTGGTTAAATCTAGCTTAGCTATGTGGCAGTCCATTCTGCTCAAAATACATTTTTTTTTATTATTTGTGTATGCCCCTCCTAAATCTCTAGACTTCAAGATAGCAGAGAACATATCCATTGCAGATAACTTAGAACATAAAAAAATAAAATCTAATTTCCACTTGACAGAATTTTATACTTTCCAACTGGCTTCCCTCCAAGTAATCTTGGTAGCCAAACAGATACTTCTTGAGGACCAAGTAAACTATATTCAAATATGTTCATGAAATGATGAAGAACTTGTGAAGAAAAATCTGTCCACCTCCAAAAAAAAAAACTGAGTTTGAATGCAAATCAAAGCATACTTCTTCCAGCTTTATTGTCCTTATGTTTTGTTTTTGTTTTGTTTTTTTGCTTGCATTCTTTTTTGCAACATGTATAATATAGAAATATGTCTTGCATGTCTGTGCACGTATGATCTATATCAAAGTGTTTGCTTACTGAGGGAAGGGGGAGGAAAGGAAAGGTGAAAGGAATTTGGATCTCAACAATTACCAAAAAGATAAAATTGTCATTGAGAAAAAAATTTAATAAAAATGTTATTTAAAAACACAAATATGGTCATTCATTGACTATCTACTATGTGGTAGACTACATTGGAAATCATTCTGGGGAAATTAAGAAATAAAAAACAATTAAAGAGTTTCTTTTCTCAAGGAACTTGTGATCTACAGTGGAGGAAATCAGCCTGAAAGGAGAATCTATATACAAATAAGATAAATGGATGATATACAGGGGATAGTCTCAGGAGGAAATCACTAAGATTAAGGATGATTGGGAAAGGATTCTTATAGAAGATAAGCTTCTTATAGAAGCTGAGATTTGAAGAAAGCCAAAAAAAACTAGGAGGTAGAGATGAAGATCATTACATATGGCAACCTGACAATGAAAGGTTTGAAGTGGGGAGATCAAGTGCCCTGAGTGAGGAACAAGGAAGCCAGTGCCACTGCATTGAAGGAGAAGAGTAAGGTATAATAAAGAGTAGAATGGCATTTCTACATAGTGCATTTGTTCTTGAAGGAAAGGAGTCAATACTCTAAAATTCCATCTCTGTTTTTCAGTTCCACCTTCTTCATTTTAAATGAAAGCTCTGATATGCTTTCTGTAGTACCAACAAATATTCACACTACTTATGGCGGCTATGAATATGCCTGTGTTAGTTTGAATTGCAAAATACAACAGACTCCACATGGAGGACAGAACCAGAACATTTATTCAAACACCAGAAAGCCAAATCCATCACAGCAACAAAGATATCTATACACAATAACAATGCAGGGGGCACTGTCATCCTCAAGCCTTCCCCCAAATGAATACTCATAGCTCAATGCCTGCTTCCTCTCTCTCTCTCTCAGCTCTAACTGTTCTGACCAGCTTCCTCTCAGCTCTGTTCTACCTGCTCAGCAAACTTCTCCCACTACAGACTCATGTGACTTAGGATTCCATGAGACTCAAGCATATCACATGAGCCTATTAAGAATGGGAAACATCTTCCCATTAATCAAAAACACATAAACAATATATTCTCAAAATATCTATATCCCAAACTTATCCAGTGCAGAAAAAAACCCCAAAACATTATAATTCTTAAGTGCATTTCACCTGTTCTGAAGCTGTATCATATTTTCAAGCTGATTTTCAATTTCTGATTCATATTTTTATTTTCTGCTTATTTGCCACATATTACCAACTTGTTATTTTTCATCCTTTATTATGGATTCAATAAAAGATTAGTTGACATTTTCTAATTATAAATTCTATTTCAAATTGTTATTTCTATTTTGATACTTTTCCAGTGCTCCAAAGTATTTATGCTGCCCAATAAAGTAAAATTTTATTATTTTTTTCTTTGCAATGAAAGATATTTGTAAAACCATGAAGGCAAAAGGACCACTGGTTGATTTTTTTCCTGATTTATCATACATCATTGATATAGAAATAAATCAAAGCTTTCAGAGTTTGGATGTGGCATCTTGTAGGGCTGAAGTTTCCAAGCAAAATTACTGCCATTCATGTGCTAAATTCTCTTGCAGAAGATTAAGAAGCAGGAAATTTACTGAAGTACTAGACAAGTTCAACCCAATTAACTCAATATAGATTTAGAAACTTGGTAACTTTAATGAAAAATGAGGACTAGAGGAGATCAAAATTAATTAAAACAATCAATCTGTAGATATTGATTGTATCTATTTATCTTGCAATCTTTTCCTCAGAATAAAAGCACCACCAACAATTGGGGGAGGGGAAAGTAGTAATTATGTTAATTCTGATATAGCCTTTTTTCTTACTTGATGGTATCTTATTTTCTCCAATTCCATGTAAAGATAGTTTTCAACATTCATCTTTATAAGGTTTTGATATCCAAACTTTTTTTTTCTCTCTCCCTGACCTCCTCCATCCCAAGATGGCATGCAACCTGATATAAGCTATACAATTACAATCATATTAAACATATTTCCACATTAGTCATATTATGAAAGAAGAAGCAGGGCAAAAGGGAAAAACCATGAGAAAAAAAAATCAATGAAGAGAAAAGTGTGCCTCAATCTCTGTTCAGACTTCATAGTTCTTTCTCTGTATATGGATAGCATTTTCCATCATGAACCCATTGTTATTGTATTAGATCATTGTTTTATTGAGAAAAATCCAAGTAGATCAAAGTTGGTCATCCCACAATGTTGCTTCTACCATATTCTCCTGGTTTTGCTCACTTCATCCAGCATAAGTTCATGCAAGTCTTTCCAGGTTTGTAAAATATATATATTTAAATTTTTAATATTTAATATCTTAACAATATTAATATTTTAATATAATGTCTAATAGAACAATAGTATACCATTATGTTCATATACCACAATTTATTTAGCCATTCCCCAATTGAAGGGCATATCCTCAATTATCCAATTCTTTGCTATGACAAAAAGTTATAAATATTTCTGTGCATGTGGATTCTTTTCCTTTTTCAAAAATCTCTTTGGGACACAGATATAGTAGTGGTATTTCTGAATCAAAGTTTTCTAGCCCTTGAGGTATACTTCCAGATTGCTCTCCAGAATGGCTGGTAATCTAGAGAATTAAAAATGAATAATAACACCAAGCAAATGATATTTTGCTTCAAGATATTCAATGACGGGGAAAACCACTACATGTTATATAGTTCAGTCCACCCTGGGAAAGCTTTATTTCTTAGGATGTGTTTTATTTTTGCTTGGTTTCTTTATTATTATTGTTGTAAAACCTAAATTTACTTCTTTATTGTTTAACTCATTGTACCCCATTCTGCCTATAGGGATATATGAAATGTCTATGTCCATCTTCCATTTGCCAGTCCTTTGAACTTTTCTAGGTAGCAAAGATAATTGACTTCCCTCCTTGTGTTTAGTTCATGCTCTACATACCTATTTTCTTGAAGTAATTATGATATGGCAAGAACTTGAGGGTTTTCACCATCCTGGTGTTTCTCCTTGGTATGCTCTAATGTATTGCTCTTCTTAAAGTGTGGCTACAGGAACTGAATATAATCTATTAGATCTGGTTTGAAGAGGGCAGAGAACACAACCAATATAGCAACAAAGCCTATAATACTTAGCTCTATTCACTTTTAAGAATTAGTTAGGTGCCATATCAATAAATCTACCAGAAAATGGTAGATTTAGAAAAAAGACTAACAGAATTCATCTGGAAGAACAAAAGGTTCAAAATATTAATGAAAAGAAATGCTAGGGAAGTTGGCTTACCCATATCAGATTTTAAACTCTTTTATAAAGCAGCAATCATCAAAACTACTTGTTGTCGGATGAGGAACAGAGTAGTTGATCACTGGAATAGATTCGATATATGAGACAGTAGTCAATGACTACAGTAATCTACTGTTTTACAAACTCAAAGATCCTAGCTTCTGGGATGAGAATTCACTATTTGACAAAACCTTCTGGGAAAACTGGAAAATAGTATGGCAGAAACTGGGCATAGATCAATATCTTACAAAGTATACCAAAATAAAATCAAAATGGGTTTAGATATAAAATCTGAGACTATAAGCAATTTGGGAGAGCAAGAAATAAGTTTACCTGTCAGATTTATGGAGAAGAGAAGACTTTATGACCAAACAAGAGCTAGAGAGCATTATGAAATGCAAAATGGATAATTTTGATTACATTAAATTGAAAAGTTTTTGTACAAATAACATTAACATAACCAAGATTAGGAGGGAAGTGGAAAATTGGGAAAGAATTTTTACAACCAGTATTTCTGATAAAGGCCTTGCTTCTAAAATATACAGAGAATTGAGTCAAATTTAGAAGAATATAAGTCATTCTTTAATTGATAAATGGTCAAAAGATATGGACAGACAGTTTTTAGAGGAAGAAATGAAAGATATCTATAAGCATATGAAAAAATGCTCTAAATCACTATTGATTAGAGAAATGCAAATCAGAACAACTCTTAGGTACCACATCTCACCAGTCAGATTGGCCAAGATGACAAAACAGGAGAATGATAAATGCTGGAGAGGATGAGGAAAAATTAGAACACTAATTCATTGTTGGTGGAGTTGTGAACTGATTCAACCATTCTGGAGAGCAATCTGGAACTATACCCAAAGGGCTATAAATAATTGCATGCCCTTTGACCCAGCAATTCCACTTGTAGGACTGTATCCTAAAGAGATCATACAAGTGTAAGGAAGACCAGTTTGCACAAAAATATTTATAGCAGTTTTTTTGTGGTGGCAAAGAACTGGAAATCAATGGGATGCCCCTCAATTGGTGAATGGTTAAACAAGTTGTGGTATATGAATGTAATGGAATTCTATTGTGCTATAAGAAATGAGGAGCAAATGGACTTCATAATATCCTGGTGAGACTTACATGATCTGATGCTGAGTGAGGAGAGCAGAACCAGAAAACCTTTGTACACAATTACAGACACTTAGTATCTGTGATGGCTAACTTTGATAGACTGGACTCATCTCAGCAATGCAAGGTTATAAGACAACTCCAAAAGACTCATGATGGAAAGGATATCCACATCCAGAGAAAAGAACTATGGAGTTTGAATATAGATTGAGTGAAACTACTTGCTCTCTCTCTCTTTTGTGTTTTACTTTGTTTCATTCCTTCTTTCTCATTGTTTACTTCATTGGTTATATTTCTTTACAATCTGACTAATGCTTAAAGTGAAGGTATTTGTAGAGCCTATGTTGGATTGCATGCCACCACGGAGGGAGGAAGGAGGAAGGAAATTTGAAACTCAAGGGATTGTGGAACTGAATGTTGTAAGCTAAAAGTAGATAAACATATTTTATAAAATAAAAGTTAAAAAGAGAATTAGTTAGACTTCAGCAAAGCCACACTGACTCAAAAATAAATGATCTTGCTATAGTGTCCCCATACATGTGAGATTCATACGACAGTACAGAGATAAAGAAATGACTTGTAGCAGATGGTAAAATAGTGCTATGTTGAACTGACCAACAGAATTCTGACTAAATTATGCTGGATCTTGATGATATGTGTGAAAAAATAAATATTTTTGTTAAAATTGTTGGTAGATGATGAAAAATGGTGACCATATGGAATAACTTTAGAGACCAAAGTTCATAGTTTCATATGTAGTCCTTTTTTATATTAAAAATATTTATTGTTTGGGTTAAATTAATGTAAAATATGTTAGTTTCCTTTTTTCATGGGAATATATTAATGCATTTCACCGTTAACTTTTTTCTCTACTACTTTGAAATTTAGATTCAGAAGACCTGTCCAATTTCCTTCCTTCCTTCCTTCCTTCCTTTCTTTTTCTTTCCTTTTTCTATGATATACATATGTTTTTATGTGCATATGATACACATCTTAGAATTAAACATGATGATATTCTTCCTAGGACACTCATATTTCCCATATATATAATTTGTTTGTTTGTTTTTGAAGGGGGAAAATGATAAGTCATTATTTTGATTAAGGAAAGGAGTAGTTAAAGGATAGCTGCTTATGATCACAGAAAATCTGGGATGTCATATATTACAAAAATAGTAGCTTGTTTGTTGTACATTAAACCATTAGAGTGCACATTAGTATGTTAGAAGAATGATATGGGGCAGCTATGTGGGATAAAACACTGGTGCTGGAATCAGGAGGACCTGAATTCAAAGCCAGCCTCAAACACGTATAGTTGTGTGTCCCTAGGCAAACCACATAACCCCTATTGCCTCCTCCCCCCAAAAAAGTTATTTTTTAAATGATGTGCATATGTTAAGAACCATTGCCTTAAATTTAAGTATGATTCTCAGTCAGATATATGCTTCATTTGACTAGTTTTTCCTAACCTTTTTTTTTCTTCTTTCCCTTCTCTTTTCTTGTGGATTTGTTCAAATTGGGCATGTGGGAATCCAAGAAATGACAAAGTTTAAAAGAGCACAAATAAAAATTTCAAGAAAAAAATAGCATGTGAACTGAAATGGGAAGATATACCACCAGTAATATTCTGGGTGCTAAAACTGAAATATCTGTTAAGGCATTTAAATGATGAGGTGGAGATTATCGGCTGATTCAACTGAACATCGGAAATTTTAGTTATTCTCTATCATGTTGTTGGGATTTTAGTATTATAGCTCTAATCTGCATAGAGGCATGTCTGTGTTTTTCATAAAGTGACCTCCCAGCGGCCACTGAGTTGAGAAGTAATGGTTTTCTGATGTGTGAACTCCAGCTCTATTTCTCTACTCCCTATTCAAAATTAAACTCAGAGAGATTTTCTACCTAGCCCAGACCAGCTGAATTCTTGTTTGTAATTGAGGGATCCATAAAGTACTGTTAAGTATTAGATAGCCTTTCTCCTTTAACTGTCTCATGCCAATATAAGCAATTCAACTGGATTCATCCTGGTGGCAAAAGATAGAAAGTAGAACAAAAACTGTCACCTGAAACAAAGGAACTTACTTGAACTTTTTCTCAATTTTGAATCCTAGTAAATGTGCAAAAGACTCCAAATTCATGCCACCTTATGCAAAGTATAATGCAATGTATAGGAAATGACAAATATCTGCCTCCATCTGAAACAAAAACTTTCTCTGTTGTAAACTTTTCTTGTGCTTAATTTCCAAACTCAAGTTCCTGGTACTTATGCATTTAAAAGATAGAATTGATTTGTAGCCTATTTGTTCCTCCCAGTCATTCTCTTCTCTTTACCCTCTTTTTTGCTTTAATCCTATCATCTCATCCATTTCTCCCCCTCACCTTTGTTCCAAAACTCACATCTTGACTTCCCTAAAATAACTGGTGAAGGAAAATAACGAACCTCTTTTCTTTATTCCTCTTTATCTTCTTCCTTCCTTCTTTCTTTCCTTCCTTCCTTCTTCCTTCCTATGCCATTGCCCTCTTTGCAAGTAAGAATGAGAACAGAACATGACTGAAAAAGGAAAATGCTGCATCATAGGATCATCTATTTTTTAAGTGGAAGGACCATTAGAGGTCAACAGGAACACCTTTCTCATTTTAGAGAGATGTGGAATATCTTACTCAGTTTCACAGATGTAGTAGACAGAATCAGTAACAAACCATATTACTTTAACTCCAAATTTGACACACATTCTGTATACCACATTGCTAAAACATCACTAAGAATGTAGTATCTCTAGCACTGATATATACTGTTTGTGTGAGTTCCTTAATGATAAAGCCTCTCTGCTCTATAGTCAATTTCACAGGCTACCTGCAGCCAATGCTTTCAACCAATGTTAACTCCTAATCATTAACATGGTCATGTTAGAAAGATACACAATTTTAACTTTGAAAGGTAATATTTTTCAAATTGTCTGCTGAGATAAGGTATGTCAAGCAAATTAAATTTCAGAGTTCCAGTTATAAATCACTCCATGTACTTTGTTTCTTCCTTCCTTCTTTTCTTTCTCTTTTTCTTCCTTCCTTCCTTCCTTCCCCCCCCTTTCTTTCTTTCTTTCTTTCTTTCTTTCTTTCTTTCCTTCTTTTTCTTTCTTCCTTCCTTCCTTCCTCTCTTTCTCTTTCTTTCTTTCTTTCTTTCTTTCTTTCTTTCTTTCTTTCTTTCTTTCTTTCTTTCTTTCTAGTGGGGGAAAGGCAGGAAAATTGGTGTTATGTGACTTTCTCAAGGTCACAAGGCTAGTTTTTGTGTTAAGTGTCTGAGGCCAAATTTAAACTCAGGTCCTCCTGACTCCAGGGCAGGTGCTCTATTGACTGTGCCACCTAGCTGCCCTTCCATGAACTTCCTTAAAGCACTATTGTCTCCCAACCAGTGAACAATATACTTTCCAGGTCCATCAAAAATATAGGGGGAAAGCATGAAGTCTTTATTAGGTGCTATTTTTTCAAAAACTCTGAAAATGGAACTAACTGAATATTAATAAAAATGATTGTGAAGGATATGCAGAAATGAAGGCTCTTCATGTAAATAAATTCTTATCCTCACCATGAAATGGAACTACTGAAAATGTATTTTAATACATTAATGACCCTGTGAGAACAGCAGTATGGCTATTCCCTTTCTGTTACATAAAGGAACCTGCCAATGCTGTCTCAACTTGGCAACTATTGCCCGTGACCTCCTATGAATATTGCACAAAGGACCTAGTTTACATGGTGAAGATCCTTCCTTTTTTTTTCCAAATGCTTTATTAACTTCTGGTTTACATCATTCATTTCCGCCAGATTTTGAGTCACAATTTTTCCCCATTTTTCCCCTACCCACCACCCCAGGATAGCATTCACACAGGATATCCCCTCATCCAATCTGCTCTCTCCCACAAATTCTCCCATACCCCCCTTTGACTTTTCCATTAGGGCAAGGTGAATCTCTGTGCCTCAATGCCTGCATATTTTATCTCCCAGTTACATGCAAAATAGTATTAATAACAGCATTTTTATATATTTGAAACATTTAATTTTAAAACTTCAGATTCCAGATACATTCCCTTCCTCCCTTGTCACCCACTCCTTCTGGGAAGATAGGTAATTCAGTATATGTTGTACATGTATAGCTATGCAAAACATTACCATAGTAGATATATTGTAAAAGACTGCTTATATTTCCCTCCCACCCATCCCACCCCCCACCTGGTCCATTCCCTACTTTGATCCTGTCCCTCTTCAAAACTGGGTGCCTCCAACCTTCCCTCCCTCCAGCATGCCCTCTCCTCCATCATCCACCCTCTCATCCCCCTCCCCCCTACTCTCCTGTAGGGTGAGATATCCCATTTAGTATGTATGTCATTCTCTCCCTGAGACAAATTCAATGAGAATAAGGTTTTACCTTTTTGCCTTCCTGTTCTTCCCCTCCCCTGCAACTACTTCCCCTTGCCTCTGTTACATGAGATAGTTTACCCCACCCTATCTCTCCCCATCTCCTCTTGCCATATTCCTCTCTCACCTCTTAACTTCACCCCTTAAGTATCATCCCTTCCCACCAAATTCAACCTGTACCCTCTATCCATGTATACCTGTAAACATATATATACACATTCACATATGTATTCATATGCCCATATACCCTTCTTCAGTTATTTTCATAATGAGAAAGGTTTCATCAGTCACAGTTATTGTTTTTCCATGTAGGAATGTAAATAGTTCAACTTTGATAAGTTCCTTTTGATTTCTTTTCACTGTTTACCTTCTTAAGCATCTCTTGCTTCTTGTGTCTGGATGTCAACTTTTCTATTCAGCTCTGGTTTTTTCCTCAAGAATGCTTGAAAGTCCTCTATTCCACTGAATGACCATATTTTCCCCTGAAACAAGATACTCAGTTTTGCTGGGTAGGTGATTATTGGTTTAAATCCCAGGTCCTTTGCCTTCTGAAATATTATATTACATGACCTATGATCCCTCAGTGTAGAAGCTTCCAGGTCCTGCACTATCCTAATTGTTTCCACAATACTGAAATCGTTTCTTCCTGGCTGCTTGTAGTATTTTCTCCTTGACCTGGGAATACTGGAATGTGGCTATAATATTCCTAGGAGTTTTCTTTTTGGGATCTTTTTCAGGAAGTGATCTCTGGATTCTTTCAACCTCTAGTTCAACCTCTGGGTCTAAAACATCTGGGCAATTTTCTTTGTGAATTTCTTGAAGGATGATTTATAGGTTCTTTCTTTGATCATGGCTTTCAGGTAGTCCAATAATTTTTAAATGATCTCTCCTGGATCTATTTTCCAGGTCAGTAGCTTTTCCCATGAAATATTTCACATTGCTTTCTATTCTTTCAATTGCTTGGATCTGTTTAACAGTACCTTGATTTCTCATAAAGTCACTAGCTTCCATTTGCTCCAATCTAATTCTGAAGGAATGAATATCCTCAGTAACCTTTTGAGATTCTTTTTCCATCTGGCAAATTAGGGCTTTTTAAGGCATTCTTCTCCTCATTGCCTTTTTGAGCCTCTTTTGCCATTTGAGTTAGTCTATTTTTAAGGTGTTATTTTCCTCGGTCAGGCTGTTGACTCTCATTTCATACTTTTCCTGCATCTTTCCCATTTCTCTTCCCAATTTTTCCTCCACTTCTCTTATTAGGTTTTTAAAATCTTTCTTAAGGTCCTCTATGGCCTATTACCTGCTCATATTTTCATTTGGGCCTTTTGGTGCAGGATTTCTGACTTCACAGTCCTCCTCCTGTTCCATGCTTTGATCCTCTTTGCCCCCAAAATAGGAGTCTAATGTTGAATGTTTCTGTTTATTTTGTTTCCTTTGTCTAGGCATGTTGCCACTTAATCACTTGCCTTTTGGGTTTGTTGCCACAGTTGGACTCTGCCACCATATAGGGGAGCTTCCGTCCCAAACATTGGGGTCTTCTCAATGTTGGGTATTAGTTGGGTGCCTTCCCTGAAGCCCCCACACACTCTGGCAACCTGGATATACACCTTAAGACCTCCACCCCAGACCAAAGTCCAGATCCAGTGAGGTTAAAGCAAGAGCAATTACCCCCAAGACTGATTGCCCTATCCCCCTACAGTAAACAGGCCAGGAGCTGAAGCTGCAACTGAAGCTGCAAAATGGAGGCTGTGCTGCAGCTCCTCAGTGGCTTCTCGACCCCAGGGGACGAAGCTGAAGTGCTCCCAAATACTGGTCCCAAAGTCCATAGGGCACTAACCTTTCCCTTTGTCCTAGGCATCTATGTGTTGGTAATTCTGGAAAAGCCACAGCTGCTGATGTCCTGGGGCCCCTCCAGCCAGCTGCTGGTCCAGCTGCCCTGGGGCTAAAATCTCAGACTCATGAAGTCCTGGACTTGGCTCCCAGAGTGCTGTGCTGGCTGCTCCCTGCCGGGCTGCCGGGCTGTCCTCAGCAGGAGGTTAGCTTCTCTGTGTTGTTCTATGGGTGTTGGAGCTCCAGAGGTTGTTCAGAGTCCCCTTTTACATAATTTTGAAGTGGTGTGGACTGGAGCACTATGGAAGTGCTGTTTCTACTCAGCCATCTTTGCTCAACCCCGCAAAGATCATTCCTAATAGTTTTTTTTTTTTTTTTAATGTGCTTGCTTTTTATTCTATAGACCTGAGGATAGCACTCAAGGTATTATCCTTATTCACTCTATGTTCATTCTTTATTTTCCAAATTTTCTCAGGTCCTAGATAATTGTTCTGTGGGTGCTGGGGCAAAAGAGGCTCAGAAAGGCAATGAGGAGAAGAATGCCTTAAAAAGCCCTAATTTGCCAGATGGAAAAAGAATCTCAAAAGGTTACTGAGGATATTCATTCCTTCAGAATTAGACTGGAGCAAATGGAAGCTAGTGACTTTATGAGGAATCAAAGTACTGTTAAACAGATCCAAGCAATTGAAAGAATAGAAAGCAATGTGAAATATGTGCCTTAAATAAAGAATCTCAGTTCCTTATCTGTTAGGAAGACATAAGTTAGCATCTGTCCTCAGACACTTATTAGCAGTATGACCCTATGTAAGTCATTGAACCTCTGCCTGCCTCAGTTTCTTCATTTGTAAAAATGAGGGACAAAAAGCAGAGAATGTTTCAACATTGAAAATGAATGAAATGAAAACAAATGAAAATGAATTAACAACCCTTAAGATTGTTTTAAGGATCAAGCAAGATATGGAAGGTACTTTGTAATCCTTAAAGTACAATATAAATGCTATCCATTATTTATTGCATACAGATAATTACTGGAAATATATTATGTTTTACCTACAATCTCCAAGCATCTTTCCATTGCTTGTTTGGCCACTTCCGTATTTGAACCTTTGCAGAAACTAAGTTTCTCAAACATATAGTATCTCCAGGAGAGCATTTTAAAAAGAGATTATATTTTTTGTGTCATGTTCCAGCCTGAGATCATTAAAATCTGGTCCCAATTTGCCAAAGGCAATCTTGACTGCTCTCTTCCTTCTACTCAATTTAAGGACTGTGTCATTGCCCATCAGTAGTACCAGATACTAGCTCAAATGGGCTGACTTACATACTACGTATTATATTTAGGGCCAAAAAAATTCATTTTCATTCATTCCCACATATTGTGTTTGCTTTGTTTTGTCTATGTGAATTGTTAAATAATTCCTCAATCTCACTGTGATGCCTTCATGACATTTTGAGCTTAAGCACAATGCAATAAATGAATGAGAGCCACTGGGACCTGCCCTGAAACGTCAGATCTTTGGCTTGGTTTTCAATATGTTCAGTTATAAGTTTTCCATCAAGGAAAGGAATGCTTCTCCCTGGGACACCTCATTTGTAGTGCACAGACTGGCCTGGTGAATACCTGGGATCAATAAAATATCATTAGTGTGAAAAAACACACCAGCCATCACGACCTTTCCCTACCCACCTACCCTCTTCAAAGTAAACTCAGTCCTAAACCTCCCTAGTCATAGGATCGTAAGTACAGAGCTAGGATAAATGTAAGCCAGATGAGTCATGTCTACAAGTAAGACTAGGCACTAAATCAGTGATTTCTCAGAGAGGCAGAAGAGTCCTTAGAGGCCATCAAATTCAGTCATTTTACAGACAAGGAACTGAGATTCTTTATTTAAGGCACTTGCTCAAGGTCACATAGTATCTGGAGTAGGATTTGAAGTCAGGTCTTTCAGACTCCATGTCCAGCACTCTTAAGTCTTTATCCTTATCCATCTTCCCTTTCTTCTATAGCTCTATTTATTTACTAACAAACTTCTGCCCTTATGTTCTTTCTGTTGTTTGGTTGTTTGGTTGTTTGGTTGTTTGGTTGTTCTGAGGCACGTCTTTCTTTGGGAGAGACTAAATAATTACACGCCCTCTCCATTACTGGTGATTTCTTCTCTCCTCATGCAATACCCCAACACCTTGTGCCAGACTGAAGAACTGATATCTTCTTTGCTATCCAAAGATACTTTCAAACCCTCCTTGTGCCACCATCATTTAATAACCAAATCTTCTTTACATTTCAAATCCTCCAAGCCCAGAAAAAGATTAATCCATCCAGAGTGCTCCAAGGCCCAACCTTTCTCCCCAAAAGGTTACTGTCTCATGGTCCTCTACACATTCACTTGGCTTCTCCTTTCCTTATCCTCTTCAGCTCACATAATGTCTGCCTCTTTTTTTTCTCTCAACTAGTCACAAGAATAGTCAGACCTGAGGTCTACACTCCACTATCATAGCCACTACCACCACCACCACCACCACCAAAATTCACATGAATTCACCTCAAATTTCAGAATACCTGGTCTATCTCTAATAAGAGATACATCAGACTTTGTATGAATCTCCTTTTCTTAACCATGAGGCAGTTATTATTTACTTTACCACAATTTCGAATCTTTAATCATTATTTTTGTAAAGACTATGGGTTGAGGCTAATGACCACTTTGCATGCACATATACACAGAGAAACATACACAGTGCCCAAGTATATGAACTATTGAGTCTCCCTCACTACATTAATTCATTGTTAAGTTCTTGGCAATAATTACAAAAAAATAACATCTGTGTTTCTGAATGATCTGTAACTGATTGTTTCTATCGCTGCAATTAAAATTTCTTTGGTTCCTTATCTACAATTCTTGTGAGAATGGCAAAGAAAGAACTCATCCTTATCATTACAATTTAAGAATATTACAAGGTCCTAAACTTCAGCTTTGTTTCTTTCAAGATATTTTAATCCCTTTAACTTTTTTTCTCCTTTTCACTTTAATTTTAACTTTTATCTTTTAAATAAATTAAGTTTATTTGTGGTGCACTGGATAGGGTGCTGTGCCTAGAGTTAAGAAAACTCATTTTTCTTAGTTCAAATCTGGTCTCAGACACTTATTAGCTGTGTGACTTTGAGTAAGCAACTTCACTTTCTCTGCCTCAGTTTCCTAATCTGTAAAACTACCTAGAGAAGGAAATGGAAAACCACTCCAGTATTTTTGCAAAAAAAAAAACAAACTCAATGGGATCACAAAGACTCAGACGTGATTGAAACAATTGAACAAAAATAGTGTGGAACTTCTGACTGGGCACAATTATTTGTTGTTGTTCCTGTTTTTTACCCTCCATGTTGGGATTTGCTATTAATTGTTCTAATTGGCTGGCATATTATGTTGTTTCTTGTATATGCTTTTCTACCATTGTCTTTGAAAAGAAAAAGTTCACCAAACACAAACTCCTAACTTATCAGCTGACAATTATTCAAAATCATGCTGGATTTGAGGTCACAATCATCATTTCAACATACCCTTTTCAGGTAGACTTGATGGCTAGGTTCCAATCGGAGTTTCTACCACCAAAGCAGACGCCACTTCAAGTAGATATTTAGAAAATCAGAGACATACAGATTTGGGACATTAGGTTACACTACCGTAATGTATGTATCTTTATTTCATGGATTGCAGACAATACCAGGGAGGCAATACTCTTACAGAAGAAATGATGGATCCATTATATTAAAGTACAATTTAGATCCCTTAAAACACATGAATTCTACAGGTAGGAAATCTCAATACTGATTTTTGAAAGTCCACTGATGCATTCTCTCAATTGGCAAAGCCTTTATTCTAAAGGATACAAATGCTGTATAAACATGATCTCTGCAGTAAAGGACCATATTCTTTAAGGAAAGATCAGATACAAAGATATACTTACCATAGAAGAGAATATAATGTAAATGGGATGTGGTAATTTTTTTTAAGAATACAAAAAGATGATAACAATAATAAGAAGTATTTATATAGACTAAGGTTTCCAATACCCTTTACATATATTATCTCCTTCAATTTTCACGATAACAGTGGGAGGTAGGTGCCATTATTACTTTCATTTTCCAGATGAGGAAACTGAGGCTGGGAGAATTTAATGGCTTGCCCCAGTCACACAGCTAGTGCCTTGTAATGGAAATGCAAATTTAAAGATCTTCCCTGCCTCTAGGTCCTTTGATAGGCATAAGAGATTCTGAGAACCTTCTTTGATTTGAAAATATACCCTAATAGGCTGAATGTAGTCACATGGAGCCTTTGGCTGGAGGCTTGATTTTCAGGAATGCCCACACCTTGATGCTGTGTGATTGGGCAATGGGTCGAGGGGGGGGTTACATTCTCTGACCCAGGAGAAGGCTATATAATCCCTGATGTGAGACTTTGCTTTGGGGCTCACTTTGAGAAATGTTGTGATTTGATCAGATGAGACTCTGGGCAGCCACTGAGAGCCCCCCAGCTTTGAAAACCCAGATGTTGATGCTTCCATCTCTGGTAACTGTGATTTGGTATGGATGTAATGGTTGGACAGTTTGGAAGCCTGTCTTCTTGATCTGTTTCTCTGTCTTGTAACTTCTATCTGTATACTCTGAAGTTCGGGGTGCTGACTTTTTTCCCCTGAACTACATAAACGATATATATTTGATTGATTAAAGTAAGCTTGTTAACTCATTTTGAATCGCTTTCCTTTAGAAAAGCAGATCTAAGAACCTGTGTTGGCAGCCACCCTGGAGATGTTGGGGTGCTTACTGCTACATGCCTCCAGTCACAGCTGAAGTCATCCCTGAGGAGGTGATATTGGAGGTGAGCCTTGAAAGAAGGGCTTAGAATTTTCATAGGCAAGGTCATACAATGCCAGAATTATAACTTTGTGATTCCCTGAGGTAGAAGGTGTCTCTAAGGATAGTCTAACTGAACCTCCCACCGTGGCAGAAATTAAATGAGGAAATAGGATAGATTAAAGACAGTTAAAGTTTGTAGTCAAGGATAGGGACTAAACCCATAGGTATATTTCATTGGTATAGAAAAACCCCATAATGAGGAAGCTCCCTCTACCAATGCAGCTTTGTACTTTTTCTATAGCTTATAGACTCAGAGATCTGCCTAGAGCCCTAGCTTGCCCAAGGTCCCACATCCCTAGTCTTTTTCTTCTTTTTTAGATTTTATGTTCTAATAAAAATAATTCAGGCAGAATGGTGTCAAGCTGAAATAGAAAAGAAGCCACTAAACCTTATATGAGAACTTTTCAAGTTGCACATTGACTTAGGAAAGCACAAGTGAACACTATCTATGTTTTGCTGTATTTGTATTTGTTTCATTAAGTATTTACCAATTATATTTTAACCTCCTTCTCAGCACTGGAAAGGGGTGGCATTTTGGGTGCTCCATAAGTTTCATGTTTGAAACCTCTAGCCTAGGTAATATGGGTCACCAATTGATGCAAAACACAGAAAGGCTAAAAGTATGCATGAGTTTGGCAAAGATTTGTTTGGAAAAGTTAATTGTCAATTGTTAATTCAAAAGAATATTTGGGAGAAATATACCTTTTCTTAGTTTCAATTAACTCATTTATGTTCTTCAATACATAAAGGCACAACTGAATTTTTTTTCCATTAATAAAGAGAGGAAATGAGCAGGGGATATTCCCACAGTTCTTGGTGGATATTGTGAAGCTATACCCATATACAGTGTGGACATCATAATGCTTCACCTAGCGCTTTAGAAAACCTGTGCAGAGGGTTTTCAAGTACATAGCATTCTCAAGAATACCTTAGAGAGAAGAGAAATTATCCTTCCATGTATTTCTGTCATAAATCTTTATGTGTTTCATTACAGGTAACCCCAAAAGAGATATGTACTATTTCTAGATTTTATTAAAGGAAAATATCACCTTATGATAGACTCATAGATTCTAGAAGTAGAAGAGATAAAATTGTGTAATTCCATTCCCTGGCTTCAGAAAGCTATTCTTAATCCCATTGTACAGATGAGTTCACCAGTTCTCAAGGACATCATCCATTTAATTTAGGTACTTTTATTTTAAGGGTTGAAGTCACTACCAGGAAAGGAAATACCAAGTAAACAGTACCGGTGGTAGCAATTGAGAATTAGACCTAAAATAAGAGCAATAATAATTGACATTTATATAGTGTCTTCATATTTTCAAAATTTATATATACATCCTCTCCTTTAATTTTTACAACCCTGTAAGCTAGGTATGAATATTATCCCCATTTCATAGACAAAAAAAATTGAGTCACAGACAGGTTCAATGACTTGACCAGGGTCACACTGTTGGTAGCTATCTGAGATGGAATTTGAATTCCAGTCATTCAGATGCCAAGTCCCAGGATATACCTGCTATTAGGCAGCTAGGTGGTCAAACAAAACTGATGTTCATCAAAGGGACCAAACTTACTTAGGGGTAAAAGTTGGTTATTTTAGCTAGTAATCTTCCCATCCTTTGCTTGAAGAGTTGCTTGAAACTCTAACAAAGCCTGAAATTTCATGCATACCCTTGGTAGATACAAAATGAAGGAAAGCATCTTATAAAAATTAGTCTGATTCCCTGAGACTTCAAAAAACTGAAACGTTAACATCTCTATATCACTCAAAGGATTACAAAGAACTTTTGTGAAATCAAACCTAGGAGCTGATAAAAGCACTCTTGTTACTATTTTTCAGAGAAAAGAGCTGACTTGGCCAAGGTAACACAGTCAGCAGACACCAAAGAGATAATCTGAGCACTGATCCAGTGCCCACTTCAGTACAACATACTTCCTCTCCCCAGAGAGGTAGCTTTAATATTTTGAACTAAAGACTTTTCAATACTATTAAATTTAGATTAATATGTGAAATCTCATTTATGTCATGAAAATTTGTAAAATTAAATCTACTAATTATATTGCACTCCCAGAAATTGACTCACTTCCCTGTTGTAGTAAAAGGTTTCCAAAGCACTTTGCATGTGTAATCTCATTTGAACCTCCCAACAATTTTGGGAGATAAGTGCTAATGTTGCTGCTGTTTGGACATTGGTCATGTCCAACTCTTCATGACCCCATTTTGGGTTTCTTGGCAAAGATACTAGAGTAATTTGTCATTTCCTTCTCCAGCTTATTTTGCAGATAAGGAAACTGAGGCAAACAGGGTTAAGTCACTTGCCCAAGGTCACACAGCTAGTAGTAAGCAGTAGACTTGCACTCAGTTCTTCCAGACTCCAAGTCCAGTTCTCTATTCACTGCGCCACCTAGGTGCCCTATAGGTGCTATTCTTCTCATTTTCAAAATGAGAAAACTGAGGCTGGCATAATTTGAGCCTCCACTAGGGTTACATGTTGAATAAGTTTCTGGAACAGTATTTGACCTTAGAGCTTTCTTACTCCAAGTCCATCATTATGTCCAATGTGTCACCTATTTTCTTATTGGATATGGCTACTGGATTAGGAAAATATGGGAAATAAAAATGTGATTGAATGAAAGGCATTGTACACAGAATCAAAACATAACTAGGTTCATTTCCCAACATTCATTTCCCAACAGCCAACATATACTAGCTCTGTGGCCCTGAGAAAACCACCTTAAGACCCCTT
This sequence comes from Gymnobelideus leadbeateri, assembly GCA_011680675.1. Taxonomy (NCBI): domain Eukaryota; kingdom Metazoa; phylum Chordata; class Mammalia; order Diprotodontia; family Petauridae; genus Gymnobelideus; species Gymnobelideus leadbeateri. The sequence goes on along the minus strand of WOXC01008643.1, from coordinate 199,749 downwards.
CCAGCCAGCACCCCAGTTACCTCCCTAAGATAGTAAGTTATGAAGGAGTGGCAGATCTTAATCAATGGGAGAATTATCCATAGTGCAATGTCCCTACCACAGCAAAATCATAAATCCAAACCACTTATTTCCTATCACTGAACTAATCATTATTGTCATTTTAAACACGAGGGAAATTTTTTCCCTTTAAATTGAACCTGTCCCATTCTTCACTTTTTCTCCCCTTGAAAATTGCACTGAGGTTCTATTACATATTATCTTATGTTACTTATTATCATCTTTTATTGTAGGTATAGTACATTTCTTTACTCTCCTTCAGCACCTACCATAGGGCCTTGCACAGATTAATGATAATAATATACTTGTAACCATTGGTAGATATACCCAGAATATGTTCTACAGATGGAGAATTAGCTGGGCCTAGAAATCAAATAGCAGGAAGACAGCATTTGGGAAATTGCACAGCATTTTAAATGATCCCAGGCTGTTCTCTAACATAAAAACCCATGTTTTTGTCATCAGTGTTCTCTAGGCAATGTTTTACAGCTGGTACTCTTGGAACCCTGCAGTTCTGGGAGTATGAAAATTGTGTATTTACCATAGGGTAATGGAGAGATTAGGTAGTAGCCTCTAGCATATTTCCAAGGAAGATATATGGATATGACATAGCCTAAGGCATCTCATTCAGGAAATGTGTGTTCAAAACAAGGAGTGGACCCACCATTTTGCGATCACAGAGTGGCAGATGTTCAAATGAAATGCAACATTGATATTGACAACATGGAAGAAAACCCAGAGGAATGCTTTGGAGGGAAGGAAGGAAGGAAAGAAGGGAGGGAGGGAGGAAAGAAGGGATGGAAGAAGGAAGGAAGGAAGGAAGGAAGGAAGGAAGGAAGGAAGGAAGGAAGGAAGGAAGGAAGGAAGGGAAGAAGGAAGGAAAGGAAGGAAGGAAGGAAGGAAGGAAGGAAGGAAGGAAGGAAGGAAGGAAGGAAGGAAGGAAGGAAGGAAGGGAGGGAAGGAAGGGAAGAAGGAAGGAAAGGAAGGAAGGAAGGAAGGAAGGAAGGAAGGAAGGAAGGAAGGAAGGAAGGAAGGAAGGATCATTTACCATTTACTGTATGTCAGGTACTGCTCTTTCTTTATGGGCCTAAAGGATCAAGAATCACATGAGATCAGAAATCATGGAAGGAGATAATTAGTACTTCGTCAATGAGTTCAGGTTTCATCATATGAAACAATTGAACCCACCCTTATAGTGCACAACTCTGTAGCAAAAGACATTGGTAGGTAAGATTTATTGAAACAAAATTCATAAGAAGGCTGTTTCTGAGAAAAATTCTGACCATATGTTATCATTAGACCATGCAGTTTAATACAATATATGGCAGTAAAATTAGTAGAAACTCCAAAATATTGATCATTTCAACTGATTACCAAGGAGACCGCATTAATCATATAAAATAAAAAGTATAAAATAATGTTTTCACATTGTCTCTTCATGCCCAGCTTAAATGTTTAATTATCCCCATGGAATTTTAATGGAAAATTCTTAACCCATTAGAGATGCCCAAGAGATGCATCCAATCTCAGGTATTTGTCACACTCAGAATTTCAGCTTTGGAAGGATCCTCAGAGATGATCTAGTCGATCTCACAACGGAACAGGGATCTCCTCATATACAAACTAGACCATCTAGTCTGCTTAGAAGCCCTTCCGATGAAGTTGAAACTCATTACTTCCAGTGGTAGCCAATTTCACCTCCAGTGCGCACTCATTTTTAAGAAAGCTTTCCTGGCTTTCAAACTGAATTTCTTTTTTTACAACTTCTTCTCATTGATCACACCCCTACCTTCTGAAACCAAGAAGTTCCTCACTCAATTCACCCTCCTCTAAGTCTTCTCATTTACAGTCTGAACACCCCCACTTTCTTCCACATATATTCAAATAAAACCATCAAGTTTTAGATGGAAGTAGAAATCATCTCAGAAGCTAATGCAACTCTCTCATTTTACAGGTCAGGGCATCATTATCCAAGGAATTACTTATTCAAGGTCACATGTGTAGTAACTCAGAAAGAGGATTTGAATCCAGTCAAGAGCAATTGGTCTTTTCATGCTGCCTCTTGGGTCAGTTGTTATATTTAATAATAATATGTTATCATCTACAAAGACATTGACAATGTCATATCAATATATCATGATATATTGGCAGTCCCTAATTATGACTCATTACACCCCACATTATATAGAACCATATTATAGAACAATTATTCATTAATAACATCATATCAATATTATACTATGCAGTCCAGATGACCCCCATTCTTCCACTATATAGCTTGTTTGTACATAGTTATTTTCGTGTCATCTCCCTCATTGGACTGTGAGCTCCTTGAGAGCAGAGGATGTTTGGGGTGGACATTTGGTATGGTTTTTGGGGAAGGGGGTGTCTTTCTTTGTGTGTCTAGTGCTTTTCATAGTGCCTGTCACCTAGTAGGCCCTAAATAAATGTTTAACTTGCTGAGTGAATCTGGATGCCCATAAACTTTTCAACATTATTTCATCTGGATGTTGTGTACTTTTTTTTTTACAAATTTTATTCTATTTTTAATGATAAGTTTAAACATACTTGAATTTAAATATTGCATTTTCCCTTCCCTCTGAGTTTTGCAATAGAAGATACAAAATTATCTCACCCCCATGCTCTTTTACTGAGCATCACACAATTAGAGAGCACGAGGCAATTGGTCACCAATCAGCTTTCAAGGAATTGTCCAGGTGGAACTGGTTTTAGAAAAAGAGGAAACCCAAGACAACAATATTAAGGAACTTCAGCAGGGGAATCAAGCAGCATCTTGAAATGATGCTTTTTTTAATGTTCTAGTTTCTACCATGTCTACTAATAAAGTCACTAGGATAGGATGCCGTGTCATTCTGCTGGGGCATAATGTTATTTCTTTTTTTCACCTGCTGCAAGCCAAAGACTCTTTTACCTAATTCACAGGCAGACCCAAGGGTGAAATTTCTTTAGCACTTTATCTGGTGTTTTGTAATTTAAATCACTTCTGCTGTGCTTGGAACTGATCAAGAAACAGGCCAATGGGTTTGTAACCCAAATAGGTAAAATGTAGGGTTGGTTTAGTAGTTCTCCTCCCCTTAATGCATAAACTCTTCAAAAAGCATTCGAATTCCCTTCCTTTGTTTCTTTTCCTCCCTCCATCCCTCTCTCCCTTTCTTTCTTCCTTCCTTCCTTCCTTTCTTTCTTTCTTTCTTTCTTTCTTCCTTCCTTAGTTCCCTTGTAAGTAATTTTCTGTTATAGAAATGTGATAAACTCCTAGTGAATGAGATGGCATTTTTAGTCACTGTTTATATGAGGCAGGTTTGTAGAGCAGATGGATAACCAATTTATTTGTAATTTTAATGGTTTCAATTAAGTCTTATAAACAGCAGATTAGTTATAAAAATAGACTCATTCCAAGTAGAGACATAACTGCTTAACCACTGAATGGCACATTAATATGTCAAGGATTTGTGATTCTGTCATTGTGTGTAGTCCTTTCTTTGAATTAGACATCCATCTCTCTATGTCTTGATTTCATGTGAAGAGTAAACAGATAATATAAGTCTGTCATTTGACCTATGAGCCAAGTTTTTCCACCAAGGTGAGATCTGCCATAGCTTGTACTTCAGTGGGCATTATTCAGGGCCATTTCAACTTAATCATGAGTTTAATTGAATTATTTAGTACCTGCTATAAAATGGCATGCTAATGAATGTTTCATAGGCTCTCTGGAAAAAAAATACATGCAGGATGTTTTTGTTTTTTTTTTTAATTTAATCTGCATCTTTAATATTTTCTTCATCATTTAAGTTTAACAATTAAAAAAAAGCAATAAATCAATCTCAGATTTGTAACTGGATAAAATTTGACTAAAATTTCCATACATTTTGACCCAGTGATACTTCAGTTGGGACTATACATACAAGAAATAAAAGGCAGGAAACCTACGTATGTGTACAAAAATATTTATAGCAGCCTTATTTTTGGTATGAGGAATTGGAACCTAAGGAGATTTCTCATTGATTGGGGACAGACTGAGATAATCAAGTTACATGAGTGTAATAGATTATAATCATGTCTAAAAAAATAATAAAAAGGACAAAACTGAGTTTATTTGAAAGATATAGAACAAAATCAACAGAAACAAGGTAACAATTTATACAAAACACAAACAATATGGATTGACTTATGAACATTGACAAATGCACTGACCAAACATGATTTGAGGAGACCAATGATGAAGTATGTCACTTACTGTCTGACAGATAAAATAAACTCAAAATACAAGACAGAGATGTATATTTTGGATATCACAAGTTTCAGAATATTTCGCTTGGGTTCATATTTTTTTATTCTCTTTTTTTAATGAGAAGGAAAGGAGGTTTTAGAAAAATGATATTTTAATTTTAAAAAATGATCAAAACTAAAAATATTTAGAAAACATTTTTAAAAGATGGAACAAAAATAAGTTTTTCATAATCTAACTCCAGTATACCTTTCCAGACTAATTTTATATCACTTCTTTACTTACTAATTTTATGTCACTTCTTTACTTTTTTACCTTTCCAGACTAATTTTATATCACTTCTTTACTTTACATTCAAGTCAAACTGATCTGCATTCTTTTTTTTTTTCTGCACACACCATTTGATATCCCATTTCTGGGCATTTATACAGGTTGCCCTTCATGCATGAAATACTCTTCTAATCTCTTTATCCTTCAGTAATTAGCTCTCATGAAGTCTCAGCTCAAGTGGACTTTGTATTGATGGCACATAGTAGGCACTCAATTAGAGCTTGCTAATTAATTGATTTCCTAATTTGCCAGTTGATAGTATTCTCTCCTACCCCAAAAAAATATTATTTTGTATATATTTTTATATTTACTCAACTGAGTATGTATCATTCCTCTTCCCCCAGTAAAATGCAAGCTCCTTAAGGGGAGGGCCTTTTTCATTTTCTCTCCTGTAGTAGGTACTTGAGCAAGGTTTGTTAAATTGAATTAGATTGTTTTCAAGTTCCTTCGCCACACTGGTCCTCAGCTTGAGCTTTTCAGTATTCTTCCTAAAATACAACACTGGGTACCGAATATCATCTCAAAACACTGATCATACAGAACAAAAATATGTCTCTCCTTTGACAGAAAGAGAAATTGAATTTACAAGAGGTTGTACAATTTGTTTAAAGTCACACATCTAGTTAAACCTCTCTGATCATACAGAACAAAAATATGTCTCTCCTTTGACAGAAAGAGAAATTGAATTTACAATTCACAAATTGTTGTACAATTTGTTTAAAGTCACACAGCTAGTTAAACCTGAGATTCCAACCCAAGTCTCCTGACTTCAGGTCCCAGACCATATTGACTATACCACTCTACCCTTTCATATTATAGGAATGTATGGTTTGTGGGGCAGGCTAAATTTCCATTTACATTTTTTTAAGTTGCTCATTGGCTCGTCTTCACATTAAAATATGAAAAGATTGTGTCTTTCAGATTGGATCAGTGTCAGCTAGAAGTTTTTTGTTTCTCTACTTGGATGATTATTTGGATGTAAGGGATTAAAGTCAACCTTCAGTAAAGACTATGAGTCACAACAGACTTGTAGCTTGGACGTTCTATAACTTGAGTTTAACTTTCTTATCATCTATTTGGGAAACCTAATTTGAAGCTGGAAGAGCCCAGCCCTTGTGACAGCACAGGCTCATCACCAAAAATCAAGAGAGTGTTAGGTCATTGGCAAGTCATTTAGCAAGTAGCCTAGTTAGTATAAATGTGAGTCCAAATGTGGCTCCATGCCATCAAGCACTTAGTGAACATTTTTGGTGAGTACTATGGTGTAGTAAAAAAGGGAATTGGGAAGGAAATCAGGCAATCTGAGTTCTGTCGCCTCAATTGCCTCATTTCCTACATTTCTTAGATGAATGAAGCTAGACTGGAGTGGGGATTTTCAAACTACGACAGATGAACATATCCTGCCCCTTCATAGACTTCTATAAAAAACTTCTATAAGTCATTTTATAAATGACTTAATTGTTTAGTGTAATTTTTTTGTATATTAATACTGTGATGATTTGTGGTATCATTTATGGTGTTTTGTTGTAGTCACTCAATATATAAGAAACATAACTTCAGATTATTGAGCTTTAATTTAACACTTATTGCTTATAGAAGTTTTGTTTTTCAATCTCTAGTAGTTTCACATTTCTTTTCATTTCTTTGTTTCCCAAAATAGTGTTCAAAAACAGGTTTTAGTGTTATTTTCCCATTCATATTTTAACCAACTATAAAGTCTTAATTTTCAAAATTAAAAAAAATAACTCCCATTGGTTTCATAAATTGCATGATATGTTCAGTACCCTTACCTATTAATGTCTTACCATATAACTTTGAATACTTAATTGTGTTGGTTTACCAAAAGATTTGTAACTCATTCAGTATAATACATGCAGTTATTATTAATTTCTTCATTAAATAATCAGTCTATAAATTAGACATATAAGCAGAAGATCCTTGACCCAGTAAGAAAAAAAGTGATATGGCACCAGCTGTTTTAGGAAATATTGACTAATAACTTTAATTATAAATGACAGCTTAAGGTACTTAGTGGCAATTATACCAAGTGCACTAGGCTCTTCTCTCTCAAGTATTTAGATCATTAGTTGCTGTAAAAAAAGGAGAGAGTAGAATTTCTTAATTACACATTTTACTTGTAAGGGTCCATTTTTTTCCCGTGAGTCCTATGTTATATTTATTCAGAAATTTCCTCTAAAGCTAAAATTTACCAAAGTTAGAAAAAGTTCATAGAAGTTAATCATTTTCATGAATTTAAAATGATTGTATAATTTTATTCTTCTGTTCACCTGTTGTATGGCATAATAATTTAATTTTTCTTTCATTTCATTTAATCATTTTATGATACACAGGAAAATAGAAGCATTGAGGATCAAAATAATCAGGGAAAACTTTTAAAAAATCTTTGACAATTTTTTAAAGTGAAGTAGAAAAAAATTCATAATGTATATTTTTTACTTTAAATTATCTGATAAAGGGGATATCTCTCAGAATTAGATGCCTAGTCTTGGTAACCATGAATTACTATTCTGTATCTGACATATACTGACATACATATATATCTGACATATACTGTATGACCTTGGACAAGTCACTTGATACTCCAACATCCTAACAGCCTCTAGTACCTAAAAGAGCAGAAAATATAAAATTTATCTGTCCAAGGCTCACTCCTCCCACTTCCAGAATTTGGGAAGAGAAAATTATCAGAATGGCTAGCACCCAGCACAATTTAATTAACAAGTGAAGAATTATGCTACCGTAAGGTATTCAAGTAAATTTGAACTGATTTCACCCCCTGTGGTTTATTCTTTTTTCATTACCTCGATTATGAATAGATTGACCAGTAGATGGATGTTTTTATAGTGGAACTTGTCTCTAATCCAACTGCCACTTAATATTCTCTAATAGAAATCAATTTAAAGCATTTATGTTTAAAGTTATTATTAGGGGATCTCTAATGTTCCCTTTAGAGTCTGCAAAGAAGTCAGAAGAATGATTGAAGCATTGCCACTAAAAAGGGGTTTTAATGCTATTATATAGTTGAACACCAAAAGCTAGTTTGATAAAAAATTTTAAATCAGTTACTTAATATAGATGTATAGATACAGTCTATGGGGGGTGTTCTGTACTCCTTTAATTTTGAATCATTTTTATAATAATGTCATAATTCCAACAAAGGGTAATTTTACACACACACACACACACACACACACACACAGGTATCCCATATTGGTTCAAGTTTTGAAGCAGTCCACCCACCTTTATTTTAGGAATAATTTTCATTTCTAGGCTCTAATTAGACTATGAATTTTAATTGCTAAAAATATTATATTTAGAAAATCCAGGAGCTATGATTTTAACCCTATGGAAGCATGCTTATCCTGTATGTTACAAACTGACTGTACCATAGTCTCTTGAGTTGCCCAACGGTAGTAAGCTTTAAGTACAATGGCCAAGGTCACATAGCTAGTGACATTCCTCATTATCATTTTTCTATTATTTTTTTAAAGCAATCAGGGTTAAGTAACTTGCTCAAGGTTAGTTATGTATGTGTGGGTGCTAATTTTCTGAGGGGCCAGTGCTCTTACTCACTGTGCCACCTAGCCACCCCTTTTCTATCATTTCTATTAGTGTGAGTATATTGTGTTTACACTCTTACCCTAGATTTCAGGCTACCATGTTGCTAAAAAAAAGTGACTAAAGCAATTGCCATAATGGTTATGATAATCAGGTTAATTTCCAATTTAACAAATACCTTTGCGCTTTAGGAAAAGAGAGGGGTAAAGTGCTTCCTTGACGCTGAAGTTAGACTTTAATTGATATTCCTGACCTGAATGTGATAAATATCAAGAATTAAAGATTGATGTGATGATAGAATTATTTCTTCTATACCTATCCATTTTCATCTTTCCCTTTTCTTGCTTTCTCTTTTGTTAATGTTTATTTAAATAGCTAATTCATTTATTTAGCAAATACTTATTGAGTACCTATAACATGTAGTTCTTCACTGAAAAGAAAACAAGAATTCAACAGGAAAATATGTGAAATTTTCATTTTGCTTAATAAATGTTAAGTTGTTTAAATATATGTGTGGTATACCTGTGATAGAGGCATCATTTGTGAAAACAAGCAAAATTCTTACTAAGGCATGAGATTAATGTAAAGCAATAGTGCAGTTTTGCTGCTAAACACAAATATTCCCTATTTGGGGACTAAATAGGTAGAAAGTTATTGTCTATATCATTGGAAATTCAAGCTCTTCTGGACAGCCCCTAACTGCAGCATTTTGTCCAGTCCTGGGCTTTATTTTTGAAGATTGAGATTTCTCACCTCAAGCTACCTACACTGATTAAACTGCAGGTGCATGTAACAATTATAAGAACAACAATAATGAAACTAGTAATAATAATAAAGAGACATTTTAGAATGAAAGATAGAGAGTTGATGTTAGAGCTAGGATGGATTGGGTTCAGGTCCCATCTATGACACATATTTACTATATAGTCCTGGGCAAGTTCCTCTGGATAGTCTCTAAGACTTTAAATTGCAAAAAGGTGCCGAGTCTCCATTGCTATAAGGAATTTCCTCATTGGTATTTCCCTGTTCCATCAAAAAAATGGTGCAAAAAATTAATTTATAGATCAAAATCCTGTCCTGGTTTTGCTCAGTGTTGATCTACAATTTGACTGAAAGATGCATATATGCTCATTTCTGACATTTATCTAAATTTGAGGGAATGAAAATAGAACTTCTAGTCCAATTTCTGGATTTTAATTTATCATGCTAAAGCAGTTCCATCTTCTTTGTTGATTTCCCATCTTCCCTAGACAAGGAGGAAGCGTTATAAAGTCTGGTCCTGTGCTATTGAAGATGGTTACAGTGGATAAACTTACAGAGCTTTGAAAATTGCCATGGTCCTTTTTAATGTTTATCTTTTCATCTGGCAACAAGTCATGCAAATAACTAATATCCGGCTTTTATATGAATAGTTCAATAAACATCATTAGACTTTCATTTTATGTCAATAACATTCTAATCTGATCATTTTAATTGCAGTCAAATAAATCCTTTTATCTTGGAAAATTGTAAAATGGTCAACTTCAATTGAAAATAAAGTAATCATAGATCATGAATAAGACTTTGGCCTAAAATCTTATTTACAAGTGGCAGTTCAACGTTCATTACTCCTCAAACAGTAGGCTAGATTTTCTGATCTATCTGAAGCTTTGTCTAGTATATTTCAAAGACACACACCATTATCTCTGTACCACATCCCTGTTCAGAGATGACTAGAGACATCAGAGAGTCCCTCCACTACTTGGGAACCTTTCTTTCCAAGTTCAATCTGTCTCCTTATATGTTTTGGAAAGAATAGTAAAAGTGCTGAACTCAACTAAGAGTAAAATTAAATGGATTTCAGTTCTGACTGTAACACTGTGTGACCTGGAAAAAGTACATGAGCCTAATCAGCCTCCTCAGTGTGTGAGCATCATCTCAGAGGTACCTGCAGGCAGAGTTGTAACTAGGAATCCCTGTAACTATATTTGGTGGGGAAGATTAGGAGAAAGAGAAACAGGGGTGGTAAAAAGAAAAAGATGCCACACACCTAGGTTGAGTGAGTTTAGCACTGGGTGGATTTATCTCCCATTTCCTCTCCCTTTTCCAACTTCATTGACTCCATTCCTTTACTGTCTCATGACAGGCACCATCTTCTCCTTAACTCTCCCTGTGGGCTCAAAGCAAAAGAGGATCATGAGGGACAGGAATGACTGTTTTCAGATTACTATAGTCCCTTCCACCCCACCATATTATCTGCTAGTGAAAAGTCCTGACTGCCTCCCCCTGGTTATATTTTAGAAATGAAGACTTTGTAGCTACTTGATGCACAAGCATTGATTAAATAAGTACTATGGGCCAATCACTGTTCAAGATTCTGAGAATATAAAACATATAAATGAAGTAATACCTATTCGTGTAGTTAGGGACGCTTTTTGGTAATCATTCCAGTACATTTCAAATTATAATAATAAACAAGAAAAAATAAGTTTTAGGATAATAAAGAAAATAACCCTTTCCTTAAAATAATAATGGGTACAATTTGCATAGCATTTTAAAGTTGAATGTGTATTATTTAATTCTCAAAATATCCCTGAGTTAAGTAAAGTAAGCATTTGCATCCCAACTTTGCAGATGATAGAATGGAGGCTGAGTGAGGTTCACTGATTTTCCACACACGGCCACAAATATTTTAAGAGGCAAAATTTGAACCCAGTACACCTCTGAATAGAAAGTCAGTATTATGTCCACCACAACTCTTAACATCCAATGCATCTCCAAAAAGATTATTGTTGGGTTTGTTGGCAAAAGCAGGGGCATTCCAAATTAGAATCAATCTGGAAGGTAAACATTCTCTTGACTACATTTTGTGCAAACCTAAACCTCTAAACATTAACACAATTAAGCTTCAAAAAAAGGGAAAGACAACTTTGAATCAAAACTAGAAGGTATTTCAGAAGCAAGCTGAGGGAGAACGCTTTCACCAGCACTCCCCATTGGTCCTCCAGCCCCCTCTTGAAATGATTGTGAACTCCAATAAGTTACTCCTCTTCCCAGACAACCCATTCCATGTTTGCAGAACTTTGTTAGGGAATTTTTTTTCTTTAATGAATCAAAATATTAATTATAATACTAATTTAACCCTTTCTCATCTCAAATATTATTCAAGCATTTACTTTTCTATTGAATGCTGATTTAGAAAAAAATAATAATTAACTTATTTATCAGCTCCGGGTTCCTGAAAACATAATTTTGATTATATAAATAATCACATATTGGGAGAAATGGTAAATTGTTGTTGTTGTTGTTTAGTCATATCTAACTAGTCCAACCCAACTACTTCATAGATTAGTGAAAATAGACCCAGAAAGCTGCAGTGACTTACTTATGATCACCCAGTAAGTAAGGAGCAAAGCCAAAACTGGAGCCCAGCGTCTCGGCCTCTAATTCCAGAATAGTTTTCACTACCCAACAATTAGATAGATAGATAGATAGATAGATAGATAGATAGATAGATAGATAGATAGATAAGGGGGGAGATAGAGAGAGAAAGAGAGAGAGAGAGAGAGAGAGAGAGAGAGAGAGAACGAGAACAATTAGCAAAATGATAAATCCTTCTACTTGTAAAGGCTACAAGCCATGACTAAAATCGAGGAAGTATTGGAGCATGATTTTTTGTTTGCAAATGATTGTGCACTCAGCACAGCCTTGGAAGCTGACATGCAACAAAATATAGATCAATTCTCTCTGTTTCTGATAATTTTGGCCTAACAACTAACACCAAGTATACATGAGCTCTCCCTCAGCCACCACCACACTATCCACATGTGGAACCATTAGTTATAGCAAATGGAGAAGCTTTGAATTCAGTGGACAAGTTCCCTTACCTTGGCAGTGTACTTTCCAAGGATGTCCACATCAATAATGAGGTTGATTACAAGCATTACCAGAGCTGGCTCAGTGTTAGGGGGGCCTCAAAGGAAAGTACGGGAGAGAAAAGGTGTTAAACTGCCTACCAAATGGAAGGTTTACAGAGCCATTGTTCTGGCCTCATTGTGAATGCCTGTGAAACCTGGGCACTCTACCAGTGCCACGACAGGAACCTGAATCACTTCCACTTGAGTTGTCTTAGGAAGATTCTGAAGATCACATTGCAGGATAAGGTACCAGACACTGAGGTCCTTTCTTGAACTAAACTGTGAAACGTTCTGACTCTGTTTCAGAGAGGGCAGCTCTGATGGGTTGACCACATTGTTCAAATGCAAAACATACACTTATCAGAAAGAACAACAACAACACTATTTTATGGGGAACTCACAGAGGGCAAGCATTCACATGGTACTCAGAAGTGTCGCAAGGTTCCTCTCAAGAACTTTGGAATTTGGAGTGACTAGGTAGCGCAGTGAATAGAGCACTGGCCTTGGAGTCAGGAGAACCTGAGTTCAAATACAACCTCAGACACTTAGCACAAAAACTAGCCGTGTGACCTTGGGCAAGTCACTTAACCCCAATTGCCCTCCAAAAAGCAAAAAAAAAAAAAAAAGAATTTTGGACTTGAGTGTGACATGGGAGACACTGACTCAGGACTGCAATATGGTGTGCCCACATCAGAGAAGGTAATGAGCTCTATGAGCAAAGCAGAATTGACAAAAGAAATGAGAGATGCACTAATTTAGAGAATCCACCCCCACATATTTACCTGGACTATTTGTGCCTGACCTGTGGTAGAGCATTCGAGGCTCCTTTTGGTCTGCTCAGCCACAGGCTGACACACAGTGACTTGACTCATAGTGATGTCCTTTTGATCCTCTTTGAGAATGAAGGACAACAGCCATTATGTGCCAGGAACTGTGTTAAGTGTTTACAAGTATTTCCTCATTTGATTCTTACAATTCTGGCAGTTAGGTACTATTATTATCCCCATTGTACCGATAAGGAAACCAGAGCAAATAGAACTTAAGTGACTTAGAATCCTATGTCTAGTGTTTGAGGCTAGATTTGAATTCAGGTCTTTCTGACTACAGACTCAGCATTCTAGTTACTGTGCCACCTTGTTACCCTTGCATTGAATTTGTTTCCCTAACATTTAGCACAGTCCTGGTTTAAAGAAAGGCTTAATAAATTGTTCTGAATTGATTGCCTAGAAAGGCCCATCATCATGCAATGCATGAAATAATGGACTTGAACTTGGGAAAACTTGGTTTCAAAACCTGCCTCTGACTCTTAGTTGGATCAACCTTGGGCAACTCCTTTAACCATTTCAAATCCAACTTTTCTCCTCTTTAAATATATGGAAAATAAATTTCACTTACCTCAGTATTTATTGAGGACAAAATGAGAGGACGTATGCAAAGTTCTATGCAAATTTAACACATTACAGAAGAGTAAATTATTATTATTTTTATCAAAAGTGCAGCCTTCTACCCCTAGCAAAAGGAAATATGGATGATACATCCCTTAAGGGATAGCTACTTTGAAGCTCCCAATGTTAATTTTAAATATATATATATACATATATACATATATATACACATATATACATATATACATATATATAGGTTACATTTTATGTTTTGAACTGTCCTCCTTCCCTCCCCCATACTAGAGAAGGTGACCATTTGACTACACACACACACATACACACACACACACACACACACATACACACACATTTGTATATATGCATGTGTATAATTTATGTATGTGTGTATATATGTGTACATGCATGTGTGTATGTGAAATCATAATATGCATACTTCTATTCATCAGTTCTTTCTCTGGAGGTAAATAGAATCTTCCTCCATATGTCCTTTGTAGTTAATTTCAGTATTTACAGTTCTCAGAATAGCTTAGTCATTCAGAGTTATTCTTCAAACTATATTATTGTTACATATAACATGTTCTTTCAGTTTCACTCATTTCACTCTTCATTGTTTCATTTATTTCATTTTTTTCCTAAAATCAATGTGTTCATCATTTCTAAAATCATTGTTAAAGTTAATCAATATTATTATTATCCCTTCACATTTGCCAACATGGAAGATTCCATAATATGATTGTGCTTTCTAGGTGAAATATCATTTTTAGTATCTCTGATCTCTATTTCTAATGATCATCAATTGTATAATTAAGCTCAAATTAACCTCTCTAATGGGACCAAACAATCAAGGTTCAAAAACTGGTGACATAAAGAGGCAAATTTCTAGAAACTTTGGAGGGAAAAAGCAAATTAATAAAAGAATAAAAGCTTTATTCAATCATCTAGGTATTACAGTTGATTTTCTCTTGTATTGAATAATTTTAACTTTCCCCAATTTAAAAAGTGGCAAATTCTTTGGAAATGATGTCTGATATCAGTTACCATGCAACCAATATATTCATCTTGAAACTGATCAGACATGCATTCTTAATATATGTCAAGCAAGTGGACAGTAAGCAGAAGACTGAATTGCTATACAATACTTATCAAGAATCAGCTCAAATAAAAGCATTATCTTTTCTATGAGCTCTTTTCTGATGTCCCAGCTGCTAATTCTGTACTCTTGCCTGTATTACTTTAAATATATGTTGTAAATAGATATAGAAATACTTCCATATCTATATCATTAATATAATTTAAGCTCTTCAAAGACAAGAATTTTTTTTACTTTGTTCTACGTTTCCCCTAGCAGAGTACTATCTCATAGTAGGTAGATAATAAATGCTTGCTGATTTCTTTGTTGATTGACAAATGTTAGTCAATAGATACTTATTAAGGACCAATTCTGTGCTAGGAACTATGCTGAGAGTGGGAATCCAATAGGGCAAAAGGTAATCCCTGATCTCCTCTCAAAGAGCTCATAGTCTTAATGGAGAAATAACATGAAAACAATTAAGTACAAGACATAATAAAGTATAAGTTGCAAAATATCAGAGGGAAGGTAATGGAAACGAGGAAGGATTGGAAAGGTTTCATGCAGGTAAGAATTTAGTTGAGAAATGAAAGAACTCAGGGATGTCAGGAAACAAAGTTGAGGATGGGGAAAATTCCATGTATGGGGCACAACTGGTAAAAATGCATGGAATAGGGGTGCCTACGTGGTGCAGTGAATAGAGTACCAGCCTTGGAGTCACGAGGACCTGAGTTCAAATCCAGCCTCAGACACTTAACACAAAACTAGCCATGTGACCTTGGGCAAATCACTTAAACCCAATTGCCCTACCTTCCCCCCTCCAAAAAAAATGCATAGAGTTCCATGATGGAGAGAATCATATGGGAGGAAACACAAGGAGATAATAGTCACTGAATTTTAG
Source organism: Gymnobelideus leadbeateri (assembly GCA_011680675.1). Taxonomy (NCBI): domain Eukaryota; kingdom Metazoa; phylum Chordata; class Mammalia; order Diprotodontia; family Petauridae; genus Gymnobelideus; species Gymnobelideus leadbeateri. The sequence goes on along the minus strand of WOXC01008643.1, from coordinate 184,265 downwards.
AATATTTGGAAAGGAATAAGCTTGAAGACTAAAAAGGGCGCAGTTTATTAAAGGCTCTAAAAGCCAAAGACAAGGTTTTATATTTGACCAAGGATGGAATAGGAAGTCATTGGATTTAATTGAATAGGCAAGTGACATGGTCAGATCTGAGTTTTAGGAAGATTAATTTGACAGTTATATGTAAAATAAACTGGAACAGAAGGAGATCAAGCAGCAAGCTACTGTAATTATCTTGGTGTGAGGTGGTAATGGAGATGGTGATGTGAGATGAGGTGGTGATGAAGGAATAAGGGCCTTCACCCACATAGTGACAGTGCAAGGAAAGTTGAAAGGATATAAACAAGAGATATTATGATTGGATTTTGACAAGAAATTGGATAGGTAATGTGAATGATAATTCAGTTGAAAATAATAACACAGTTGGGAGCCTTGGTGACAGAAGAGGGTAGTGCCTTTGAGAGTAAGTGGAGAGTAAGTGGAAAGTTCTGAAGAGGAGAGGCTTTGGGGTTAAATATGAGTTCCATTTTACAAATGTTGAGTTCATTGGACATTCAATTCAAGATTCCCAATAGATTGGAAATGTGAGGTTAGAAGTTAGGACAGAGGTTAGCACAAGATAATTAGATATGAGAATTATCTGCAAAAGATTAATAATTGAATTCAAGGAAGCTAATGACATGAGCAATTATGAAATGAGTGAAATAATATGCCACTACCCCCTTAATTTTCCTTAGATATTACAGATTTTTAAAGTGAGCTAAAATAGATAGAGAGCACAGTGCTGGATCTAGCCAGGACAACAACCTGAGTTCAAATCCAGCCTTAGACACTTACTAACTGAAAATCCCTGAGAACTTTATTTAACCTGTCTACCACAATTTCCTCAACTGAAAAATGGAAAAATGGCAACACATCCCTTGAGGAGTTATTGTGAGGATCAAATAGAATAATATGTGTAAATTCCTTAAACACAGTACCTGGCACATGATAGTCACTATATATATATATATATATAAATTTCTAATAGCAATAGAGAAGCATTTGTTCACTTTTCTCTTAGGCATTCAAAGCTTCTGTACTTTTCCTTGTTATTCAGTTGCCAGTTACATATTTAGTTTTACTTTTTCTCATATTTAAATTATATACCAAAATATTAATATGCCATTTTTTAAACAAAGTTTCCTCTTGAGGGAAAGCAATGTGTCACAGAAAAGTAGAATACTATATTTGGAGTCAGGAAGAACGAGGTTTCAGTGTCCTCTCTGATGCTTACTAGCTACATGACCATGAGCAAATCACTCTGTATTTCTCCATTTTCTCTCTGGAAAATAGGGCACTGAAAATACCTGTGGGTCCCACATCACAAGGATTTTATGGGACTCAAATGAGATAATACTTTTAAATCTCTTTGTGAACTTCATGTTGCTATATAAATACCAGTTATTCTTTCCACAATTTTATCTTAATATTTTCTTATGTTGCTTTAGCTAAGATGACAAGGACATGCTATTCATTAACTTTTTTTTAATTGTCAATTTGTCTTTCTCTTATGAGTATCCCTAAAGATGAACAACCATTTGTATTCACTTTTTACATTTTTAAAATGTAATTTTGTTTTAAAAATTGGGTTGTTTTTTTTAAAATTTTTCAACTAGAGGAAAGGACATAATCATTGTGATAATCTTATCACAATGGACCATGTTGGTTATCAACTTAGAACCTATACCTAAATCTTTATTAGGAGAAACTGATTTTAAAAATGAGAGCTAATGACTCCATTTATTTTATTTACCCTGTTTTATTGAAAGTTACATATGTGAAACATGCAATTGGATGATTTTGTTTCCGATTGTCGGTTTGGCTTTTTCGGGGAAGGTAGGTGTCTCTCAGTATCTTTGACTATATCAGGGTAAAGAATTTCAGTGAAGAAGCATTTTCTACCAACATTGATCATCAACTCCTTTGAATCTTCATCTTAGGGATTTGTCTAGGGCACCTAGATGTTAAGTGGCTTGCCTCTGGTCACAGAGCCTGTGGTTACATGCTTCAATCAATTATTCAATCAATTAGTGCCTCTTATATGCCACACACTCTACTAGTCTCTGAAAATAAAAATGAAACAGCCACTACCCTCAAGGAGCAAATGTTCTATTAGGGGTGAGAGAAACAAGGGTATCTGTCATGTAAGCATCTAAGTATCCACATTAAGATCTAGTTTTACTCCTGAAAGTCAAAAATACCAGAGTTCAAATCCTTTCCCTGACATTTCTTTTTTTTTTATTATTTGTCTTTATTAATTTGTTTGTTTACTTTTAGTTTACAAGATTCAGTTCCACAATCCCTTGAGTTTCAAATTTTTTCTCCCTCCCTCCCCTCCCCCCACCCATGACTGCATACAATCAAGTATAGGAACTGCAAATACTTTCACATTAGACATTAGTCAGGTTATAAAGAAGGATTGTATCAGATGGATGAACAATGGAAAAGAGGAAACAAAACCAAACAATTCCCTGACATTTCTAAACTGTGATAATGGACAAGTCATTAAATCTCTTAGTCTCAGTTTCCAAATATATAAAATGGGAATTTGAAATACTTATTGTACTTATTTTGCAATGTTATAAACCTTAAGAGAGACAATAAGCATGAAGTGCTTTCAAAACTTCAAATCTTACATAGGGTAGACCAAAACTCTTCATCTATTTTAAATTTTAAAATCTGAAGCATCACTTTTGGTAGATCATGTATAAAATGCCTAGTTATGCCATTGGAATATATTGTACAAAAAGAATAGACACATGAATAATTCTTTGAGAACATGTTTAATTTTCAGAAATTTATTCTTGGATATTGTCTTAATTAATTCTATCAAAATTGAAACTCAGTTACCAAAGAGAAGACAAACTACTTTGTTGTACAACCCAGTCCTAACATTATACTTGAAAACTGTAAACTACAAGGTACATTTGAAATCAGAAAAGCATATTTCACGAAAGCATCTGTCTGTCAGCTTTGGGATTATTGAGACATGAATTTTTTTTTAACATTTTCATCTTCATTGGAATCTTTCAACCTTGATCATCGTTTTTTATAATGAAATGAATAGAATTCAATGGAATATAGGTTAAGTTTTAGTACACATTGTACAACAATAAAGGGCAGCTCCACTTTGTACCATTCCTGATTTCACAATAACATGGTTAAGTTTTGCTTTATAACAAGATAAAACTTTTTATGAGTAAGGTGAATCTAAGATTATTTTGGTCACCCACATCTTGCTGTGTGTATATATGCACACACACACACACACACACACACATATATACAGAGAGATACACATGCATATATTTGCACATGTACCTATATGTGTAGAAATATATATATATATATATGCATGTAAAATTTTATCAGGGATATATGATACAAGGATTTTATTTTCTCCCCAGCACTTTCTTTTATATTCTTTCAAGCTATGTTGATTTTACTTGTGCATAAAGTTATAAAATAATATGAGAATCCCCACCACCACCACCACCACCAGCACCACAGTGGCCACTGACCTCTGTCCCTGACTCCCTTCCTTCCCCAGGTCCTTCTCCCTGCCAGCTCGCTCGGGCCCTGTGCGCCATGGCTAAAGTAGACCCGTCTGGTGCGGCCGCCGCTCCAGCCCCTGCCCCGGGAGTCCCGCAGTGGGTAACAGGGTGGCGAGCAGCGGCAGCAGCGAGGAAGAGCCGGCAGCGGCCTTCCTAGCCCAGCAGGAGAGAAAGATCGCGGGCATCGAGAACCACTAGGGCTTCAGCATCCTCGACAGCGGCAGTGTGCCCGCCTCCCAGCAAGGAGAGCCCCCCGGGGCCCGGATGAGATTGATGGAGTGATGAATGGAGACTACTACCAGAGAGTAATGGTCCAACCGATAGTTATGTAGTTATTTCACAAGTGGATCAATTACAGTCAGAACCAGTGAGTATCCGGAAATGGAGAGAAGAACAAATGAAAAGTCTGAAGTCCTTGATGCTAATTGTCAGAAACAGGAAGCAGAATGGAAAGAAGAGGCAATGAAAGAGTTGGAAGAATGGTATGCAAGGCAAGAGGAACAGCTACAGAAAACAAAAGTAAATAACAGGGCAGCTGAAGAAGCTTTTGTAAATGATGTCGAATGATGGCACAGAGTGGGAATGCGGGGCTCGGCTGTGTGACTTTAACCCCAAATCTAGCAGGCAGGCCAAGGATGTGCTCAGCCCTCCTCTCCCTCAAGCTGCCCCCCCGCCCCCCCCCCGCTCCCCCCCACTCCTCCCGTTCACTGAAGGGAAGCCCAATGGAACACTGCGATTGCACTCAGCCAGGCTGTTCAGTCATTGGATTAATTATGTTGGGTTCTTTTGGACCAAACCTCTTGTCTTTAGAGTTGATCATTGTTTGTGAGTGCATGTTTTCTCCCTGGCATTCCAGGTGGGAGGGAAGTGAGAACCTCCAGGACAATGGCCTCTTGTGCTTTTGTGCATTGTCATTTTCAACTGTACTGATAATAAAATTCTCTTTCAAAAAAAAATAATATGGGAATCACCTATTTTTCCCTTTATAAATTTTTTCTGGTGTGACTAGTTATACTATGTATATCCCCTACTCATACTTGAAAAAGATAAATCCTTCCATTCCTTTCTCTCTGTCTCTCTCTCATATATCTATACACATATGTGTATGTACATATGTAAATATATGCATATGTATGTTATTAATGTGGAAACAAAATTAATAAAATAACTATATTTGTAACTAAAATATTCTATATGGCAGGGAGAGCAAAGGGATAGGACTAGAATAAAAATCCAGCAGCTATACAGTAGTCCATGAAGTTTACAATTCTGTGTTTTTCAGGAATAAAAATTGTGTGTGTCTGTGTGTGTGTGTGTGTGTATATTTAGAGCACCACACATATATAGAACGATATATACCTTTAGCCTAACCAGCTAGATTTATGGAGTAGAGGGGAAGAGGAGAGGAAACGGGAAGGGAGGGGAAAGGAAGGAGAGAGAAGGGGAAGAGAGAAGAGACGAGTTTCATGCCATATGGGACATCAATATAAACAAGTGAAACAGTAGAAAATTAAAGACAAAGTCATATCAGAAATAATTGTGAAGATTTACAATGGAAAACATATAGTTAGAAAAGTAAATTGAAATAGACAAAGGCAGAAAGATAGCTCTAAAGATGGGGGGGGGGGCATCTAATAGTCCCTAAAGACTGAGATACATGTTACATAGAGGCAATTAGAATTTGCATATCATTATCTTGAGACTATAGGACATACATGACCTCTGCCCTTAAAGAGTTTCCACTCTAGTTAGATAAGGTAAAAAGCACAGAAATGAAATAACCATAGGAGTTAGGAGTATCAATTCCATGCCACAAATGTCATTAAACAATACCTGGATGGTTGTTTTCTGAATAGTACAGAAAAAAAATACTAAATAGGTAAGAAAAATATTTGGAGCTAGTTTTAAAGGATGGATAAAATGCTGTGGGGTAGGGAGCAAGGAACAGAAGGCAGAAATTGTATATGCCATTGTCAATGACTTACAGTCAAAGTACTGGAAGGTTATGGATAATAAATACTGGGCTGCAGCAAGTTGATAATAAAACAACATCACACATCACAACAGAAAGGTGGTGGGCTACTCTAGAATGGAATATTAGATATCATGTCAGCTCCATCTCTATAGTCTTTGTATAGGATGATTTTGCTTGATTGTCTATCAAAGGAGGATTCAGCCTGAAGGACATAGTGATGAGAAGTGACTATAATATAATAATAAAAGTCATTGGTGAAATGGAATTTAAAAAAAAGAAAATAAGAAAAAGACTCAGTAAAACAGATGGGGCTCTCTATGTCTGAAGAATTGCAAAAGGTAAGATGTTGGATCTAAGAATGAAGACTGAACATGCTCTTGTTGTGATGAGCCTTTTAAGTTCAGCTCCAGTATGCATCAAGAGGGAACCATCAGAAGTTGTTAAGAAGAAAAGTCACTTGATCAAAGTAATCCTTTGGGGAAATTATTATTGAAGGATCATATCTCCTCAGGCCCATTAGCTGATCACATCAAGGTTGTTCAAATATTTTAACTTTATATTTGGAATTAACGCTAAAGTTTCAGAAATATGTAATCTATTTCTAAAATATAATGTGAGTGATTCCTTAGTCCACATGTTGATGGATCACTATGTGTGTAGAAGTTTTATTGACACTTTTTGTTTTAAATCACCTGTTTCTTTATTTTCCCATCTCACATGCTATCCATAAGCCCTTTAAAAATCAGTTAAACAAAACCAAATTACACAATTAGATAACTGATAGTGTGCAAAATCCCACACCCAAGGGGCTTTCTACCAAAAGGAAGGAAAAGGTGCATTTCATAATTACTTCATCTGTTCTCAGATGATGCGTTAATACATACATATATGTGTGTATGTATATGGATATATATATGTATATGGTAAATGTATATACAATATTCAAATCTCTTTTAAATGTTTTTATTTTACATTATTGCAACATTTTCTATTTTTCATAGCCTTAAAAGCATCCTTATATTATCTCCTCTGAGAGAATGCAAAGTGTTTAAGAACAAGAACAGTTTCACCATTCTTCTTTTATCACAAGTGCTAAGAATAGCACCTGATATATACTATATGTTCCATGAATAAGTTTAATGAATGTTTGTTGACTAATTTTTTATTTATTTTTTTCCTATTTCTGCCTATTTCATTGTGTATCTTATAGTACAAATCTCCCCTTGTTTTTCTTAATGTCTATATCTATACATGTATGTATATAATAGTCTATTATATGACAATGCATAGTATAAATTCTAATATATGTTTTATATACTATCCTATTATTTAAAAACATGATTATTTTGGTGGTCATTCACCAACCCTCTGGCAACCAGCTACCTTCTAGTTTTTGGGTTTTGTGGTTTGTTTTTGGGGGGTTTTTTGCTACTACAAAATAAAAGTCACAAATAAAAATTTTCTGTATATGATGCTGTCCTTCTTATGGTATAAGTTCAGTAGTGGGATCTGTGGTCCAAAGAACACAAACAGTTGCATGATTATTCTTATATAATTCCAAATACTTTTCCAGACTGATTTGCCTAATTCATATGTTCATAGGACAGATATTACTATTCCTGTCTTTTTTTGTAGTTTCTCCAAATGGAACTATTTGCACCTTTTGATAAATGCTAAATTGTCAGGCATGATTTAAGACCTCAAAAAATGTTTACATTGCCTCCTTTTATTACAAATGATTGGGAGCATTTTTCTCATGTTTTTTGAGCGCAATAGTACTTTTAAGAACATTTTACTCACATACTTTGATCAAATATCATTAGGGTAGAGTGGAAGAGGGCATAGATTAGCAGGGGAGGCCTGAATTGGAGTAAAAACTCTTGGGAGTGAGCACTTCGAGCAGTAAGAATGGACTGGATTTTACCACTGTTTGGGAAGATAACTTGTAACTTCAGTCGAGATTGGACTTTGAGGAAGGCAATATCCCCCAGAAGAAATTATTAGACAGCAGAACCAGGTGAAAAAGAAGTAAAAGCCTGTGACTCATAATGTGAAGTTTAAATAAAATATGTGAACTTTAACACTGATAGAAGAAAGAACATTGAAAACTAGGCATACCAGTTATCCTTACTATTTCATTTCTCTGCTCTGCTTCAGGGCTCTGAAATACTAGGCCTCAAATACTGGAATGGAAATATCAGAATTGTGGAGAATTACAATCTATTTTCATGTTCTCCTTCTATTCTTATTGTTGTAGGAGGTATAATACTTTCTTTTCAAATCAAATTCCACATAAACAGAAGGTTATCTTGTAGATGCATAAGTTGGTTTTGATGGAAATTTTTCCCAAAGTAGCCAATCTATAATTTTACTATATATTTTTGTTTGATAAACAGTTCCTCCTTTATCTAGGAAAGGTATGTATATGTGAGTGGGTCTTCCATCTACTTGATCATCTTACATCTTCTCTGGCTATTAATTTTGTCATATTACAGATGAGGGAATTTGACTAGAAAACCTATAAGATACCTTCTAGTTCTGGTATTCTAAGACACAACTAAAATTAGTATGCCAATTGATACATTTCTCTTAAAACAAACATATAATATTTTGCATCAGTAATTATTAAATAGGACTTTTGCATCAGTATTTATTTATCAGCAATATTTTGCATCAGTAATTATTAAATAGGACTTTGAAAGATCAGGGAGCTCTCCAAGGTGTCAAACTTTCTCCTATCGACTTCTTTGTGCACTACCTACATATGGTACTAATTTCAGATCTAGATATGTTGTCCTTGATATACAATACAGACAGAACAATTGACCTGGGACTTTTGGAATATGTACAGGATCACTGAATCTAAAAAGTAGAAGGATACTTGGAGCTTATTTAGTTAAATCCATATATGAACAAGAATCACATCTTCAGGATCTTTGTCTAACAGTCACTCTGCCTTTTTAATCACAGAATGTTTCATTCCTTGAGAAGAGGATCACTTCTCTGTAATCAATGGCCAACACCCTTTCATCTTCTCCCATGAAGGCCTCTGAAATTTCTTTTTAAGTTGTGGGAAGATTCCCAAAAAGAAATAGAAGGTGAGGGCTATTTTACCTTCATTAGGTTGAACTCATTATTCCTTGCTAAACTCCAATCAAATATCTTTCACATGGAGACTATTATTCACAGAGGAGACTTAGATGCTGAAAGTGGGCGAAGTAAATAGCAAAAATTCAGCAAGTATTTATTGAGTGCCTACTTACAACGTCCACTTAGGAAGAAAAAAGGATCCAATCTTGCCCCTCTGCTCTTCAAAATTTATTATGAATAATTTCAATGAATGAAAGAATGTAGAAATGAAAGTTAATCAAAGTTACTGACGGCATAAATCTGGCAGGAGTGGCAAAGCAGCAGCTAAAAAAAATGCTGCAAACAAGAAGTCTGGGCCAATTCTAATAATGTAAGATAAAATGTATGCCCAATGGATCATGGGACTAGAAAACATAGCTACGAATATGTTCCCTCTAATAATGCACCTTAAAACCCATGTATATGTACCCATCAGCTAAAATTCTCATCTATGCTCTCCCATACATTTTCCAGGTTTAAATATACTTAAACCATTTGATTCCCAAATATCAGTCTCAGAAGTACATAATGGTAGAGGCATGGAATGATGGGATTTTGCATGAAAAATATCTGTGAATTTTAGTACTGTGCTTGATATAAAATTTCTCACTACAGATTTAACTAACTGCAATAACAGGTATTCCTAGGTAAAGACCTAGGAAATCTGAGAAACTCTTCATTACTGCAGAATAGAAAAATCCATCTTTCCCAAGGCTATATTTATTTTTATATGCTAATAATGCATATTTCCAGGCTTTCAAGTTATTCATTTTTCAAAAATATTTTGGGTTACCAAGAAGACTAAGAAAATATTGAATATGTATTATGTGTATATACAAAGAAGAGTGTGGACAAGACTGTCTATAAAACTTCCTCTGATTCTAAGCCCCATGATCAAATGATCTGTGACAATGGTCTCCGAAGTTGTCGTTGCTCCATTTTCAGTTCAGAAAAGGTTCTGCCTTTTCCTATCACCAAAATCATATTACTCTTGAAATATTCATAGATATTTTCTCTTGATTCTAAAATTACTTATGACTCTTTAATGACTTTAGACATTTTTTTGGAAAATGTTATTGGTTTTTGCACATTTAAATCTACTTATCAATATATGTTTATTTATTTACTATGGTCAGTAAATAGCTTATAATTCTTGGGGAACTTATTGTTTTATTATGTCCCATTGTTCCAGGTTTAGTATAATAATTGCTGGATTTTCTTATGACAAGATGGAAAAAGCAAATCATAACATGCATAACCCTAATAAATCAGTTTTCTTAATCTCCCCAGCATTTTATACATATCAGGAATTATATTTTCCTAGTTGGAAAACCAGTCACCAAATTTGAATAATTCTTGAGAAATTATTAGGGTTGAAAAATTGAGATTAATACTTGGCTTAGGATCATAGCCAGGATCCTAACATAGCCTCGGCTAGTCCTGACTAAAAACCAAAAAACCCCAGTTCAGAACAATAATTTGGAGCTGAATGGCTGTTTGGTAAGAACACCACCATCAATTTGTTTAAGAATGTATGAGGACGGGGCGGCTAGGTGTCTCGGTGAGTAAGAGCGCCGGCCTCGGAGTTGGGATGACCCGGGATCGAATCTGGCCTCAGAAAATGAGCACCCACACATAAATAATGACTAACCATGTAACCTTGAGCAAGTTACTTAACCCCAATTGCTTTAAAAAAAAAAAAAGAATGAGGAGAATGTGTACTCAAAGAGAATTCACCCTTCTGAGAGGATGTGCTTTCTGTAGTGGGGCACCCTAGGACCTTCTAGTACAGTCAGAGAAATTCTTTTTTATTAACAGAAAGCATAGACATTAAGCACTGAAAACCTGCCACAATATGTACTAGGAAGGGAAATGAATGCAGACACAGAAACTCCACTTTGGAATGCCTACTTCTCTTGAGGTGGTAATTAACTCTAATATGTTAAGGAGGGACAGCACTATTTTTCACCTAGTCAGTATCACTCTGAAGCTGTAGAAGGATATGGGATGTGAAAGTCAGTCATATTTTGAAAGAATCCCAAATTCAATAAGGCAACCAATAAGATCCTAGCAGTCTGACAGGTTTATATGACCCTTCTCTGTGCTCATTTCCTACCAATCAGTCCATTGATCAACAAACAACCTGCTTTGTAATGTGCCAGGCACTGTGGTAAGTTCTAGAGATGCAAAGATGAAAGTAACATATTCCTTCATCATTGAATGGATTCATTAGGGAAAACGATCACTATTTCACCTTTTAAAAATTGATATACAACATTGACCCATTTCTAAGATTTTGGTATTTCTCTTGTGTTTTGCAATAGATAGGGACTCAACTCTGACCTCTTGTTTCTCCCACTGACTATTCCTGGGCATTCATGCCTGAGAGGTGTTATAATGGGAAAATGAATAAGACTGGGAATGGTGAATCATTGAATTTGAATCTTGACTCAGATACTTGCTAGCTGTATGACTTTGGGCAAATGATGAAACCTCTCTTAGCCTAAATTTCCTCATGAGGATAATACTAGCACTAATCTCTAAGGATTGTTATGAAAAATAAAATGAAATAACATTTGTAATATGCTTTGTAAATTTTCAAGGGCTATAAACACTAACTATATTTAAATATGAGAAGCAACTTGGTATAGTAGATTAAAGTAGAAATCTGGAATAGCCAAAACAGCTAAATATCATTCTTTTAACTTCCATTTGATTAATTTCAACTGACATGTTTAGTTATTAATTGGCAGTCATCTCTGAGACTCTTCAAGGGGAATTTAACATAATCTCATGGTATCCCTGAAATCTTCATAACTATATAACACAATATAGGCTTCTAGATCTTTATTTTCAATTAGAATAGTAATTTTCAAAAAAGTTGACAGACTCACAGGAATTAATTTCCTTTAAATTTATTTAAAATATTTAATTATATGACATAAAGGGAAAAATAAGTTTACAGGATGAAAAATTGGAGACATTAATTGAAACTGTAGTAGATTGATCCTTTCCTCTGAAAATTGAAGTTGGCATTTGGTTCTCATGTTGTCCAAGAAATCTTTATGTCATTCCCCAAGATGACTCCTTTGTCCTCAAGATTTATTTCTAATATCTAGGAGAGTTAAAGAAAATGTAAAATTTTAATATTCATTCAGAACTTTACATTCCTAGGTTGTCATGATAAGTAGTATCATTAAAATATATAAATATCCCTTTTTGAGGAAGCATAATTTGTTAGAGCTAGAAGGGGCATTAATAATCTTCTGATCCAATCTCTTCTTATTTTAGATGAGGAAAGAAAATACCAGGGAGGAAGAGACTTGCCTAATTTCACAAAGTTAGTTAGTAAGAAAAACAAAAGATACAAAGGGTAGTATCAATGACAAAAAAAGGTTCCCTCCAGTTCTAAGTTCATGATTGCATTTGTTTGAAAATTTCCTAGAGGAATGAGAAGTGAGGGAAAGGAGTGTGGTTTGCCATGCATGTGAATATATGAGACACTACTAACATTCTATCAGGTAGCACATTCTGATTATTAATGCTTTCTCCATTGTTCCAGAACCATGAACCTTGTTGCCACTACTTCCCTTTGCAGACAATTATTCTTTGAAGATACCTTTATAAAAAAGTTCTTCCTTTCATAGAACCTAAATGTTCCACTCTGTCACTTGTTTCTTTTCCTCCTAGTTCTATGCTTTGGGGACAAGAACAAATCTAATCCCTCTTCCATATGAAAACCTTCAATGAAGTAAAGAAAAGCTAACTAGTCTGCATTAGCCTCAGAAAAAATTTGTCTGGAGAGGATTGATGACTTAAAGCAATTCTAGTATTAGCTCTATCTACTCAAATGCTATTCCCAGCAACAAACTATTGTTTTGGAAAAAGAAAGAAAGATGAAAGGAAGAGGAAAGGGCGGGGAATGCAATGAGAGGGAAAAGGGGAGAAAGAAGAAATGAAGAGGGGAGAAAATGAAAAAAGCAATACTATTTTTCATCCAAATTTACTTCTCTAATTTTGGGGAACACAAAAGCAAAGAGTTTAAAGGAATTTATATGTAATAGGAATCTTCATTCGGATCTTACCCCATTGGCTGGATCTTCACTAAATTTGAGGGCTTGACTCTGGCCATTGTATGTAAGTTCAACACGTGAAACTGAAGTCTTCTCTTTACCCCACACTTTGATATACCCAAGCCTCAGTTCATTGTCATTTGAATACCCATTATGTAAGGTAGTAGTTGTCAGAGTATTCTGAAAAATTGGAGAAGAAAGATGATATTTAAGTGGTAACAATTTTATCATGGGCTGGGCACCCATCATGTAAAGAACAGCTATATGCACTTGAGTATATATACAAAACACTAGAGTTATAAGTCACCAAGATGGGTTAACTAGAAAAGGGGTACATTGATCTGTTCTGTCACCATTGGAGTTTATATTAGGGTTATTTATAACTTTTTTTAAAAAGTGCCTTGGCTATGGCAGAATTCTGTGAAAATAGAATTTCCCCCCCAAACGCATGGAAATAACATTTAAAAGGAGTTTTAGAGTGATCCTTACCTGATTTAATTGAAACTGTACTGACAGATATGTGCCTTTTTCATAAGTATCTATTAAAAAAACAGAGAGAAAACATTTTTTAAAGAAAAACATGAAAAAATGTCAAAATGTTTTGCCATGGGGTGACTAGGTGGCACAGTGAATAGAGCACTGGCCCTTAAGTTAGGAGGAACTGAGTTCAAATCCAACCTCAGACTCTTAGCACTTATTAGCTCTGTGACCTTGGGCAAATCACTTAGCCCCAATTGCCCTACCTTCCCCCCTCCCAAAAAATATTTTGCCATACCCCCTCAGGAATTATTTCAAATACTTAAAGATCCACATGGATACACTTCTCCAGCAAAGCATAGTGGATAAGATTTTGGACTTGGGAATTAAGGGAAAAAACTCTGTGAACCTCAGTGCTAATACTAACTGTATAATTATGGCAAACACTTAACTTCTCTTAGACTTAGTTTTCTCATCTTTAAAATGAGGACAAGAGACCTGGAGTACCTACCACTATGAGGCTGTTATGAGGTTCAAAGAAGGCAATTACAGTGTCACAAATTTTACAAAACTTCAAGGGCTAAAGGAGCATGAGCGGGTATTCTCTTCAAGGCTATTTATATTTTTTTGCATATGCATGAGAAGTAGAATACAGGAGATCATTACACTGAGCTATTACTGATTGAATGAAATAATAAGCTTAATCCGAACAAAACAGACCTACCACAAATCACATGCATGTGCATGTGCATTATGAGTACTGTATTTGTATTGTGTGTAAAAGTATGTGTGTATATGTAGTATGTGTGCATGCGTGTATATATGCATACACATGGTGTGTGTGTGTGTGCGTGTGTGTGTACAAAGGTGAGAGCCTCACTTTTTCTCTTGAAAGCACTTCATGTCTCACAAAGCTCAATCCCTACATGTGCATCAGTTGCTCTGGACTACACTATCTACATGATGATATTTGGTGATAATGGTCTCCTTGTGATGCTTCCTCTCTCCGGCACACATAAGGTTGGTCAAGGAAGGTGGTGTCGTGTAGCACCCCATTGTGGTACCAGCTAGCACAGTTGCCTCATGCTGAAGCTCCCCTAATAGCCTACTACCTGGGAAGTTGCTATACTGAGCTGAAAGGCTAAGGAATAAGGGAAGAGGAGGAGGGGAATAATCAACACTCTAGCAATATTGGAGAGATTAGTGTGCTACTATCTGATAGCAAATTTGGACTCACCAATGCTGTCTCCATCATCCCAGAACAATGAACCTTGTGCCATCTGGTTATCATCCACAGCAACAATAAGTCCCATGAAATTATTTCGACTGTAAGAAAGACATTTTCAGAATGATCAATTATAGTTACTTCACACAAATTATAAACAAAAAATTTTGCTATACAAAACATATAAACAAGGAAATGTTTAATTAATTTCCTGTTGTATCCCATATCTAATGAACCATCAGGGTTTTTTTAGAAACAAGGATACTGGTTAGTAAAGCCTGGGTTCAATCTGAGGAATGACTGTTGTGTACAAATACAAGCAAATTTAAAAAAAAAAACTAATATGGTAGAGATCAAAGGAAACAAAGTGGTGGCATTATTACATGCACATTCTTGTCTTTTGCCCAGTTACCCTCTCTTCATGCTAGCCCTCTCTTCCAAATCATATTATTAATTTTGATCTTGATGTTAAATGTGCACAGAAGATGGAAAGGCACATGCTTTTCAATAAGCAAAAAAATGATTATTAGGGAGGAAAAGTGTCAGAGGTGTATATGAAAATGGTAATGCTGAAGCAATAAGTGATGATGATGATAATAAAGAACATTGATAGGTTTTGAGTTTTGCAGGTGCTTTACCGTGGTTGTTTCATTTTATCCTCTAAGCAACCCTGTGAGAGTAGAGAGGGATATACGGAAATTATAGACTAGTTTGATCTTGAAGACCCTTAAATGTGTCTCAATTAGTATCAGCTCTGAAACATACTAAAAGGAAATAAGGTAAAAGAAGACTGGATAAGTAGGAAGGTATTCCATTACCAAAACATGACTAAATTTTATTTCCATGTATGCCCTGCTCCCAACTAATAGTATGATAAAAAGTCTATACATAAAACTAATTGTTTAATGTTTTAGTTTAAAAAATGGATAAATATGAGATGAAGAACTCCCTCAAGTCAATGTGATTCTTAGATGGAAATAGGGCATGAACCCCAGGATCCACATACTTTCCCCCATATTATGGTCTTCCCTCTTTTCACACAACCAACACCTTGGCACAGGCCCTTTTCACTGTTCGCTTGGATTACTGCAACAGCCTCCCAACAGATCTCCTTGCCTCTAGCTTTTCCCCAATTCAACGCTTCTTCTACTCAGTTGCCAAAATGGTTTTCCTTTGCAGGTTTGATTATATGTATGTGTGTATATATATATATACATACATGTATGTATACGTACATATGAATATATATGTGTGTATGCACATGTACTTGTGTGTTTATGTATTGTGTTTGTATATATACACATATGCATGTATATGTGTGCATGTATACACATTTGTGTGTATATATACATATTTATGTGTGTAGTGATATGTGTATGCTATGTGTATAGATAGATAAATAGATATATAGATATAGATGATATAGATATAAATATAGATAGGGAGAGGGACAGGGACAGGGAGAAGGAGAGGGATAGGGATAGATTTGTGTATTTACATATATATATATATATATATCACATAATTGTTCATACATTTTTGCTTCTCCAATTACAATGTGACCTCCTTAAGTACAGGAGCCATGTTTTTGTTTCCCTTAGTATCTGCAGAACCTAGAAAAGTCCTGTCACATAATAAGTGTTTAATAAATATCATTAACTAGGTGATTAGAGAGGCAATCAACAACTTATAAACAGGTCATGCTCTAGAAGTTCATTTCTTAGTTGATTATCTATAACTTACAACCCATTTTTTTTTCCAAAAAAACCACCACAGGATACCATAAGAGTTCATTTGACCAGGAATGCAGCTGACTTCTAGAACTTATAGTATTTACCTAAAAATGTTATAAAAACCCTACTAATGCTTTTATTATCACCTTTAGGAGAAGATGTTTCTATTCTAAACTTGTAATTTCAAGAAAGAAAAGTAGGGATTCTAACCCCATTCTATTCTTGAACCAGAAGTCTAATGAAAACTTCCAGGAGTTCTTGGTCTTGGAGAAGAAAAGAACTGATGGTCAAATGGAGAGAGAATGTAATGGGAAAAGTGATGGTTTGGGACTTTGTGGAGTAGTGGTATCAGGAAAATCTTGTCTTTGCAGGTGGCAGTTGCATCATTTGGCAGTAGATGGTAGCAAGGGGGTAGCAATCAATCACAAAGTATTGACCCAGGGATGTGGTGAGTCAGATGTTGAACAATGTTTAGGAATGAATAATTTAGAGAGTCCAAGAGATGATGATGATAGGAAAGCAAAGAGGAGACCCTGTACTCTTGTAGATGGGGAGTTCTCAGCTGTGGTGGCCCTTCATATAAATCAAGAAGGTTCAGAAGTAAAGTGTTGTTTGTAAGCAAGAAACTCAGTGTATGTTCTGTTACAATTAAGAGTACATAAAGAATTCCGTATCTATTTTAGAACTAGAGAGATTCCTGTTTTAACATTAGACATCCAATCATTGGTCATCACAGATCTCAAATCCAGCATTTCTCAATTCACTTTTCTTACCTATAAAAGGTAGTCCTGGCGGGTGTCTGACAAGGAAGAATAAGACCACCTCGGACATGGAGGTTGATTTTATCCAGAGGAGCATCAAAGTTTGTATATTGCTTCCTAATTCCAATATCATGCCCCTAAATAGAGGAGATTGAGGTAAAATATTAGGAAGAAGAATCAGAACCATAGAGAATGCTCGCAGGAACCTCTCACAAATAAAAAAAAAAGGATTTTTATATAAAAATAAATTTAAATTTAAAATAAACACATCTTCAAAGAACATTTAATAATTTAGAACAGAATCTTCCATTTTAAACAGGGGAAGAAAGCAATTTCATATTTTCTAAGCACCTTGAAAACTAATCTCAATATATAGTTGAATAACAAGAATAGTAAGTTGAAAGGACTTTAAGTTTTGCAAAGTACTTATCTCACTATCTTCCAGGACCTAGCACAGTATTCTGTATATAATTAAGGGATTTATCTTATGATTTAGCCCTACTTAGATTTGTGGATTTCACTTGCAGAAAAAAAAATGAGTGGGGTTTTTCCAGCCATAGATATTTTCTCTGACACTATAAGGTGATTTTCTTCACTGTTAAGATGATTATTTCTCTCCATTCAATGTTATCTGATATAATGGGGTCTACTGTGGTTTCAATGCTTCCTTATGAAATCAAGGCAATGGTTAGATTAAAAAGAAAAATCAAAGGAGGACCACCATCACCACACTAACATTCTTTCTATGCAAGTTAGTTTCCAGAATGTTTGCAAATTTGAACCTATGTGCCAGGAAGGTTTTAAGCTTATTTGTATTAGGATGCTCCTTTTGTGTGGCTACACTAGAAGCTTTCTAAAGTGGATTTTGAGAGAGAAAGTACATTCTTCTTCTCTTACCGTGTGGTAATCAAACCAGCGGGCATCAGGCACATATGCTGATAAACTGATGGTATTCTAAAGATGAAAAATAAATTAACGTCAAGCACAATTCAGTTTTAAATAGTCATCAAATAAAGAGTGATGTTTCTGTACCTACCGGCTCCATAACTGGGCTGACCAAAAAGCCTGAGCCCCAAAGAAACTGCTTGAAAATGGACCAGGTTTCCTTATCATCAAAGAACCTTGAAAGAACAAACATATAACCAGTAATTATACATATGTTTACAGTGAATTAAGAGAATTCATAGAAATTATAGCTGAAAGGAACATACTGTATTTGACAGATCATAGATAATTGACAAGTCCATATATACATATATACACATATACAAAAACAAAATAAAGGATCACACAATGTACAGTACATACATAATTTAAAATGAAAATTGCTCAATAACTATCCAAAGACAAAGACGTTGACAGTTATGTCTTCATGAGTGCATTAACTCATTCTTCTTTCTCCAAAGTCAATGACTTTTTTTAAATGAACAAATCTAAGACTCTTTTTTTTAGTCCTTAGCCTTCTTGAACCCTCTGCAACTCTGTGAATGTTGATCACCCTCTTTTCCTTCTATCTTCTAGGTTTTTGTGACTCTGCTCTTTTGTGCTTTTCCTGTCTGCCCATTATTCTCTCCTCCAGGCGATCACTGCTAACTCTGGGGATCCCTGAAGGATCTTTTCTGTTCCCTCTTCTCTTCTTCCTCTCTATCATGTCACTTAGTGATTTCATAGGTCCTCTAGAGATGATTCGTAGACCTTTTTATTCAGCCCCAACTGGTTTCCTGACTTCTACTCTCACATCTTCAACTGCCTATTGAATATCTCAAATGTTATATCCTATTGCACAAGTCCAAAGCTAAGTTCATTATTTTTCTCCAAAACTTTATTTTCTTTTCCTAATTTTGCTATTATTGTTGAAGGTAATACCATCCTCTCAGCCACCCCATTTTGTATCTTTGACATCATTCTTTTTTATCCCCCGTATACAATTATTTTCAAACCCCTATCATTGATACCTCTGTGATATCTTTCCTATATGTTCCCTTCTCTTTTTTGATACTACCACAACCTTCAGATAGGCCCTCCTCATTTCACATCTGGATTACTATAATAGCCTTTGAGATGAACATTATTCCTGAATTCTTTCTTGACCCCAGTCCTTCTTCCACTCAGATGCCAAAGAGATCCTCCCAAAGTATACATCTTCCAGGATTAAATATAAAATCATCTATTTGTATCTTAAATCTCCTCATAACCTAGCACCTTCCTACCTTCTCAGTATTCTAATATCTTATTACCCTTCTCAGACTCTGTAATGTAGTAACACTGGCCCCTTTGCTATTCCTCACTTAGGCACTTCATTTTCCAACAGCAAGCACTTTATTAACTCTCCTCTGGCCTAGAATTATCTATATCCTGTGCTCCACATCATTGATTTCTTAAGTTCCTTCAAATCTTAGCCAAAATCTTAACTTCTACAAAAAACCTCTCCTGTCCTTTTTAATGCTAGTGCCTTCCCTCTGAGATTACTTCCCATTTAGCCTGTGCATAGATCCTTTTTGTAGATAACTACTTACATGCCCCCCATTAGCCTATGACTTCCTTGAGATCCAGTCCCTTTTTTGCCTTCATGTTCCTAGTCTTTAGCACATTTCCTGGTATAGAGTAAGGACTTACAATGTACTTGTCACCTGCCTGCCTTCCCATATACAGAAAACCGTTATTCATTCAAAATCAACTGAAGTATCAATACAGTTTACAAGAGGACTGTGAATAATATAGATTAGCTCTCTGACCCCCAAATACAATAATGTATTTAAGAAATTTTACAATCTTTAAAGTACTATATGACTTTAGTTAACAGTAGTATTGTAGTATATGTCTATAAAAATAATAACAATGAGGAGGAGGAAGATTAAGGAAGCTAATATTTATATAATGTTTCAGTATTTGGAAAAAAATATTTTACATATCAATTTTGATCCTTTAGAGAACTTGGTGAGTTGGGCACTCTAAATAGTATGCCCATTTTATGGATGTGGAAACTGAATCTACAAGATGATTTGAATGACAATTTTTCTCATTCCAAGTCCAATACTCTTTATGATACATTGTACTACATTTTTTTATTAAAAACTGCTATAATTTTGTGTAGTCATAAGGTAAAGGCTCGTGCTTTGGAGTTTTTTTTTTGGGGGGGGGAAGTAATAAAATTGTAAAGGCTAACCAAATAAAGCTGAGGGGATGCTATTGGAGAAGCAGTTTCCAAGTTATTATGAGGATTAGACTGGAAACTATAAGAAGGAGGAAGGACAGAATTTGTTCTTTGCATTATAATCATCAATTATTGCCACCACTGGCACTTCTCTGTTGCTTTCTCATTATAAATACAATAGGTTATAACACTTGAGGGAGATTGGATGGAGACTGTGGATTGTATCTTGGACTTAGAGCCAGAAGACCTGAGTTCAAAGTTCCACACTTATTGGTCATGTGAAGGCAAGCAAGGGACTTGAAGTCTTCAAACTTAATCTCATCAGTAAAATGGGGATAATAATCTATGTACAACCCTCTTCATACTGTTGTTTTGGGCAAGGTATTTTGCCATGATGCAATTTAAAAGTGTGATCTATTGTTATGGATCCTTCCAATAAGCCTGAGATGAATGATATCAATTTTATTGGCTCCATTTTGCAAATGAGAAAACTTAGATGCAAAAACATTGTCTGCCCTAAAGAAGCATATTCTGCTGGAAGGAAACATTTCACACACATGTGAGGAAATATGAAATACATTCAAAATAAATACATAGCAACTGGGGGCAGGGATCAGCTAGAGGCAGAGTACTAACCCCAGAGGACTTCAAAAATAAAGGCTGAACTTACAAGAATAAAGGACTTTTTTGAATTGAATGTTGTTGGGTTGTTTGTTTTAACAGTTTGTAAGGAAAACTGGGCTACAATCAGGTGAAGAATTCAATAATACCTGTTTCACCTACCAAATACTTTGTGGGGGTTGACAATTCATCTGGAAAGCCTACAATTTCAGCTATGTTAGCCATTAAAACCAAATACAGTAATAAACAACCCAAAACAACACCATTCGTTTGTTGCAAAGGTTTTCTTTTCTTTCATTTTTTAAAGAGAGGTAGTAGGAGAAAAAATAAGTTGTCTTCTCCTTGCCAAGGAAAACCTTTCCACATTCACAAGTTAGTCCATCCTATCTCAACTTCTTAAGCACATTCCTCACTCAATTATCCTCACACTCTCACTTCTCTTTAATCTCTCCTTCTCTACTTTCTGCTTCCATACTGCTTCAAGCTTGCCAATGGCTCCTCAGTCTTCAAAAAATGCTCATTTGATCCATCCTTACCCAGTCATTACCACCTTCTGTCTCTTCACCCTGGCCTGGCTGGAATCATTGACAAAGCAGATCAGAAGTTGGCTCTACCACTTCTTTTCCTCTCAGTCTCATCTTAACTTTCTGCAGTCTTGCTGCCAACTTCATCACTGAATCAACACTGCTCTCTCCAGCATTAAGAACGACCTCTTAATTGGCAAATTGAAAGGCTTTTCTAAATTATCATGCTACCTGCCCTCTCTACATTCTTTGATCACTCCTTGATATTCTCTTTTCTCTAGGTTTTCATGGCTTCATTATCTTTTGGTTCTACAGCCTGTCTGACCTCTTGTCAGTCTCCTTTGTGGATCTTCATCCAGGTCACATCCAATAACTGTGAATAGCCCTGAACGCTCTCTCCTGGGCCCTCTTGGTTTTTTGCCCTTCAATACTATGACTTTTCATGATCTCATCAACTCCCATTGGCTCAATTATCATCTCTAGGCAGGTGATTCTCAGATCTGCTTGTTGAGTTTTAACCTTTCTGCTGACTTACACTGTCATATTTCCAACTGCCTACTGAACATGTCAAACTGCAGCTACTTAGATATCGTAAACTCAATATGTCTAAACCTGGGGACAACATCTAGAGCCAAGATGGTGGACTAAGCAGTAAATCACCATAATTCTGCCATATTCACCCACAAATAACCATAAAATGCCACCCTGAAACAAACCCTGTACCAGCAAAACAAAAAAAAAAAAAGAAGTGAAACAACATTTTAACCAAAAAAAAGTGGAAGATCAGCAGAAAGGCATATTATCATGATGGAAAACTATTGTCCTATGAGAAATAATGAGCCACATGCTGTCATAAAAACCTGGAGAGCCTTACATGAACTGAAGCAAAGTGAAATGACTGGAAACAGGAGAACATTGTACACAGTAACAGCAATATTGTAAGATGATCGACTGTGACTAGATTATTTCATATATTCCAAAATATTTTTCAAGGAATAATAAAAAAATACTTTCAATGTCATAATTGAAGATATTGGGGGATGCAAAGAAATTAAATAATGAAAACTCACTCTACACAGCAGTATATTTATGCTTCATTTATACTTACTCGTGGAGGAGAGGACGGATGACAGTACCACCATTAGCATGAATATCATGCATTAGTGTGTAGAAATGGGGCAGTAGAGTGTATCTGATATTAAGAACATTCCTGGACATGTTTGCAAAAGCTTCATCCCAAGAAACAGGATCTTGTCTCTGAGCAAGTTGAAATACACATTATTATAATGACACTATACTGCTCTCCCCTGATCCCAACAATCATAATCACATAAAAGATATGTTGTGTACTTCTTGATGGCAAGCTTCTTTCCCTCAAAAAGCTTGTTTGTTTGTTTTCCTTTCATTCCTAATGCCTACCACCAAGTCATGTATATGGAAGGCACTCTATCCTTTTTGGTGAGCTAATGTAAATAAATAAACAAACAAATAAAAAATAAACAGATAAATCCACTGGCAATGTATTATTTACAGATGCAAAAATGAGCCTGCTGAATTCTATCATTCCTCCAATTCCATCTACATTATTAGATTTACCATATGGCCAATGTCATTGAGATATTAGGCATTTCTTTAATGAGCATATATTTCCATGTTTAATATGTCAGTTGAAGTGGTAGGGTCATATACCTAGATTTTAGGTAAGGGAAAAAAAAGGTAAGGATTCAAAAAATATCTATGGTCATATAGGAAGGGTCACTAGAGGCAAAAACTTCAGTAGGACCCTTATTTTGTGGGATCATAGCCTTAAAGGTCATGTAGTTCAGTGTCTTCATTTTGCAGAAGAGGAAACTGAGGGCCCAGGGAGCTGGCATTTAAACCTAGGTCCTCTTGGCAAATGCAACACACTTTCCACTGCACATGTTTCTACTTCATGTATGTCTTTAAAGTTTTCAAAGTGATATTTTACCATCATGACAACCCTTAGTGTTGTGAGCTAGTACCACTGCGTCAGTATCCACCCACTTTTCCTGGTACATTTACTAGCATCTTAATAAAACATTCTTTTGTGTGTGTGTGTGGAGAAGAGTATCCAGATTTAGAGACAGAAGTACTATGTAAATTGTCTTGTCTAACCTTCTCATGTGGATCTCAGTGGACAGAGCTCTGGACCTAGACTTAGGAAGACCTGAGTTCAAATCTAACAGCAGACCTTACTAGCTATATGACTGTGTCATTTAATCTCTTTATGCCTCAGCTTCCTGATAGTTATCAAATGGCTATAATTATATCATCTTGCAGGACTGTTGGGAGGATCAATTGAGGTAATGTTTGCAAAGCACTTGGCATGGGGTCTGGAATATACATAGGAGAGAAATGTTAGGTATTGGTTTCTTATTGTTGTTATTATGGCTATTATTATTATTATTATTATTAGGTGGAAAAGGATGAAGGCCTAAAGGTAGAGGAAGAGGAGAAGGAAGAGAAATGGAGGTGGAATTGGAGGAGGAGGAAGAAAAGAAGGAGGAAAAAAGAAAGGAAAAAGGAGAGGAGGAGGAGCAGGAGGGGGAGAAGGAGGGGAAAGATGAGGAGGAAGGAGGAGGGCAGGGGGAGGAGGAGGGGGAGCAAGAGGAGGAGGGGGAAGAGGAGGAGAAAGGGGAGGGGAAGGAGAAGGGGGAAGAGGAAGTGGAAGAAGGGAAGGAAATTAGAATTCAAATCATTAACTTGCTGACCCTTATTCAGTAGATGGTATAGGGAGGCTTTGAACCCAGACAATAGACTCAGTTCTCCACTTATTCTTTCTAACCTGAGAGCAATTAAAAAGGATCAATAGGGAAATCACTAGGCTTGCTACAGATCCCCAGAAAGTCTTTCAAATCCTTAGAAGTAATATCTAGCACTTATACATTATCTCATTGGAGACACAACAGGTCCATTATGAAGTTATAATGATTATTTTTATTCTCAGTTTACAGATGAGGAAACAGAGGCCCAGAGAAGTCGAGTGACTTTGCCATGGTCACACAGTTAGCAATATCAGAGGTGAGATTTGAATGCGAGGGTTCCTGACTCCAGGTCTAACATCTCATACCTGATTGTGAGCTGTATGCCCAAGGATAACCAACCCTCTCTGACCACATCAAACTTTAGGGATGGATAAGGCATTCAAAATTATTAAAGGATGCTCACTTATGCTTTGTTCTACAAAGCCTGGCTAAATTCCTCTGATTCAAAAAGAATTAGTTTTTTTTTTTAAACTTTGGCTTTGTATTCTGGTTTCAAATGAAAGTTTTGGATCCTTTTGAAAGGGAGTTTGAGGGGCAGCTAGGTGGCACAGTGAATAGGCACCAGCCCTAGAGTCAGGAGGACCTGAGTTCAAATCTGGCCTCAGACACTTAACACATACTAGCTGTGTGACCTTGGGCAAGTCACTTAACACCAACTGCCCTGCCTTCCCCCCTCCAAAAGACAAAAGCGGGGGGTGGAGTTTGATTCTGATTGATGATAGATCTTTATACTTGTTCTGTTTCCATTTGGGAAAAACAAGAAAACAAAAAAAAATTTTCTCCAGATTTTTCACTAGCACCAGAAACTGAAATATCTTTTCTTGCCTATAGAGGAAAATGATCCAGGGGAGAAAAGCATAATCATTGTGATAGGGACATCTTTCCTTTCTCATTTCAGAGACAGGAAGCTTCAACCTTTCATAGTAGATTTCTAAAGTCACAGGGCAATGGTACTAGAGAAGTAGGATTTAAAGAAGAAGCCCTGATTGGAATGTTAATATCTGTCATGATTAATAACCAAATGCCTCCATGAAAATCAGGGCACCTCTCTGAGCCTCTGGTCTCTCATCTGGAAAGTGGAGCTAATACAATTCACATAGTTCATCAATCTAGAACGAGGAAGCATCCATCTCATCCAACCCCTTCATTTTTCCACTAGGAAAAAGGAAGCTTAGGAAGGTTAATGAGTCCACTCTTCATCTACTGATTTCCCTATTTTGTTTTGTTTTGTTTTGTTTTTTCAACTCCATAGAACAAGATGCCCTTCCCAGGTTAAGGTCATCACCTTTGATCTTATCACCCTGCTTCTAAGTCAAGCCTTGATTGACATCACCTCCTATGAAACTCCTCCCAATGTGTTCCTTTGCAGAGCCCAGAACTTCTGGGCTCCCTTCACTCTGTATCTGCTGCACTGCCTATTTTTATTTTTATTTTTGTTTTGGGGGGGGGGGGAGGGGAGTTGTGTTTTTTTTTTCCAGCCCCATGAACAAAATGTGTCCATGTCAGGTAACCCCAGTGTTCCTCCTTCTTCACTCTTCCTCTCTCTCACTTTCTTGCCTCCTTTTTTTGTGCAGTCTCCCCCCATTAGATTGTAAAATCCCTTAGGGCAGGGATTATCTTTCTTTCTTTAATTGTATCTCACCTGCTTAGCACAGTGCCTGGCACATATTAAGGACTTAATACATGTTTATTGGATTTATTGGATTGGAAAGTGATTTGCTAAGGGTCAGAGTCAATGCCAAGTGTGGAATTTGAACCCCTTTTTAAAAATTATTTTTAAAATTTTATTTATTTATTCATTCATTCATTTATTTAGTTGTTTATTTATTTGTTTGTTTATTTGCTGAATGTGTCTATTTGCTCCCCTGGTTTGTCTTTCATTGTCAAAGAGGACCATAACATGAGGGAGTTGATGCCATGACTTGCAAGTGAAATGAATTTAAGAATAAGGGGGTTCTGGAGGAGAAAGTGAGGCTGGTGACCTTGGACAGCCCTCTCTCATTCAAATCAATATCAATTGTAAGCCATGGCATCAGCTCTCAGATATCATGGTCCTCTTTGAGAAGGAAGGACAAACATTAATAACAAAGAGGCAGGACTGTGCAAAGTTGCCAATTTCACTTCCTCCTCCAGAGCCGTCTAGCCCAAAAAGCAAAATACAGATCAGAATGATTAAGAGATGACCCAGGATGCTGTGGGAGACCTTTTATTTTTTTAAGCCAAGGTCTTTTCCAGATCTCAGTTTGACTGAAGCAATGTCCATTCAATGATGAAGGCTAGGTAAGAAATGAGGTGAAGAATAGCCTCTTTTACCTAGTTAAAACAAAAAAAAATCAGTCTGGGAAGGGAAGACCCTCAGGGTTTCAGGCCAAAATGGAAACAGTTGCTATTTACTTTCACTCTGCCTCTTGAGGGCCCAAAACAGTGACCAAGTAGGACTTGGGCTGGAACCTATTATTGGTCAATCAATGAGAGCCAGAGTGATCTGAGTTTAAGGCCTGGCCCTTAAGAAAGAAATATAGCCCTTCAATCCCTATTACCTACACTAAGTCTAAATAGAAGCAGGGTAGCATAGAAGCTAGAGTGTTAGGCCTGGTGTCATAAAACCCTAGATTCAAATTCCATCTCTGATATGTAGTAGCTATGTGACTATGGGAGCATCATCATCTTTGGACAGTTTCTTCATCTGTAAAATGTGAATAAAAATGCCTGTAGTACCTGTATTGAAGAGTTTGTAACAATAAAACAAGAAGGATCACAATAGGGATAGAAAGTGGACCTGTCACTCCAATGGCTACATAACTCTCAAGAAATGACAACCCCTCTACAAACGCAGGTCTTTATCTTCTCTTGAATTTATAATCAGAGAATACCAAAAGGTTTAAGGACTTGGCCAGGGTCACACAAACAGTATGTATAAGAGGAGGAAATAAATGAGACAAGGTATAAAAATGTGACTTATTCTATATAAAAGATTGTTATAGGCATACTGTGAAATCACTTTGCAATAGTATCATGTATAGACTATAACCAAAGTTTGTTGTTTTTTTTTTTTGTAAAGTCATAAGGTTTTCTACGCTGCCATTCACTGAATCTCCTATTTATGAAATTAACTCTGCTATTCATTTGGCATTAAGTGTTCTGGGTTAAAGCCATTTCCCTACAAAGGGATTTTTACAGACCCAATTGAGAAAGCTTGATGCAATAATGTATTGGGAATATCTGAGTCAGGAAAACATGAAGGCACTGACTACATACCCGAGTATTTGCAATGTTGTGATTTCTAGAAAACGGGTAAAATGATCCAAGTTGCATCCAGCGGGTACACAACTGATAATCCGAATTGTTGAAGAAGCCACAGATGTCAGCGCCAGTCTGTAACATACAGTCATTTTTAATTCAACGGCAAATTCAAGTCATTTTTTAAAACTGTGCCAAAACAAGAACATTAATAAAATAATGATGCTTACGTATGATATCCCAAAGAGGCTAAACTCCATCATACCTAAAACAGAGAGAAAAATCACTTTCATAAACTCTCAATCATTCTGCATTTTTATTATTACTTTCATTTTCATTGTATTACCAGTACAACAATAGTAACAAGTAGTGGGAGTAGAAGCAGTAGCAGCAGTGGTGTAGAGACAACAGTGGTTGTGGTGTTCGTGATGGTGATAGTAGCAGCTTTGGGGATATCCTGTATTGTTACATTTCAGTATCACAAAATCCCTGTGAGGCAGGTACAGAAAGCATATTTGTGTATAGCATATAGTAGTCACTAAACAAATACTTGATGATTTGGTGTTATTTCCTCTTTCTGAGTGGTTAGGAGGAAGGCCACAGTTAGTGTCAGAAGTGAAATCCAACTCTTTATCTTCCTGACAGAATATAAATTCAATCCTCCATATAAATATGTCCACTGACATATCATTTAAATTATATTAAATATATACACATATACATATTATACATATTATATTATGTATGAAAATATATAAATACATAGATTATATTAAATATACAAATCAATCAACATTATTTATTTTATAGAATAGTTTTATATTTTTCTCATAGCATTTAAATGTCCATGAAAATAATATCTATCTTGTGAGAGTTAATAATAAGAAACATAAATACTTGGGTTCTATGTAACATAATAGGATATTGGAATATATTTCAGCTTTATTTACATTGCTGTTAGAGAAAAAATGGAGGTGTATTTTCAAAGTTGTACTCTTTGAAAATGAAAAGCATTTACTGCGTTTAAATATGGAACTCACATTGGTGGAAACAGTTCTTACAACTACTTGAATGACTTTATTAAGAGCAATGATCATTTCATTAAAATTGAATGAATCTAATTTTGTAGAATTCTTGTTCAAAAATTCTTTAAATTTTTAAATTCTTTTGCCTCCATCCTTCTATCCAACACTAGGAAAAATTAAAGAATTTCTCTTTAAAACAGTAAAAGTCAGGGGCAGCTAGGTGGCACAGTGAGTAGAGCACCAGCCCTGGAGTTAGGAGGACCTGAGTTCAAATCTGGCCTCAGACACTTAACACAAAACTAGCCGTGTGAACTTGGGCAAGTCACTTAACCCCAATTGCCCTATCTTACCCTCTCCAAAAAAAGGAAAAGAAAGAAAGAAAATTTTAAAATTGATTTCAAAAAAGCATTCTGCAAATTAAAAATTATATATATATATATATTCACATATCTTCATCTTATTTCTGACAACACAAAAACAGTATTCATTTTTATCTTTGTATATCTGGATGCTGGCCCATAATTAAGTATTGCTGACTGAGACAGCATGAAGACCTGACTTTGAATCTTGCTTTCTTTGTTTGCTTCCAGCAGGACCTCAAGTAAGACACTGAAATTCTGTAGATCTCAGTTTCCTCATTAGTAAATTGAGTGGTGAGGGAAGGACTAGAGTATCTTTGCAGAATCTTTCATCTCCATGCCTATAATTCTGTGTTCAACCAATGATTTGGAATATATTTTGTCATTAATTTAGCTATTCAACATATCTAAATTTAAAAAAATTATCACTCCCCCTTAAATATTTTATGTTTCAGATTTTCCTTATATAGATTTGCTCTAGTACTGCTTGTTATGTCACACAGTAAGTCGCAATGATTTTTTTAATATATACTTTGTTATATTTCACCATGACTAATGATTTCTAGGAAGAAAATTCAAACTATCTGTTCCTCTATCTATTCTAAGGAGCTATCGGGCAGGAATTCTAACGCCAGAATTCCAACATGACTCTGGCCTTTACTTCTTCCTTGACTAATAAATGCAATGCTATTGTTAATCCAAAACCTTACAGATGGCCAATACAGGCAATCTTAAAATGGGATTTGAAAAAGTCTGGCTGACAGATCCATAATGGCTTATTACTGGGACATTGACAATAGGAGATGCTTTCTATGTTCTTCGATGAAGGAAGCTTTCCTGGATATTCTTTTCAAAGATAAAATAATGGAGTGAATGGAGAACTGTTCTAATTTCCAATTTCATTGCTTATTTTTCTCTAATATAAAGTCTTATAAACTTCTCCTTCCATATAGTACTGAAACCCTGCTATCTAGCACTACAATGACACATTTGTAAATTATACAGTTTTTTACATTACAAAATTTTAAAATCAGTACTTCTATTTCTAATTTACCACAGTAAAGTATGTGAAAACAATCTATAAATGTCAATACAGTAATTATTAGTTGATTTTATATGTGCCTACAGAAACGGCATGCATTGAAACTACAACTAAAAAAGATTAATTGTTTGTTTATGGCAATTCCTGCAAAGAAACCCCATTTCATTATAAATACCCTAATCTACAGTTAGTGAAACATATTTATTTCTTCTTCCCTTCCTTCTCCATTCTTCTTCCTTCCTTCATTCCCATTTTCCTTCTTTCCTAGTTTACATCTAATTTTCTTCCTTCCTGTCTTCCTTTCTTACTTCTTCCATTTCTTTTTCCTTTCCTTCCTTCCTTTCTTTCTTCCTTTCCTTCTTTCCTTCTTTCCTTCTTTCCTTCCTTCCTTCCTTCTTTCTTTTTACTTTCTTTCTTTCTTTCTTTCTTTCTTTCTTTCTTCATTCCTTCCTTTTTTCCTTTCTTTTTCACTCTTTCTTCCTTCTTACTTATTTTCTCTTCCTTATTTCTTTTCTTTCTTCCTTTATCCCTTCATTCCTTCCCTCTATCCTTCTTTATTTCTTTCTTTCTTCCTTTTTTTTCCTTCATAACTAGAGTGAAATTTTTAGCAGAGAGATTGATAGGGGAATGTTCTAAAAATTTAAGCTTGATTTCAGAAATGTATTTGAAAAAGTCTCTAATGATATCTTAAAAACAAAATCAGAAAACTTAATCATGATGATCCACATTTAAATGGTTTATGATAATAATTGCTACTTACCAATGATTGATTTGTCCAAATTGTTCCAGTTTGCATAGTTGTCACCAAGCCAGTGTCCTCCCCATCGACCACCAGTAGGGTATGTAGAACGAGAGATGACAATTCCTCGTTTGCCTGTTGCTCTTTGCAAAGCACTAATGTAGTAAAGAGAATGAAAAAGGTAAAGAAATTATGTGTTTAAAAGATGAGAAACATTTGATTTTCCATTCAAAATATGAAGTAGATGCCAGCCTAAAATATTTTCTTTAAATTTATTATAAACATATTCTTACATTGTAGAAAATTAACCAAGTTTAAATCTTATGCCAACAGATTGCTCATATTTCAATCATCAAAACAAAATATCTGTCAGTATTCATTTTACCTAATTGTAGTTATACAGATTTTTAAAGATATTAATATTACCATATTCACTTAATTGATATGTGGGAAAATGATTTATTCTTTTTTTCTTGGAAAATATGGTTTGGGATTAAGAAATCATAAAAGACAAATAATTGTAAAGTATTCATTTTAGAAAGCAACATCACACACACACACACACACACAAACACAGAATTTGACTGTAGCTTATTAGATCAAAAACTATTGATTACTAACACAAATAATTTTAGAATAAGTTACTTCTGTGTAGGTAAATTATTGAGTATTATGTCATATAAAATAGTATAAGATCATTACATCAAAGGTCAAAATCAATACCAAATTAAAATAATAATTTAAATTTTTTTTAAATTTCATGAAAATGCAACAACTTTAAATTGAATTTCTAGTACTTCTAGAAAATAGGAAATATATAAAAGAAGATGGTTACTTTGATTATCCCCATTACCTTAAGACACTTAATGAAAACAAACATCAACAATAAGGAGATCTAAAGAGCCCAAGAAAACAGATATAGTTTGTTGCCAGAGGAAAGAGAGAAACAGAGATAGAGTGAGACAGAGAGAGACAAAGAGAGACAGAAACAGTATCAGAGACAGAGAATAGTCATGTAGTAATTGTGAGAGAGAATTTATGTATAATACACACATACTATAGTGTAACATATGCAATATCAAGAAATTTACAGGGAGGTCACCAGCACTTTGGGTAGACCTGCTATAGAGGATGAAAAGAAGTGGACAAGAATCACACAAGAAGGATAATCATGGATGAGTTCCAAGTCACATCACTGGAGGAAGTAAACCACCATTATCATTACAGATACATAAAATATATGTATATGAATGGGTGGATGTATGGATAAATGGATAGACTGATGGTTGGATAGAGAATATATGTACCACTGTGTATATATCTAATGCGAACTTTGTAAATATTCTTTATACTATTAGGTCCTGATTGGTATAAATAAGAAATCCTGCATAGTAGTTGGATTTATTCAAATTTACACAAATAATGTGAACATCCATTATTTGTGTGAATTTAAATACACAAATATATTTGAATATGTTTCCAAATATTTGAACTAGTTATGTAAAATATGATATTCATGCTAGTCCAATGGAAATATGCAGTGAAAATTAAAATGATCTGATCATTCATGAAAATCATTTGCACATGTGCACATTATCATATATGTGTAATATGTGCCTTCATGTGTATATGTGCATATGCACACACATATACAGTATGCATATATTTAAAAACATACATATCACACCCGTATATGCACACTTACATATAAATAAAGATGTATAAAATATAAGCTATATATGTGTATTAGGTACATGCACAAATTCGTATGTGTTGACATTTACGTACTATACATTTGATAAATGTGTATGCATGTGACATATACATAAGAAAACCCAAGGCTTAGTTATAAACTTTGTCCTTCCTTTAAGGAAATGTGAACTGTTTGCAAAAGCTCTGTTTTGAAACACTTGATAATTATTTAAATCTGACATTGGGGGATGAACACACTGCCAAAGAACTCCAGAAAATAAAATAAAGGATAATTGAAAGATTTGAGATAAACTATTTAAATTAGGAGGCAATGAAATATTAAGCTATATTCACATGGAGAAAACATTTGTTTTATGTTCTTCATCCTCCTTTCATTTCCCATTTGGTGAATGTGAATCTTTTCCTCTTATTTTAAAATATAATCTCTAAAAGAGTTTTTGCTGATGCAAAACAACATCAATAGTAGTAATAAAGTTTTTCTCTATTCAAACTATTGTGGATTTAGTTATTGTTTACAGGTTGCTGGACACCAATAGAATGTAAGCCTTTTGAAGGCAAGGACTGGTTTTTGTTTTCATCTTGCCTTTATACATTCAGCTCCTAAAATAATGCCTTATGCATGAAAGCTACTTAATAAATGAATTTGATTCAATTGAATTAGACAGAAGATTATTATTTTTTTTTAAATCTGACATTACTATCTTGAGTTTTTGAAGCTTTTTCTTAAGTTGTTTTTGTTCATTTGTAGCCAACTCTTTGAGATCCCATTTGGGGTTTTATTGGCAAAGATCCAGAAATGGTCTACTGTTTTCTTTTCCAGCTCATTTTATAAATGAAGAAACTGAGACAAACAGGTTTAAGTCACTTGCTCAGAGTCACACAGCTAGTAAGTGTCTGAGGATGGATTTGAACTCAGGACTTCCTGAGTCCAGATCTGGTGCTCTATCCACTGTGGCACTTAGCTACCCTATTTTTTGTAAATATTGCCCCAAATTATTTTCATCTCAACATGTCTAGTTAAGAATCTTATTTGTTTTTCTTTTAAAAGACAGCTAGCGAAGTCATTCTCCTAAATCATGTTTATAAAAACCCTATAACTGTATCTAAATCATTTTTTCTATTGAAGCTTTCAAAATTTAATCATTTACTTAATTCAAATGATTAATGTAACTTTTTGGTAATTGGCAGCTAATTAGGAGGATAGAATACCAGGCATAAAATCAGTAAGTCCTGAGTTCAAATCCAGTCTCAAACCCTTACTATTAAAGTGACCCTGTGCAAGTCACTTAACTTCTGTTTGCCTCAGTTTTTTCATCTGTAGAATAGAGATAATAACAGCACCAAACTCCCAGCATTGTTGTGAAGATCAAATGACATCAATTTAAAGCATATAGCATGGTGCCTGGCATACTGTCACAGCTATATTAAGGTTAGCTACTATTATTAGTATTATTATTAATTGCTAAGCAAGAAAATTCCTATAAATTAGACTTTGAACCATGTAGTCCAGTGATTTGTTTCAGTGTTACCAAATTACCTCTAATAGAAAAATATGGTAATTCTTACTCTATATAATCATCCGAACATAAAGATGCATACCAAATATTCCTAATAACTTTTGAATGTCAATCATCTATTTATCTGACTTCACCTACAGTGCAATAATAATATTAATGATGCTACAATTTAGTCTTTATTATTAGCATTTTCATTATTTACTGTTTTAAAATTTACAAATCATTTTGAAAATCCTAAAGCATTTTATCCTCATAATAATCCTAGTTGTTATTATCATCCCATTTTACAGATGGAAAACTGAAGAAAGCAGAAGTTATGTCACTGGGCAAGCTAGAAAGTATCTAAGACTAAATCTGAACTCATCTTTCTGGACCATGGTCAGCACTCTATCCACTGTACCTCCTAGTTTCCACAAATGGTATAACGAGGGAAAAAATATGATGTCAGATTGCTTATGCCTAAATTCAAATAAGGCTTCTACAAATTTGCACTTGTATGACTTAGGAAAATATTGAGCTAATATTCAGTTTCTTCATCTATATAGCATAGAATTCAGAAAGAGTACATTCTCCTGGCATATATTAATTGGCAACAAAAGTATTTAAGAGGAAAAAGCATCAAATAGATTGGTAGAGGTATTAATAGAGGAAAATGACTTACTCATGAGTTGGTTTCACCTGGGACCATCCATATAAGTTATGGACATCATAATGCCGTACTGAGGTTCCATCACTCAAGATTTGTTCAGCCTCCATGCAAATAGTTCTGAAATGCAACCCATCTCCTCTTTTTGTTAGGTCTAAGGATGAGCAATTAAAAAGCAAAACCATTAACTTTTTAGGAATAAAAATTACTATCAACCCTTAGAATTATGCTATTTCATCTATTATACTTTATTAGCATATATTTGCCAATATTCCAAACCACTGTTTTAAATGGTTAGTGTATTCCAAATTTTTAACCCTGCAAAGACAGCTTTATATAATGCTTATTAGGCTCAACAGAGAGTTCAATAAGCTTAATTAATAATCATTGCAAAATACCTTGAAATATTGCTTATATGAATTACAGAAAAAAAGACGAATTGGTTTTCAAATTAATTAAATGTACTGGTACAAATCTCTTCTTGTAATGAATTTATTCAGTATGTGTATTTATATAGAAAGTGTTTATTAAGGACAATCCTAATAGTTCATTTTTAACCTAATATGGAGGAAGTAGAGGAACAGGAAGATATTACAACCTAGGTTATTGCTCTTTGATCCAAAGACTCTTACAGGGTTGACAATGCCTTGTATCTTGCCTAGCCCAACTCAATAAATTTTTTTCATGTTTTTAAATTAAATTTTATGTTTATTTTTAGTCTACATAATTCATTTCCACAAGATTTTGAGTTACAAATTTTCTCCCCATCTTTCCCCTACCTACCACCCCAAAACACTGACTCCTCCCCCAATCTCCTCTCTTCTATATCCTCCCAACTCAGTGGAATTTAACACAGCTCTTTGGTGCACAGGTCTAAACTGAGGGGACTCAAAGGATGAAAGAAATGTAAAAAGAGGTATGAAGAAGCCACTGCCTAGTAGGGAAGGACTGAGCATTGTTTTTCCCTTGCCAACATCAGTGACAGACTTTTGTGCACTGATCCTCCGTCTTTAATTTAATCCTGGTGAAAACAAAAATATATTTTTTTCATTGAAAATGGGAGGGGTAGGGAAGGGAAGGGAAGGACAAGAAAGACAGGAAGACAGAAAAGAAGGAAGGGAGGAAGGAAGGATGAAACAAAGAAACAAAGAAAGAAAAGAAAGAAGAAAGAAGAAAAAAAGAGAGAAAGAAAGAAAGAAAGAAAGAAAGAAAGAAAGAAAGAAAGAAAGAAAGAAAGAAAGGAGAAAAAGAAAGAAAGAGAGGGAGGGAGGGAGAAATGAGAGAGGGAGGAAGGAAAGAAGGAAGGAAGGAAGGAAGGAAGGAAGGAAGGAAGGAAGGAAGGAAGGAAGGAAGGAAGGAAGGAAGGAAGCTGATAAATAAAGAGAAGAGAATTCTTAGGGGAAAATGATAGCTTTCTACCAATATTTAGATGGCTGTCACATGGAAGATTGGCTTATATATGTTCTGCTTGGCCCTAGAGGACAGAATTGAGAGCAGTAAGAAGTTGCCAGGAATCAAAGTTGATAGAGAGAAAACAAATGCCTAACATTGAGGGCTACCAAACATAAAAAGGGATGTTTTCCCCTTCTCTGGATATCTTCAGGAAGAGGCTGTATGAACTCTTGTCAGGGATGTTTACCTAGACAAGGGTGGAAATAGATGATCCCTGATGACTTTTCAAATTGAGATTCTGTGGTTCAATAAAGTGAATGCTTTTATAAAGGGGAGTGGGTCACATGGCTTGTCTTCAAAAGGGTCCCAAGCCTATAATATCATTGATATTCATGGTTCATCTTGCTTATTATCATCCCACAGTGACAATATAAAATTTTTCTTACCTGGAAAATAAGGCGGGTAATTTAGTGCCTCATTTCGGCATACATTAGAAGTTGTCCCATTGACAAAACTAGATGGTTCATTCATATCCTAAAACAATTGAACACAAAATATTCCATTTTTTTTCTAACTGTGTAACTCAGATAGTGAGTGCTTAAATATAGCTTATTGGGGCTGTCATATACTTGTAAATAAGTTTTAAGTAACCACAAATATTTATACTAATGTTTATAAATGTTTCTCTACAGGAAATTATAATTATGAAAACATAGCCTGTGATTATTTAAAATCTGTAAAGTTATTCCCATGCACTATCTCACCTGAGTATCCTAGTTTCTAGCTTCAGTGGCTATTTTGACATTATTATTCTCATTTGAAAAATGAGGAAATTGACCCTCAAAAAGGTAATTGGATTTGCCTGTTTCCCCACACCTAAATAAGTGTGAGATATCTGAGTCACAACAGATCTTCCTAAGCCAAGATGTAACATTCTATCCACTTTAACATGAATGACTTGAGAAATTTTTCCCTTTGGTTAGGAGAAATTTGACCATTCATGTTCAGAAAGAGAAACCAGCAAATGTGGCAATTTCATTAATTCCTTGGTAATTAACTTAAAAAAAAAAACAACCCTTTCAAAAAAGCTACCTAAATAACAGAAGGTGAACATATAGTTAATCTTCTAGATGAATTTCTAAATCCTCTAAAATGAATTTCTAAAAGTTCTTCCCACTTACAATCCACAAACCATCAAACTTCATCACATTATTGTAGAAATCTTGAATCTGAGTTGCCCACCATTCACTTGTATTTGGTCGGAAAAAATCTGGGAAGGCCACATGAGCTCGGGAAGCCTGTAAAAGAATGGTACAAAATTCATTGTGGAGAAAATTATAGTTGAGTAAGACTATTTTTTTTAAAGCAATTGGGGTTAAGTAACTTGCCCAAGGTTACACCGCTAGGTTTTTGTTTGTGTGGATTAAGTGTCGGAGGCCGGATCCGAACTCAGGTCCTTCTGACTCCAGGGCCAGCGCTCTATTCACTGCGCCACCTAGCCACCCCGAGTAAGACTATTTTTGAGGAACTAAGGTTAATTATAGAATTTCCTTGGACCTTTTCTGAACATAGAAATTGTTCAGAAGCAAGAATGAAGATGGTTATTATTAGCACGTCTGTTTACCCTACCACCAAGCCCTTCACTTATATTTCATTAAATTCATTTTATTTCAACAACCATGCAGTAATAATAGGAATAGTAATATATATGTATACATATATATATTACTATATACTATACATATATATGTATACATAGATACATGTACATAAATATACATATGTGTGTAGATATGCATATACATAAACACATATTCTGATGCAAAGTACTTTACAAATATCAGCTCATTTCATGCTCATAACAACCCTGAAAGTTAGGTGCTATTATGATCCCCATTTTCCAGATGTGGGAACAGAGGCACAGAGATATTAGATATTCCCAGGTTCACATACTGGGAAAGTGTCTGAGGCTAGATTTGAACTCAAGATTTGCTATCTTTAAGTTCAACACTCTATTCACACTTTGTCACCTAGATACTTCAAGCTACCTACTATATGCCAGACAGTACAGATAAAAGACAAAACAAAATGGTCTCCAGAGTTGAGGTGAAATCACAGGAGTGTTTTATATGGGCCCTAATACCTCCCTGAAATACAATCACATTGCTTACTCACCTATAAGTGAAGGGGGTTGTACTGGTTGGCTTTTTGGGGTTCCTGACCGCTCTAGATTTGTGGTCCTGATTGCTGTGTATGACCCTAAATTGATTCATTCTACTGAAATATCTACAGTTGTATGGGATGGTGAAGGAACTGAGGCTGTTCAGTCTAGAGAAGAGAAGATTGGGGGGTAGGGGTAATGGCATAACTGTTCTCTCTCACATGGAAGAAGGATTAGACATAATCCCAGCAGGGCAAATCTAGGCCCAAGCAGGCAAATCTAGACAGCATAGGTATAAATTGCAAAGGGGCATATTTGGGTTAGATATAAACATGTGGTCCTTCAGTTGTTCTAATGGTGTCAGAAAGTAGTGAACCTCATCGATAGAAGCCTTCAAGCAGAACCTGGATGACCATTGATGTGATATTATAAAGAGAATTTTGCTCAAGCAAGAATATGAATATTTGACCTTTGAGATATCTTCTAATTCTGAGATTCTCAAATTCGGTGATGATTTTTTTTATTTTCTGTACAAGGTTATGATGTGAATCTCCTCATCTCTGCACTTGTTAATTGATCAACTGATTAATCACATGGACAGCAATCTCATTCTTTGAGCCCCCATGCTAGATTATTACCATCTTTCCTATGCCCTAGAAAATTCTCCAGGTGGGACTGATGATGAATGGGGGTGGGGGAGTCCAGGACAAAATCATTTAATTCCCTGACCTTAAGCCCTATGACACAATCCTGGCCACCTTCTTGTCATCTAGCCTGTGGCTGAGGCACCATACCTAGAGAGAAGATGCCTTAGGGGGCTTACCAGCTAACTGGCATAGTGAAGAGAGGACTAAGTTGGAAAGAGCTGAGTTCAAATCTAGTCTCAGGCATTATTAGATGTGTGATACTAAGCAAGTCATCTAACCTCAGCCTACCTCAGTTTCCGTATCTACAAAATGAGGATACTAGTAGCAGCCCCTACCTCCCAAAATTGTTGTGAAGTTAAATGAGATATTTGCAAAATAATATGTAAAAATGATAGTGTTTTATAAATTCTAATTCTTAAGAATGATGATGATATTGCTCAACTCATTTTTTTTTTTGCTTTTTTGGGGAGGGAAATGCAGGGCAATTGGGGTTAAGTGACTTGCCCAAGTCACACAGCTAGTAAGTGTTAAGTGTCTGAGGTTGGATTTGAACTCAGGCCTTCCTGATTCCAGGGCCAGTGGTCTATTCACTGTACCACCTAGTCACCCCAATATTTCTTAACTCGTAAACTCATGCCCTGAAACCTGCACTGTCCTGATTAGTTAATGTTTCACTTGGACAACAGTGTCTAGCTGACCCTATTCCACACCAACTGTTTTCTTGTCATCTTCCTTGCCTGTCACTGTACCCTGAATGCAGTGACACACAGTATGTCCAGTCTTCCTCCTCACCCTGCTTTCTAGTACTGGAACTATAGTTAAATCAGTGCTGCTATTGCAACTGGAAAGTGTGTGGAGAGGAACTAGCCTGACAGCTCCAGGGAGGTTTGGTGACTAAGACCAGAAGAGGCATTATATTGAAATATAAAGCTATAATTTTAGCTAACTAAACCCATACCTTTAAAACACTGATTCAGTGCACTGGGTTTTCTAAAAGAATGCTGCCATTTGGGATTATTTACATTTATTCATTTACTTGAGGCAGATCTGGGTTTTCATCAACATAGAGAAATTCCAATGAGGCAGCTCACTGCCCCACTACTCAATAGCTTCTCTGCAACTTAGAATCTAGAGGAGGGTCTTAAATCCTAAAATTCATTAGTCGGTAAGGTCTTGTAATCTCTGTGTGTCAGGGTCAAGACGATTTCCGGTCTTCCTGACTCTGAGTGTGATTGTCTTATCTATTATTCCATTTTGCCTGTCAGCCGATTTTCTATATCACCTTAGAGTTCATGGAGCACTTTATGAATGCCATCTCCTTTAAGCCTCACAACAAGCTTGTGATGTAGGTGCCTTAGGCACTGTTATTATCATCTTCATTTTACAAATAAGTAAACTGAGCTTTATGGAGTAGTTGTGACCCCATGGCCACACAGCTAGTAAGTGTAGAAGAAAGTGTTTGCATCCAAGTTTTTCTGTCTCTACACATAGCACTCTAGCTGCTAAGGCAAATAGCATCTGTATAATTGATCAAAGAATTCACCTGCTCTTCACTGTTAGATTGAGGAGCAAATCAAGGAGAACTTACATTTACAGCTTCATCTTCAGTCAAACTTTCATCTATTGTGACATTGGGCAGATCTGGCCAAACCTGTCGAAAGAAAAGGAAGGAAAAGCATTTAAGACAAATGATGTAGAATCCCACTTCCAGTGAAGAAGGTCAACATAGGGGAGTATAATGCTGGACACACACTATATTATTCTTCCACTAGAGTATTATCATGATACTTCATCATGAGAGAGAGGTTCTCAAAGTCTCTATGTGATCTTGAGTGTGGCATTACAAGGAGAGCCAGTCTTAGGACCAGGCTAACTAATTTTGAAAAGGTTCCAAGGCAGAACATTGCCCAACAGCTGATGGTTTTTCAAAAATGTCCAAAGCAACTCGTGAAACTGTCTACTAAGACTTACAAAGATTCCAGTCTAGATCATGAGAGTACCCACATGAATGAAATAATGAATCTTTCATTGGTAAACCCTAATGTCAACTGATGACTATGTTAAAGCTCTGTTTTTCTCCTCATGGATAGCAGGTGAATTTGGTAAAAGATAAAGAACTCAAGCACAAGATGTCAGATCTGTTAGGGGTTTCTGCTAATTGGTTTAAAAAATGAGTCATGAGGATGCTTATTCTCCTGGTAACACCTTGTCTAAATTAGGCTCAGGAATAGGATCAACAAAGTATTGCATGTTACACAGTCTGAAGTGATAGCCATTAGGCAAATCATTCACTTTAATTGCTCATTGATTCTCTTCCTTTCATAGATGTCTCTTTAAATTATTACAGGAAATATATTTATAAGCAAATAGGTCCATAGTATCTTAGTTCTAGAACTGGAAGGGACATTTGATACCATCTCTTCAGCTTCATCTGAAGTCTGAATGCCCTCTTCATCATCCTTGAAATCAGTTCATAAAATCATTATAATCCATACTATAAACCTTTATTTTCCCTATGAATTGAGCTTTAATAGATATTTTTAAAAGTCAGATGAAAAATTTAAATATTATACCCAAAAGGGGGGGAAAATTCCCTTTATAGATACATACTCAACTCAGCCTGTTTCCAAACAGATTGAGATAAGATAAAATGTCTAAAGCATTTAACACAATCCCTGGCATATGGTAGGCCTAATAAATGTTTATTTCCTTCCTTCTTTCCTTCCTTCCCTATTCCTTCCTTTTTTTCTATCTTTTCTTCCTTCTGTCTTCCTTCCTTCTTTCTTTCCTCCTTGATTTCTTATTTCTGTTTTACTGCCTTCTTTCTTTCTGGCTATCTTACAGGTATTTATTATAGTCATACCTTTGCCCAACAAATGTCATCAGTATTTGGCCATTTGACAAAAACATCTTGTTCTTTCCCATTGGAAAATGCAGGATAGGGCTGTGTCTCGTTTCCAGAAATTGCAGGATCCTGAATTGTAATATTCATTCATATCAAATAAATCTAAGTATAGTTGTCATTAATCAACCAAAGAATAGTTGTAGTTGATCAACAACCAATCAATTAGT
Source organism: Gymnobelideus leadbeateri (assembly GCA_011680675.1). Lineage (NCBI taxonomy): Eukaryota > Metazoa > Chordata > Mammalia > Diprotodontia > Petauridae > Gymnobelideus > Gymnobelideus leadbeateri. Next base: position 142,661 of record WOXC01008643.1, on the reverse strand, counting down.
ATTTATGTATCACTTACAATGTGATAGGCACAATTAGATACAAAAAATAAAATGATTTGTATTTGCAATCAACTTACAATCTAACGAAGGACTTTGACAGTCTCTATCATATGAGCTGTCCAATTTGTCAAGGAATCATAGTGTCCCTTCTTTTTCACCATTTAGCTGTCCATTGTCACTCTTTGTTAACATTCATTGCCTATTTTTCCCTCCTACTCCTATGTCCATTGCAGGTATCCACATAGACTTCCAAGCTCAACGTTGCCTTCCTTGAAGATGATTTAATAGTGTGGACCAAGGAAGGAAATTATATCAGGTGGGCAGGTAAATGAGCAAAATATATCAAACTATCATTGTACAGTGAGCATGAGAATCAGTACACCAGGTACTGATAATAAGCTAGGCTCTGCTCCCTGTTAATATAACAAGTTGAAATACATTAATAAATTCCCCATGAAAGAGATTCAGTTTGCCATCTGGCAGTTGTATGAAACTGAAGCTCCTTGCTGATATTTCAAATTTAAAGGTAGCTTTGCAGTTCTGGCAAGAATAGAGGACTTCCTCTGGCTTTGAGTTTAGAACTAGTAGGGATATAGACATTTCATAGTCTTTTTTTTTTTTTATCCTGGCTAGATCAAAAGTCATACAAGGGAAAATTGGTTTTCTTTTTTCTTATGAGTTCTGAGTTTTTCTAATAGGATATGTGTCCTAGGGAAAACTGAGACCATTCCTGGAGGTCAATCAGAACCCCAAAGATAGCCTGGGGTTGGGGTCTTTAACCTTTTTTTTGCATGTTATAGATGCCTCACCAGGCTGGTGAAGTCTCTAAAAAAAAAAATGTTTTTAAATGCAGAAAAAAATAGAGGATCTCAAAGGAAAACAATTATATTGAGACACCATTATTAAAATATTATTTTTAAATAACCAAAGACCTGATTTAGAAACCCCCAAATTAGAGTTAATGTGTAAGGAGGGAAACAATGACTAGTAGGGATTAAGAGATGATTGTGTTTTCTAACTGTGGTGTGCTAGAGCTAGTTACTACTGTCTTGAGAAAGCTGATTGTTAATGTTCAGTGTAAATATATATATATATATATATACATATATATATATATATATATGGAATTTTAGATAAAAGCTACAGTTTAGAGTTTGGCTGATTATTTTGTTGATTAGATTAAATAAAATGATGGAGTAAACATTAATAATTCAGATTCAATTTCCAATTGTGTCATCTGTAATCCCCCACCCAGTCCAGAGAGCCAGTTGTTAAACCTTTACCAGAGTACCTCTGGTTAGGGAATTGTTGGCTTCCACTTTCTGTTTTACATTGTCAAGTATCTCACATTTTCATTTACTCAAGGTAGAAAAAAGAAAAAAAAAGATAAAGAGATAAGAATGAAATTTAATCAGGAAAAAATGAACAAAACCTGACCAGAATAATAATGTATCTCATCCCTTCTTGTCGAATTTTGTCAACAAATTCTGGGAGATCCCGGAAATTTTCACCAAGGGTAAAATCAAGTTGCCGCTCCATGTAATCGATATCTGTGTACTGTACATCCTGCAATATACAACAATCGTGATAGCAAAGGAAGAATCTCAAAGTATGAAAGTTACTACAGACGATATGTTAACCATGGGTTGGGCTCAATGTACCCAGCATTCAAAGATAGGAGGAAATAAGCAGATACGTTGAAACATTCAGTTATATACCTGGTCATGCTTTCAGCAGTGTCATATTCATATAATAGTCCAATACTCATTGTTCTCATCTCTTTAACCCTAAATAAATTTGTGCCTTTTGAGGACATGGGTATGAGAGGTCCAAGTGTGGAAAACAACTAATTTACCTCGATTGAGTTTTGTTATCTTTCTAATTCAGGCCAGAAACTTGGGGCCAAAACTTACAAAATTGGCATATTCTATTTTTTCACTTTCCACAAAAGATCAGAAGGATAGAATTCAGTCACACCATTTAATAATAGCATTTATCAAAAGTTGACTATATTCCAGGCATTGTGCTAAGCATGAGAGATAAAAAAAAAGGCAAAAACATAGTGATTGTCTTCAAGGAATCCACATTCTAATGGGGATAGAAGGTAAAAAGAAGTTGATTGTGTGGCAGGAAACTTGTGGATTTTTAAGTTATTTTTGTCATGTGTCCATGCAGAATATTATCTAGATGGCTAGTTTTTATAGTCTGGCTTAATAGGTTTTCTTTTCTATCTCCCCAGAAAACAAAGAAATGCAGACTAATGTAACTTTACATGACATTTTTGAAAGGGAAAAAAATTACCATATTCATTAATATTCTTCAATTGTCAACTCTAATCAGTTTATTTGAGTTTGCATCCTAAATTTGTCACTATTCCTGACAGTCAGCAAGAGATAATGTGTTCACTTGAGGTAAAAATGATTGTCCTTCCCAATGGAACTGAAAACAGGAACTAAATTAATGAATGTGGTTATTTTTTTCTTTCTGATTTCTTCGTCTCATGTTACTCTTAAGTACTCTAAGTGGTTTCATGGACTATGAACAAAATTATAGCAAACTTACCATTTTCATTAAATCGTGCAGGCATGGGGCTTTAGTATTTAAATTTTAATTTAAAAACCATTTTTTTTTTTGCTCTTTTTGGAGGGCAATTGGGATTAAGTAACTTGCCCAAGGTCACAGCTAGGTTTTTGTTTGTGTGTGTGTTAAGTGTCTGAGGCCATATCTGACTCCAGGGCCAACACTCTACTCACTGCGCCGCCACCCCAAAAACCATTTTCCTCACAACTTTTTGAGAAGTAGTATAAATTCAGTTATCCCCATTTTACAGATAAGTAAACCTCATGAGACCCAGTAAAATTTTTTTCATATTTTAATTGTAATGGAAGAGCCCTGCAAACCTTTCTTTCTTTATAATCAATCAACAAATATTTATTAAGCACCTAATATAGTCCCGAAAATGTGCTGTTTTTTTTTAATTTATGAAATAATACAAGCATTTCCATAATATAGTAGAATAAAAAAGGATGATTGTACATGAAGTAGAAAATATATTAGGTGCAACTTGTTATTCTTTTTAAATATATAATAAAGTTAACATGTAATTTTCTTTCTTTCTCCCCCCACCACCCTAGAGATGGCTACCATTAGACACATAAATGTATGTGTATGTGAGAGTATGTGTATATAAAATTATTCTATATATACTTCTAATTACTTTCTCTGGATGCAGGTAGCATCTTCCTTTATATGTCCTTTTGAGTTAATTTGGGTATCTATAATAGTCATAATTACTTAGTCACTCAAAGTTGTTCTTAAAACAATATTGCTATTACTGTATACAACATTCTCTTGATTCTGCTCATTTCTCGCTTCATTATTTAGTACAAGGCTATGCATGTTTTTGTTTTTCCTACAATTAGCTCATCAATTCCTATAGCATAGTAATCACTACCATATATCACAACTTGTTCAGTCATTCCCCAATTGATGGGCCATCCCCACAACTTCCAGATCTTTGCCACCACAAAGAGAACTGCTATAAACATTTGGGAACCTATCAGTTCTTTTCCTTTTTCCCCAATCATCTTTGGAAATAGATCCAGTAGTCATATTTCTGGGTCAAAGGGTAGAGGCAGTTTAATAACTCTTTCAGCATAAACCTTCAAGGAAGAGCTGCTGTTGTGATTGTGGTGAGATAAATAAAATAATGAGATGTGAATCAGTAAATTCTAGATTCAAATCTTACCTATTACTGTGTGACCATGGACAAGTGACTAAGCCACGCTAAACCTCAGTAAACTGATGTAATAATGTTTTAAAGGTGAGGTGGCATGGTGGTTAAAATCTCAATCTTGGAGTTAGGAAGTCTTGTCTCACTTTTGACAGATATTGATGAGTTATCTAACTTCCCACTTTTTTTTCTGGCCATTTACACTGGCTTTCCCTTATGCCTAGAATGTTATCCCTCCTCATCCCTGTCACTTGAATTATTTCTATCCTTCAAATGCCAGCTAAAAGTTTACTTTCTGCAGGAAACGTTTTTAATCTCTCCTAATTCTAGTACCTTTCCTTGATTGATTATTTCATGTACATCCTATATTAGCATGTTTGTACATAGTTATTGTTTGCCTGTTGTATTGCCCATTGGTTTGTGAAGCTAAGGGCAAGGACATATTTTACCTTGCTTTATATCCCCATTATTTAGTACAATGCCCAATACGTACTAGGCATTTAATAAATGCTTGTTGACTGATGTACCAGTGCCATAAGGAACTCCCTATAACTAGAAGTTTAAAAGCAAGTATTGATAAACGTGGGTAGAGAGTTTTCTCATTGGGAATTCCCTATACCAATTAAATTATAGATCTGGCCTGAATAGATATAGACATACATATGTATAAATACAAGTGCACATAAAATAATATGCATAAAAGCATTTGTATTTGCCTATATACATATCTGTATTTGTATAACCTATAGAATCTGCCTTTGACTAGATAATCATGAGATATATTACTTTGCAACTTAAAGTGGTCTATAAATGCCTGTTAGATGATGCTAAAAGCTAATATTTATATGATGCTTTAAGACTAATAAAACACTGAATATATTATTTCTTTTGATCTTCACAGCAACCTTGTGATATAGGTGCTATTATTATTCCCATTTTACAGATGGGAGAAATTAAGTCTGAGAAAGGTTAAAGGATTTGCCCAAGTATTGTAAAGCTTGCCCAAGTGTTGAAAAAATAAATTTCCAAAGGAAAATTTGAACTCAGGTGCCACTGACTCCAAATCCACCACTCTATCCACAATTTCATCTAATTTGCTCCATCACACAGTAAGTTATTTAATTCAGATCTTCTCACATTAAATCCCAATACTCTTTTGACAATATCATGTAGTCTCTCAGTATGAGGTGGTTAATTGCCCCTGTTACCACTTCCATATGATTGATTCAAAGAATGATCTTGTTGCTAACCATTGGCTGATCTATGTAAATCCAGTCTTTCTCAGAGACTGACAGAGAATTACTAAAAGATCCAGAATTTGAACCCAGGATCTCTTACCTTGTTTTAATTCACAAGGCTATGCCACAAAGGGATATCAATGAAGTCATATACTAACTGAAAACTGGATTCAGTGAGCATGTGTAGCACTCTGTATTGGAGAATACAGAAATTCCTGAGCTTAGAGGTTATGTGATCTCCTATGATAATGTCTTAGAGTCAATTTTTCTATTTCACTCTAGAGAGACAAAGTTGCCTTCCTAGAATTGGTAGATGATGACAGAACACCTGCTCTGAAGCTTTGCTACTTGTCTCTATGAAGCAAAAGAGCAATTGATATAATGATCCCACTTTGGGTAAATATGGTGATTTTTTGTAAAGACCACAAAGGAGATACAATAGGACATTCAGGGATATGGTCATATGCTGAATTTCCTAACCAATCCCTGGGAACAGAGCAATTCTTCTACTATTAGTTAAGTTATAGAAAAGTAGAAAATGAAGTTAGCATTTCCTCTGTTATGAATCCACCAATGATATGTTTCAATAATTTGCCTTTCAATCTATTGTCAGTATCTATGGAAAACACCTTTCAAATGTTTTGTACAATATACAACCTCACTAGTATTCATTTATCTATTTCTTTATTTAATGCAAATGAGATGGTGGTAGAGAGAGATGAGGGTACAACACAAAGAATACGGGCTTTGGAATCAAAGAACCTTCAGTAAATCACCTACTTTCCTTGTGCCTCAGTTTCCTAAACTATAAAATGAGTTACTTGAGCAAGATGGATTCCAAGATTTATGATACTAAGATATTTTCAAATGCCTTTAAATATCTAACTTGCCTTTGCTAATTGATATACTTACATAAGGGATTGAGGCATCCACCATCTGTTGATAGAGTTCCCTAATTTCAGAGGTGTTTCGGTATCCATAACGGCACAACTGGAATCCCAAAGCCCAGTAAGGTGGCATAACTGGATGGCCAATGAACTAAACAAAAGCAACAAAAAGCATGGTTTTTGCTCAGTGGTCTAAAGGAACCGTAGATAAAAACGCTTTTTAAATTGTTGAAGGAAGATATAAAACCAATCCTACATCATGATATTGCTTAGTTGCTCCTTCAGGAGTTGGACCCAAAAACATGTAAAAGTCCAAGATCCCACCAATTGTGCGGTAAGTCAGAGCAGGGGTTGGCTGGAATGTCACATCTGGAATGAAATTACACATTCATCATCTTATAAAATTGTCACCTTAATTGAAAATCCCAGGGAGCAGAATCACTTTAGAAAAATCCATATAGACTTTTACATATATTTACCCATTCCATTACTGTTGAGCAGAAGAACTCCATGAGCATTGCCTTCATTTTCCATAACCATGTGATAGGGATGGAAGCCATAGGAATTGAGTTTATACTGAAAAACACAATAGCATATCTGACTGTTACCGAGAGACTGTTCTGTGTTTCAAGGAGTTGGTGTGATAGAGGCTTGGAATTTGACTTTGAAATTAGAGGATCAGTGAATCCTATGAGTTAAATGGACCCATTGCTCGTATAATAATAATAGCTAGCAATTATATAACACTTTAAGGGTATGCAAAGTACTTCACATGTTACCTCATATAATGTTCACAAACAATCGTGTGAAATATGGACTGCTATTCTATATTCTATTCATTCTATTGAGAATCTAAGACTGAGAAAATTTAAGTGACTTTCCCAGGGTTACACAGCTAGTAAATATCTGAGGTAGCATTTGAGCTCAGGTCTTCCTGATTTCAATTCTAACATTCTATCCACTAGGCCACTGAGCTGCAGAGTTTAGTAGGAGGAAACAATAAGGCTTCCTTAAGAAAATCATTTTAAGGATTCATTGTCCATATTTTAAAACTGCTTCTGCTTTAGAGCTCTCAAGTGGGAAGGAAAGTTATTAAGCTCATTCCAAGCTTTTGTTCAGATCTGAAATATCTATAGGACAGAGGAACCATTTACTCTTATAGAAAGAAAAAAGAAAATCTGAACTAGTTATTTAAATAAGAAAAAAAAGCATCAAAATATAGGAATTCCCCATGAAAGTGAGTAGTCAAATTAATGTTCTACCAAGTCATAATATAAATGATTGTATTAGATATAGGGTTCTTAACCTTTTGAGTGTATGTAACATCACTGGAAGTCTAGAAAAGCTATGCAAGCCCTCTCAGAAGCATGCTTTTATGTGTAAAATATATAGTATTTTTAAAGAAATAAAAGTTATTATAATATTAAAGAAAAACACATATATCCTTGATTAAGAACTCCTATTTTAATAATTTAATCTAAAAAAATTAATTCAAGAAAAAAAAAGGTAAGCCAATGTAGCAGTTAAACCTAAATTTGGACCCTACATGTATGTACCTCAGAAGCATGTATGTTGGACATTAACATCATTAGGACATACAAATTATAATCTATTATGAATATAAAAAGCAAATTTTCTCTGATGATATAAGTGACTGGGTGGGCTTCTAGTCACACCACAATTTTGTGTTTTGTTGGCAAAAGCAAACATTTGTCCTCAAGATATTGTGTTATTGAAGAAATTGGGGATATTGTAGGGGACAGATTTTAATTCCTGGATTTTGATTTGAGGATAGAATTTGAAGGTGAATCCTGAAAACATATTCTTTCCCTGAAATAATAAGGTTTGGGATGTGGACTGTAGCCTTGATTCTCACACCTAAAGCCCAGAACTACTAGATAAGTTCACAGGATCATTGATCTTGCTTTGAAGTCAATTTAAGTGCAAAAGTTAAATGATTTGCCAAAGTCACTTAGGCAGTATCATAGATGTGATCTGAACCCAGGTCTAAAGTGATTTTAAAGCAGCCCTGCACAACTTAGCAGTAGGTAGGGGTCAAAATTAAAATAGGCTAAATTTCTTCAGGCCTCAGATATGTTAGCCTAGAGACAGACTGTTGGCAGGATCTACACGGGTCAAACAAGAGAGAGTATACAGCAGCAGCTCTATATTTTTCACAGGCCACCAGAAATCTTTTGGATGCCTAAGGGCCATTATAGTGTGCAGTCCTATTCTAAAGTGAGTGTTAAAAAAAGTTCTTTCCTATTTTACTTAAAACTAAATCCCTTCCTTTATCTAACCTCAATTAAATGAAACATAGGCCTAGACAATCCAAGTATTACTCAGAAGATTGCCACTGATTCATGGTAGCACCAAAGGCAAACCTGAATTATGCAAAGAAGAAATACCTATATCCACTCATAGACATATATGCATGTGTTCATATAAATATCATGTGTATTAAAAGTCCTTATCCTCGGGTTCTGGGTGCTTTTTTAAAAAATACTTAAAGTGTATCAGAAGACAATGAATATTTTCTGATTATATTCACTTGAGGAATGATAATTGTTGTAAATTTACTATTTCCATTAAAGAAATAGCCAGAACTTGTAGAGTGCTCTGTTGGAAGGCCCTCTGTGGGACTAGAGGGAAGAACCAAGTCACTTACTCCGGGAGGCTGGTCTCTGGTGAACATTCCCCAAGTATGCCAGTTCAGATCTCGCTTAAAGGCGCTATGTTCAACTTCCCCAAATCCATAGATATATTCTGATGGAAGGCGAGTTGATATCTGAATGAACTGGTCATGGTAAGCAAATCCAGGCACCTGAGAATCCCAACTAAAGGATAACAACAACAAAAATAAGATTCTTAGTATAAATAGTCTCAAGTCATAAATACACTCCCCCCAAAACCCATCAAGCATGGTAACTCCAAATCAACATTATGATTACCCTATTGATACTATTTTGTATAAAAAGTACTTTAATACTTATGTAGTTAATTCTCCCTATACCAAATTATAGCCTAGAACCTTACATATATTTGTGCTAAGTTCCACAAAGGGAGAAACAAATTAAAAAAAATTTCTCCAAATATCTGCTGTTGGGGGGCATCTTTGGAAAATAATTTAATCTTTATGACATTGTTTGAACTAAGATTAGATTTAAATTAGAGATCATTCTTCTAATCTAGTTACCTAGATGGGGTAAAGTTAGGATTAAATAACAAAATATCTAAAGTAATTTTAAATATGAAATAGAATTTATATGGTGACTCAGGATATAAAATTAAAACAGATATTCTTAAAATGAAATTATTGCTTAATGGAAGCTTAATTATATCTCCACTAAAGGCTTGCTCTGATACCTCATAGAATCGTGTGTCTAGAAAAGGCCTTAGATGCTGTCCGGATCAAACCCATCATTTTACACCTGAGGGAAATGTATCTCACAGAAGTGGAGGGACTTTCCCAAGGTCACAAAAGCCATAAACACGAGAGGCAGGAATTGAATCCAAGTGTTCTGATTTCAGAGATAGTGTTCTTTCCATCTTTCACAAAGATGACTGTATTTTTTAAAATTCATTCATTCAACCATTCATCTGGCCATCCATCCATGCAACTGTCCACTCATCTATCTGTCCTGCCAACCAGTCAGTTATACTGTCTAAGAATTGGAATATTTCAGTCTAAATCAGACAGTTGAAGTCAATCAACATGCTAAAATAGCTTTATCACAGTGTTTGCCAAGAAGGAAAAGTTTTTACTTCAGGCCTTTAGGTTTATTCGAGGACCAGCTTGTTAATTCTGGAGATGATGTTCAGAAGATAGCCAAGGGTGAGAGAAATTTTGGTCATAGTAACACTTGACCATCTAGTAAGTTGTAAATGCTCTACATCAGTGAGGAATGCATCCAAACTGAGGGGATTGGAAATTTCTGAAATCTTGGAATATAATGTATTTACTAATAGCAAGAGTTTTATATAGTGTTATAGGATCTACAAAGTGTTAAGAGTTAACAAAAGAATCAACAAATGTTAACTCATTTGATTCTCACAACAACCCTAGAAGGAAGGTGCAATTATCATCCCCATTTTACAAGTGAAGAAACTGGAGCAGACAGGATCAAACAACTAGTAAGTGTTTGAGGCTGGATTCAAACTCAGGTCTTCAATCTATTGTCCACTGTATCAGAATTGTTGATTCCAAATAGAAATGGGAGGCACGCTTCCACAATTAAAGATCCCTGAAGACTGCAGGTTGCTTTAGTTTTAAAATGTGATGCTGTCTATATTTTACTATATTTATATTGACAAATATTTTCCAATTACATTTTAATCTGGTTCAAGTATGACTCAGAAGTGCTACAGGAAATGTATTCAAAACCTCTTATGACAGTCCCTCACAGCAATGTGGCATGATATACTGTGAGCCAGCCTCAGAGTCAGGAGGAGCTGTGTTCAAATTATGTGTTTTCTTCTCACTGGCTGAGTGACTTTGGGGAAGCCATCTTACCCTTCAGTGGCTCAGGCCATTCTTTGAGTACAGCTTATAGTTAAAAGGCAGCTAGGTTGAACAGTGGTTAGAATGCTGGGTCTAGAGTCAGGAAGACAGGAATTAAAATCTGACCTCAGACACGTACTAACTGTATGACCCTGGGCAAGTCACTTAACCCTGTTTGACTCAAATGAGTTGGAGAAGGAAATGGTAAACTACTCCCGTATCTTTGCCAAGAATACCCCAAATGGAGTCATGAAGAGTCATAGACAACAGAAATAGGTGAACAAAACAACAATAGAAATAATTTTCAGATGAGGAATCCTTCATATCAAAGAAATCAAAGCTCTAGACCTCATCCATCACCACTATGATTTTTTAAGGCATCTATTATTGGCCCATGACCCCAGACCATAAAGGAAAGAGAGATAGAAGGAAATGAGGGCCTAGCAACTTGACTCTTGTCAAAATCCTAGGACAGTGCACATCATTCTGAGAGGTTCATTTTGTTTTCACATGAATCTATGTTTCTTGAGAAAATAAGAATGTAGAAAACTTTGATCTTTTCATCTGTTGGTACAAGGATCCAATGATGAATCTAGTTCTAAGATGAAGAAACCACTAAAGTATCAGACATTTTTGCAACAAATTGAACGTTTCTGACCTAGAAGTTTTGTAAGATATCATTTGCAGAATGTCCTTTAATCTATAATGATGACTTAGTAATAAATCACAGAAACTCTTTCCATTCTGATCCACAATATTAATAGCACTTTATATACACAATTGGTGAGTTTACTATTCCATGGTTTTTACAGTACTCCAAAAAATATTATTTTCCACACAAATGTTTGTCCCTTAACATTAGGAAAATACAATGTTATTCATTGTACTTCTCATATTTCTTCCTATTTTCTCATTTCCCACTTTTCTTCTTCATCCTTCTGTTCCTCTAGAGATTTCCCCTCCTCTTCCTTTTCTCTCTCCCCCTTGAGGTTTCTCTAAGCTCACGATCCTTCTGCTACTACATTAGAGCATTCGTCTGACATGTAAATCAGAGGGAAAAAGGTGATAGCAAGGAGGGGGCAAAGTAAATTTTTCAAGATGAAAATGACAACATATTTTGATCCATAGTGACACAAAGAAAAGTGACTAAAATAACAAAGATAGCAAATTATAAAATTAAAATATATATGTATACATATATAAAATGTTTTTATTCACTTTGCTCACATATTTTGCCTTTCATATATGAATAGTATAAAAAAAGTTAAATGGAACAGGTGTGTTGAATGTAGAATATCCCTCTAACACAAAATTGAAGAGGGGTTTGACGAGGATTGAGAGAAAAATCCCATTGGTAATTTTGTGATGATATCAATCAATTTCTTTTTGGTGTCTACTATTGAACTGTCTCTTCCAGGAGATCTGTATTTAGTTTGCACACTTCTAAGCCAAAATGATCATTTCAAAAATATTAATATTGCATAGACATAATTTCTTTTGCATTTGTGTTCATGAACTTTAAGCTCTGCTCTGTTTCCAGGGGCTAAAACTTAGTAGGTATAGGTTTAAAATGCATAAATCATCTATTAGGATATGACTAAAAGTATTTGCCTTAAAAATGTTTATGATTATTTCCATTATGATTCACAATATTAATAGCAGAAGGCATTTATTTTTTCTTTGTTATTTTTCTTTTTTTTTTTTTTTGAGGGAGGAAGACAGGGCAACTGGGATTAAGTGACTTGCCCAAGGTCACACAACTAGTAAGTGTAGTAAGTGTTAAGTGTCTGAGGCTGGATTTGAACTCAGGTCCTCTTAATTCCAGGGCCAGTGTTCTACTCACTACTCCACCTAGCCACCCCCACAATATATTTATATATAAATACATAGATGTGCATGTAAATATGTTTACATGTATTTGTATACACACACAAATGGTAATAGTACTTCCTGCCTGTGCAGATGATCATTTTGTTTAGTGGAAAGACCATTGACTCTGGAGTCAAAGGTCTTTATTTGAACCCTGGCTCTGCCCCACTCTAGCTGCATAACTTTAGGAAAGCTGCTTAACCTGAATGGCCTTTTGATTTCTCATTTTTAAAACAAGAAGTTTGGATGAGATGACCTCTGAGGAATTTTCCTATTCTATGTGTATCATCCTCTGAAAATAAGAATCCTTTGAATGTTTCTTGTGCTGACACCAGGATACAGTTTTGCTCTCTTGTCTCAGGCTTTGGCTGCTCTTCATCACTGGCATTTAATCACTGTATATCAGCTCCAATTTCAACAGATCTATCAGCATCCTTAATCCGGGAGGTTTAAAATAATCTAAATTCTCATGGCTGATAGGCCCAGTAATAATCCCTCTGGATATGTGTCTAATCTTTTGGTTCTCCACTTGATTAGTAGGCAGAAGCTGACATTTTGCAAGGAAATCAATGTCACCAAAAATGTGAATGAAAATCTAAGCAACTGTATCAGAAGATTTCCTAAAGTCTGTTCATAGTTTCCCCAAAAGAATGGGACCTACTAAAATGTAGCAGACTATTATTCTCTACAAGACTGTATGCCTGTAATAATGCCTACCATTTTATATAGCACTTAAAAATGTACACAAATTAATTATAACACAACTATCTAGATAAATAATCTCATTTGAGCTTCACTTACCCTGAAAAGTAAGGGATATATTAGTATTTATTACACCCGTTTTATAGATGAGAAAACTGAAGGTTCAGAGTTATTTCCCCAAGATCATTTAGTCTAGCAAGTGACAGAAGTGGATTTGAATTTAGATTTTCATTATTTCAAGACAGGTACGCCATTCACTGTAGAACAATGCTAATTTAGGTCATTGTGATCTATTTAACTTCCTTTCTGCACTTATCTAAGCTAGAATTTAAACATCACTCATATCAAATACCCAATCACTTACATGACTACTCCTGTGCTCCTTCGGCGGATCTGGATACCAAATGGCTTTTCTTTAATTTCAACATCATATAGCCGTTCTTCATAAGTGCCTGTAGGACTACTAGGAATGTTTACTGGTACTGGAACTTCATATCTCTTATTGTCAGCATCATAAATCTATGTGTCAACAGAGATAGACATGGACAAAATTTATTTCTTTTTAAGTGTATCACTATTATTGCATTCACACACTATGAAATCATTTACATAATGATGAAAGCAAAGACAGAGGAACAGATCTTAGAATCATTCTGTCTTATATGCATCTTATATGCATTCCAAATCTTCCTTTGCCAAATACAGAAGAAAGGAATTGTTACATATTATTTATTATAAACGGCAGGTATGATTCTATATTCACAGAGAAATAATAATTTAGTAGTACAGGAAAGCTTCTACGTTTGATGCATGAGGGGAAATCCTAAGTTACTGAACTGGAAAATGTAAGGTGTCCCCCCAAATTAGTAGGATTTTAAATGTATTATGCAAGATGTTGGATATACCCTATATAAACAAATGCATTACTTGGTGAATTATTGATCAGCCTTATTTAATAAATAGATAAAGCATTATTTGTGAGTTCTATGAAAATGAACCTTGACATTTTGTTTATAATATCAACTGGCACCATCTATGCTAACAGCATTGGCCCCACAAAGCTAACCTTCAATCAGACACAATATAAATTTGAGTATCCAAATATCCAACATGGTAGAATACATTAAGAGTTAATTACTGTTCTATAACAATTAATTGAAAAAAATTCAGGTTTATTAAATGTGGCCATGGAAGGTTTTTAATTCAAAGATATTGGATGGTAATTGATCAGAGTGACAATTCCTTGGAAAAAAACTTCCATACTCAGATACCTCAGATACCTCTGTATAACCTGAATGTGATAATAATAAAAACAACCATAACTAGCATTTGTAGCTAGTTAAGTGTCTGAAACAGAATTTGGACTTGAATCTTTCTACTTCCAAGTAACAACAACAACAGAGTAATAGCTAAACACGCATATGAATATATTCGTATATCACACCTACTGTGTTCCAAGTGCAATTTTAAGTGCTTTATAAACATTATTTCATTTGAACCTCACCACAACTCTGGGATGTAAATACTATTATTATTCCCATTTTACAGATGATAAAACTGAGGCAAACAAAAAAATAAGTGATTTGCCTAGGATCAGACATCTAGTAAATGTCTAAGGCCAGATTTTAACTCAAGTCATCTACACCCTGGGCCCAGGACTCTGTGACCTACTATCATTGTACCTAAGGAAAAACAAAGCAGAGAAAAGTCTTCTTGATGGATACAAGAACACTTGTAGTATTGTTGCTCATTGGCGTAATGTTACTCCAGAAATCTTTCATGGAAATATATAATTTTAGAGCGGGAAATGGCCTGAGATTTTACCTAGTTCAAACCACTCAATTCATAAATGAGGCTATTGAGTCATAAGGCCATAGAGTCATTGTACAGATTATTTTCTTGGGTCATCCTAATTCAGTTCACATCAGTTCATCTCATCTCTCTACACTTTCCAGAATGGTAGTACTAAGTCACAACTCTTGTTAACAATGAATTAATGGGGGGGTGGCTAGGAGGTGCAGTGAATAGAGCCCAGCCCTGGAGTCAGCAGGGCCCGAGTTCAAATCCGGACTCAGATGCTTAACACAAATACTAGCCATGTGACCTTGGGCAAGTCACTTAACCCCAACTGCCCTACCTTCCCCCCTCCAAAAAGAACAGCAACAACAACAAAAAAAAAAGAAAGAAAGAAAATGCATTAATGTGCTTATCTTTCCATATTTCCTCTAACACTGAACATTCCATTTTTTTGGTTATTTTGTCATTTTTCTAAGTTTGAGAAGCCAACCTTAAATTGGTTTTGATTTGCATTTCTCCTCTTATTAGTGATTTGGTTTATTCTTTCATATGATTATTAATTGTTTGAAATTCCTCTTTTGAGATTTCTTTGTTCATTTTATTTGGCTACTTATCTTTTGGGGAATGTCTTGAATATGTCTATTATTTATGTATCAGAGGTTTCAAACTCACCATCTAGCAACTTGGACCAGAAAACTCATCAATATGGCTAGAAGTTGAATATAATTGGCCAATTCTTAATGAAAGTAATAAAGTGCAATTTAACATAGATAATATTAATTTATGATTTTATGAGGCAATATGCTGTCGGCAAGGTGTACTTCTATTTGAGTTTGACTTCACTAGTCTAAATAACTTGAATACCAAATCTTGATTCAAGAAATTTAATACAATTTTTTCCATTTGACCACTTTCCTTATCCTAGATATATTAATTTTGTTTATATAAAAGCTTTTCAATTTTATGTAATCATAATTATGCATTTTAACTTTTATAGTTACCTATATTTCTTGTTTGGCTAAGACTTTGTTTTCTACCCATAGCTGTGAATGTTATAAGATTTGTTTCTCTTCTATTTTTGTTAGAATCTTTAATACTTAGTTTAGAATATTTAATATTCAGAATCTTTAATATCCATTTTGAATTTAGCATACAATATGATATAATATATTGCTATAGGTCTAATTTCTGTCCAGCTGCATTCTAGGTTTCCAAGCAGCTGTTATCAAATGGAAAAAGGTAGATAATTAATTTTTTTAAAAAACCGAAATGGATGCCCTTGGAGGCAGCAGTTTCTTGTTCTCTGGAGGGCTTTGGTCAAAGAAAGGATGCTCACTTCAATGGGACTGGATATCCACTGAGTTCTCTTCCATCTTTTTGATGCTGTGATTCTGGGTTATACCTGCTGATTGTATTGTTTAATTATGCAGAATCAAGGGAATTTAGTCAAAATTATAAGCCACATTTACTGAGTACCTAACTTGTTATTAATTAAAATAAAAACAATTTATATTCAAAAAAAGTTAGAAACCTTTAAGGGCTAGTCAAAAAAGGAAAAACGCAAAACTAGCATAAGAAAGAAAAAGCAACAACAACAAAAAAAAAAACATTTACAGGTTGGTTTGGGGGTGGATCTGGCAATTTTGTTCTGTTTTGTTTTAAATCCATATAGCTGAAAAGACTTGATAACTTAAAATCATTTAGCAAGGAGTGAGGGCAGGGCCTTTATTCACAATATTCACATTGATGTATATCATACCTTAAACTGAAGCATTTCATTTTTATGATATTTCACCTCCAGTCGAAGATTGGATATAGGATTAGGATATGGTAATGTGCGCACTTTGCCAGAAATCAAGTGAAGATCAGCTTCTATGCCTGTTGGAGTATATCTTATTGAACTGACTTCATAAGAACTATCATCCCTAGGATAATAGCACTTAGGTGCTGCACTTGAGTCAGTATTCTGAAAAAAAAAATAAAACAATATAAAATTAGACAATGAGATTTTTGAAATAATAATACCGTCACCATGTCTATTTACTTAGACTCTTAATTCTTAAGTTCACAATTATTCAACCTTTAACACTTATTGCCTGCAAACTTGGACATGGCTCTGAGTTATAGTGTATATGTTCATAGGTCTAGAGCAAGAAGTGAATTTTAGAGACCATCATATTCATTCTCCTCATATTAAATAAGGTGAAACCAAGGACTAAGGAGGTTAACTGGCTGATGCCAGGTCATACCAGTAGTAAGCATCTAGGGTAGGAATTGAATCCCATTTTACTGACTCTGTCCAATGTAATTTCCACTTCCAACTTACCATAAAGAATTCCTCACCTGTTGGTATTGATATTATTTTTAAGACTGAATGTAAAATCTAAGATCTAATTAATATTTTGGCAGCCATAATACAATGTTGATGCATATTGATATTGCTATTCATTAAAATCCTGACTCTTCCACTTACTATCTATACAATGTTAAGAAAGTCCATGGACCTCTCCAGGTCTCAGTTTCCTCATATGTAAAATGAGAGTATTTGACAATGTAAACTAACATTCCTGCTGGCTCTAAACCTATGATCCCTGTGCTGAAAAATCCCTAGGTGGTTTCCATAATAACTATTATTTAACCATATTTCCTCTATCTTGTACTAGCGAAATTTTGGTCCATTTATTTGTGTGCTTGCTTGCTTATCGTATATGCAATTTATAAATTATATAAATATATTATCATATATTGTCTATATTTATTTATTCATTCATTCATTTACCTATTTACTTATTTGCTTATTTATTCATTCGCCCATCAATCCATTTAATTTTCTGCTTGATTATAAACAAAAACTAAAATATTACATTTGGAAGGCAAAAAAGTGTAATGGAAAGAAAGTTAGATGAAGTCAGGAGAGATCTCAGCTTGACTCCTTATGTAATAGCAATGTGATCCTGGCCAAGTCTTTGAACTTCTTGATGCCTCAGTTTCCTTCACTTTAGAATAAAGGAATATGGCAATATACTATTTAAACATAGATATTTAAATGTCTATGAATTTTTATTTAGTTAACTTGACCTATATTCTGTCTTTTTTGGATCCCAACTTGGTCTTTGAGCATGTTAGTTATTTCTCCAAGTTTTGAGCAAGCAGCAAATGTAATAAGCTCTCAGTGCCAGGTGCACTCATCCTACTCCATATTAACAAGGGACTTGGCACAACTGAGTGAATTAGTTACAAACACTCTTTCATACAAAAGCCTAAGAGTAAACCACTGTCATTGGTCTAAGGTCATCTAATCCACCCCACTCAACCCCCATTTAACATACAAGGAAACTTCAGTTCTAACCTAGAAAAAGTAAATGACTTGTTCAATGTTATATAATTTAATTTTTCAGAGATAGAATTTGAACGAAGACCCGCTCTTTCCAAAGTCAGTGCTCTTTCTATGCCACTTCTGTGTTGAAAGTATCATGTACAGGGTGGCTAGGTGGTGCAGCAAATAGAGCACCAGCTCTTGAGTCAGGAGGATGTGAATTCAAATCTGGCCTCAGACACTTATTAGCCACACTTACTAGCTGTGTGACCTTGGCCAAGTCACTTAACCCTAAGTGCCCTACCTTCCCTCTGCAAAAAAAAAAAGTATCATGCACTTCCAAAATTCCCAAACCTAAGAGAAAGTGGAGTCCTTACTCATGAGATGAGTCTGGGGTTTATTAAACAGTACCTCTCAAACCGTAACTAAGATCAAACACACTTGCCTGCAATAAGTGCTTAAGTGCTTAATTTCAAATCCCAACTTCCCAAATGCCTCCTTAGATGAACATTGTCATATTTTATAGTCCCTATATTTAAAATCAGTTAAAGAAAGTTTTTTATTTAAGCACCCACTATGTTCTAGGCCTTGTGCTTGGCCCTAGTCATCAACAAATTCACATAAAAAGATTGCTTTAAAATCTCAGTGTTCATTCAAATCACTACATGAAACAGAAAGCAACAAAATTATTACCGTGTTCCATAAACAGCCCCGGCTTTGACAAGCGCTCTGACTTTCACCATCACCATCTGCATAACAGCTAAATCTTTCTTTTGTAGGGAAGGATGAACTCCATTTCACTCTGTAAGACTGGCCTAGGGAAAGCTTTAGTCCTGTAATGTTAAGAACCTTTAAAGGCAAAAGAGATGATTAGTATCTGCCCCTGATCGCTTAGAACCTCTTTAATGTAAGTCACTTTCTTTCCTTCCCTGGTTTTTGTTCATTTAAGTGTTTTTTCTCTATCTTTCTGAAACTCCTTGTCATTCCATTTTCTTTAATGGTATTTGCTTGCCATCTTTATTATTAAGCAAAACAATATCCTGTACTAAAAGCATGTTTTTTACAAGAAAAATGTCCAATGTATAATAATTAGGAGAAATGATGTACCAGGTTATACATATGGTTCAGAGTTCTGTCTCTAAGTGACCAGTAAGCTAGAAATGATAATCAGTGGGGGGAAAGGAAAAAATTCCAATCTGTCCCCAAGTAGACAGGAACCAAAAGAGATGAGTGGTCATATCAAGAGAATGGACCTAATTTGGGGAAATTAATTCCCATCATACATTTTTTAAAATGGATACTTTAGCCCAGGAGTTCAACATCTGTGAGAACCAAATTTTAAATATTTAATTGATGGGAATTCAACAAAATAAAATTGCATGACCCAATGAGTGAAAACATTTTTAAAAACTGTTCAGAGTTTATGAATGATGACATTGAAACACAGGCTCTTATTCTATAGTGGAGGAAAATCTACTTGTTCTAATATCATATTTACCTTGTTTGAAGCATCATGATTCCATGAAGGACTGGATGGTAACACATTGTCACTTGCATCAGTAACTGTGATGCTTGTAGCATTGTACTCAAATCCAAGAATTCTGATGTCCTCAAAAGCTAATGAGCTGAATGCGTTTGATGGATGTACAACAATAATATCTAATATATTCTAAAAGGAGAAATTTCATTGGTTAAATACCAATTATATCTGAAATTTTATACCTTTTTAATGTTAAAAACTAACCAATGAACAAATGTATTAGATTCCTACAATATTCCAGAAATTGTACTAGGATCTGAGAATATAAATTATATATGTGTGTGTGTGTGTGTGTGTAAACTTTATTATCTATTACATAATACATTATATATTTTGTAATTATGTTTATATTTTGTAATTTATTACACATTTTATAAGTCTAATCTCAAGAAGCTTATATTCTAATCAAGGAGACAAGTACATATATATGAATGCAAATAAATATAAAAAGAAGAAATACAAGCAATCCCAAAGCCATTAAAGGAAAGAAAGTTTTGGGAATGGGAATTGGTGCAAGCACTTAGAGGATCAGGAAAAGTTTCACGTAGAAGGCGGTACCTGAGTGTATCTCTGCACTTTCAGAATTGGCTGTCTCCCATGTCTATGATGTACTCCCCCCTTACTTCTCATACAGTCTCCCTCTTAATTGTTTTTCAATTATCAGCCTTTTACTTTTTATCCCTATTTCCCCCTACTAGTGGGGGAAAAAAATAAAAACAAAACCCTTGTAACAAATGTTAGAGTCAAGCTAAACATTCTCCTCATCTTAGCCATGTCCAAAAGTGTCTCATTCTGCATATTTAAACCAACTCCTCTCTATCAAGAAGCAGGTAGCATTTTTCATTAACTGGTTCCTGGAATCTTTAAGTTTCTTTTCAATATAATTATTTTTTCACAAAGTTATTACTATATAAACTGTTCTCCTGGTTCTGCTAAATTCACTCTGCATCTGTTTATGCAAATCTTACCAGATTTCTCTGAAACTCTTCTTCATTTCTTACACCAAAATAATGCTTTTTTTTATATTTATATACCATAAATTGCTCAGCATTCCTAATTGATGAGTACATCCTTAATTTCTAGTTCTTCACCATTAAGAAAGAGCTGCTAGGGGAGGCTAGGTGGAGCAGTAAATAAAGCACTGGCCCTGGAGTCAGGAGGACCTGAGTTCAAATTTGACCTCAAACACTTAACACTTACTAGCCATGTAACCTTGCACAAGTCACTTATCCCCAGATGCCCTATACTCCCCCCTCCAAAAAGAAAAAAAAAAACCTCCTATAAACAAGATGCAAACACATGTGTTTGTGTGTATATATTTCTGTGTGAATATATATGTGTGTGTGTGTGTGTGTATTCATGTTACAATGTAACCCTACCATCTTTCTTTGGGGTATAGGCCTAGTAGTAATATTATTAGTTCAAAAGACATGGGCTAATATTTTGTTAGGCAGAATTCGAAACTGCTTTCCAAAATGGCAGTCACACTTACCAGATCCAAAAATAGTGCATCATTGTGTCTGTTTTCCTGCACATCTTCCAACATTTGGCATTTTTCTCTTTTTTAGTCAAATTTGCTAACCATATGAGTGCATGATAGAACTAGATAATCACTTCCGTTTTCATTTATTTGTTGCTACTAATTTAAAGTATTTTCTCATGGGACTGCAAAGAGCCTCTTCCTTTGAGAATTGCTTTTCATATGCTTTGACTATTACCAATTAAGTACCCCCTCTTTTTTTAAAGGAACTACTTCATCCTCTCTATGAAACCTTTTCTATTGCCTGCTAGTTAACTCTCTCTTAAATTACCTTACACTTAACTCTGTTGTATGTATTAGTATTTATTCACTTTCCATTTATGTGGTATACACTTAAATGTGTATATTTTGTCTCTCCCATCATAATGTAAGCTAGTTTTGAATAAAAATTATTCCTGTCTTTGTATCTGTATTCCCAGTGCCTAGCAAAATCTCTTAATAAGTGCTTGTCAATAGATTGAAAGAAGAGAGGGAGTCCTTTAGATGAAGGTCAGGAGGGAGTAGATTTCAGGCATGGGGGATTATCAACATAAAGGCATAGAGAAGGGAAATAGAGTGTTGTGCATGAGGAACAGAGAGGAGGACAGACTGTCTGCATCATACAATGAATGGGTAAGGAATGGAAGGAGTAGGAGAGATTAAGAAGGTTGAAAGTTCTACTGAGTTTATGGTTGATCTAGAGAAAATAGG
This sequence comes from Gymnobelideus leadbeateri, assembly GCA_011680675.1. Lineage (NCBI taxonomy): Eukaryota > Metazoa > Chordata > Mammalia > Diprotodontia > Petauridae > Gymnobelideus > Gymnobelideus leadbeateri. Next base: position 120,848 of record WOXC01008643.1, on the reverse strand, counting down.
GAGCTACTGTTGTTATTTATTTTTACTAGGGGAGTGGCACAAACATATGCATGTCAAAGGAAAATGACTGGCAGCATATAAGTGTATTGTGTATATAAAGTGTGTGTGTGTGTGTGTGTGTGTGTGTGCGTGTATACAGATAGTATTGGGGAGAAACAGATGGATAGAACTCATCAATGTAAGAGATTCTATGGAGGTAGAAATAACACAATTTTACAAATAAAAACCTAGCCGTCTGACCTTGGGCAAGTTACTTAACCCCAATTGCCCTCCAAAAATAAAAAAAAAAGAAATAACACAATTTGGCAAATGATCATGTGTGTGCTGATGAGAAGTTGGGAATCCAAGGTATTAGTGCTTGGAGAAAGGAGTAAATGCAGAAACAGGGTATTTGGAAGAGTGCCAATAAGGACAATGTTCTCTTTTGCATATGATTAGTTTGAGATGTCGATATGACATCAAATTTTAAATGTCCAGTTGCCCGTGGGTTATGTGGACTTGGGAGGCAGTCATGACAAATGTAATAATCCTCATTTTATAGCTGTGCAAACTGAGGCTCAAGGAGTTTGTAATTTGCCCATAGCCCTACTGCTACTAACTGCTTAATGTGAAAGCAGGCTTCTTCTCACTCCAATATATTATGCTGCCTCTGCACTTATTTGATTGTGCTGTTAGGGAAAATTGGAATTTTCCTAGGCCCTTAGTTTATTACATGTATGTAAAGCTTGAGAGATAATCACGCAATCATTTAAAATAACAACACAAATAACTCAGAACTTTAAGTACTATGCTTAATAGAGGGAGAAAATGGCATTCACCATGTCTCCAAGGAAGATACTTACAGACGCAACTGAAAAATTATAGAAGATGTAGTTTCCTTTTTCTATTGCATCTGAAATTGATATTTAAAAAGCACAAACATATCAAGTTATTCTTGAATAAATTAGAATCCCACAAAACATCTTGCTAAATATAGATTACTTAATCACTAAAACTATGAAATATATATGGGAAAAATTTAAAGGAACTCATAAGAAAGTATTACCATAAGGGAAGGATAGGGTTTTTTTCATGTTAAATTAAGTTCTTCATTAATTCAAAAATATCTATGCAGCTAGGTGGTGCAGTGGATAGAGATCCAGGTCTGGAGTCAGGAAGTATGAGTTCAAATCCAGCTTCAGACATCTACTAACTGTGTGACCCTGGACAAGTCACTTAATCCCATTTGCATCACCTTCCTCTTCTTTAAAATGAGTTGGAAAAGGAAAGAGCAAACCACTCCAGTATCTTTGCCAAGAAAACATCAAATGGGGTCACTGATAGTCAGACTTAACTGAACAACAACAAAATATACACAGTAAAATGTGTTTTTTTTTCCTTTTGAATTTATTCCATAGGTTTAAATGTATTGGTCTAGCACTGTCTTTTTCAAGGAGTATTAAAATGTTTCCAAAGTGTTGGCAGAAACACTAATGTGTTTTATATGTGTGTACATCTATATATATATATATGCATTATGCACATATATACATATACATACATGCACACACACACACACACACACACACACACTACTATTCCAATATGTCTATAAGAACACTCCCATTACATTGCTCATTTTAATTGTAGAAGGTTGTTTCCCACTGGAAGGATTTGGTGGGAGATTATTTTGTTTGTTTGTTTGTTTTTAGTTTTTTTTGGTACCTTTATAGATTAGTAAGTTTAAAAAAATTGAAACTGAAGAGAGAACAAAAGAGTGGATAGAAACATTTCTAGCCCTTTCAGTTTTGTAAAGTGCTTTACATATACAATGGGAAACAGTAAATGTCAATGAGGAAAATGACAACTTCCTGTATCTGACAAGTGACAAAACATTTAAACAGGAGCTTCAGCATAAGGATGAGAAAAAAAGACAAGATGAAATTGGAGCAGCTGGTTTAAAATAAATCAGGGATACTGTATTTTCTCACCAGGCACATAGCAGAGGATCATCAAAGAAGAGATACAGGTTTATATATTTTGTTGTTGTTCACACATTTTTCAGTCATATCTGACTCTTTTGGGGGTTTTCTTGGCAGAAATACTGCAGTGGTTTGCAGTTTCCCTCTCCAGCTCATTTTAAAAATTCAAAAACTGAGGCAAATGGGGGTAAGTGACTTGCCCAAGGCCACACAACTGCTAAGTGCCTCAGACCAGATTTGAACTGGGTAAGATGAGTCTTCCTTACTCCAGGGCTGGAGCTCTACCTAGCTGCTCACATCTATCTGTACTATTTCTTTAATTTCAATCAAAATGAGTCAAAGTGGAGGTGGCGTTGATAAAGCACTCAACAAACAAGCATTTATAGTGTCATCTATCTCTTTAGCACAGTTCTAGGCATTGGAGAGCTATCCTAGAGGAGCTCATAATCTTAGATTCAATCGGCAATGGAGAACGGAGAGTATATTAAAGGTAACATTGTTTCCTTTCTAAAATGTTGAATAATACTTGATCAAAAGTTCATTTCCATCTTCAAGTTATCCTCTCATGGAAAATGCATCTGTTATTCTCTATATTAATGTATTGTGTCACATATGAACTAACAAGAGATATTGATTGGATTTTCCATTACTTAAATAGCATAATCACACTAAGATCCAATAAACAAATGCTGAATTCCTATATTTTATTATTATTTATAATAAATCCTGGTGAAATTTATGCTTGTTTCTAAATTATTTCTCTTTAGTACATCTGAGGCATTCTCCTACAATTTCCTGGACTTAAGTTCCTTTTTTGGTAATTTGATATTTATTTTTGTATTCAATAAGGGTAAAAAAAATCATAAACCATGGAATATTGCATACATAATATACACATACATATTGTGTATCTCCAAATAATAAAGAAACAAAAACCGCTAAGGTATTGTTCTTTGGAATGCAACCAATAACTGCTTGAGATTAAATGACATTAAAACATGACATAAATAAAAATTAATGCAATAGATCTGCACATGGTAGGTCAAAAGGCTTTGTGACCAATAGAAGTTTGGGCTACTAGATTCCATACTATGAATTTGTAGAAATTAAATATTAAAGTAATTTTAAACTGATAATAAAGTAGGAATTTGATTATAACCAGTGATATTTTATTAATTCTAACTTAGGAAAATGTAAAAATAAATTGTTTAAGTTGATTTGTTTCCTTACTTTATGCCAATAAATATTTTGTTATTACAGATTTTGTAGTTGTGGAATTTAAAAAAAAGTTAAATCTTTACATCTGTGATCACAATTCTGTTTAATTTTCACAAGTTATAGATTTATTTTATTTTAAAAAAAATTCAAATATAGTAGAAGTTATATACTACATAGAACTAATAGTGAAGATATCACTTTTTAAAATCTTAAATCTCTAAAATGCAATCATCACATCTCTGTATTTAACAAAGTCTGCCTACAAAGGACAAATAATTGAATAAAATTTTAAAATGCAAATTAGTGGGATGAATTTATATTCCATTTATGTTTGAGCACTATTTCAGCTCCAAATGAGTTTATGCTTGAGGATTCTTGATTCCAGTGAGTTAGTCCATCAACAACTTGGTCATATGCTGTTTATACCCAAAATTGTGGACTCATGGTTAAGGTAGGGGGAGCATCCTAAGGCAAGATGTCATTGAGAAAATCTCACAATGATGTCAATGACCTTAACCTTTTCAGTGTCATAAAAATATCTCTCTAGTATCAATATTTTCTTGACAATATCAATCAATCTTGAGACCTCATGGTCTTGAACAAATCAATATTACTAGTAACTCAAAGGAATATGGCACTTGGGTATTTAGAATGCAAACTAAATTTAGCATCGGAGGAGGAAGGTTTAGATCTTCCCATACTATTTACCACTTTTACAATTTAAGCAGGTCATTTTGGCCTCAATTACCTCATGGGTAAAATGAGTTAGTCCAACTAGATTTTCTGTCGACCCTTCCATCTTAAATCTATGATGCTATGACTTTGTAAATGTTTTTTACCAAAGAAAAACTCTGGGGTCAGGAAAAGATCCCACTTAATCTTTGGCAATACCAACTCATCAAATGTTTGAGTATGGCATAGACAGTTTACTTATAAACCTGACAGAAGAAGTAAACAAGTACAATAAGTAACCCCATAAGGTAAACTTTTTCAAATATATCACAAATGTAAGAAGATGCCAGTCATATGCTTTATATTTTTTTTTAATATTATGACCTGGCTCATGTTGGATATCTTGAATGAGTCTTTTCAGGAACATTCTGCTACTCAATGATGACTCTTTGTGCTTAAGATTCTTAAGGTCCAGAATCAGTTTCCTGAAAATAGATTTCTTGAAAATACAGCTGCTATTATTACTATAATTATTTCATATTCCTTCCCTTATATCTTCTTCCTTTTCTTTCTATACTTGACAGAAACAGGTTAAAAGTGTACCATAGGTTCTTTCCTCTTAGAATTAATTTTAATGAACATATCATAAAATAATTTTAATTTTGTTTTAATTTTTTTGTGAAAACTCACAAGGCACACAACAGTAAAAACAAAAGCCCATTATTCCTTAAAATCATAGCATTTAAGCAAATACCTAGAATTACAATAAATATCTTGGGGAAATAGAAACACCTAAAGGGCATTTTTGCCAAAGTCATAGTTGATTAACTCCATGTTTAAATATCCAGCCTCCCTTGCCTTTGTATAACACTCACATTCCCATGCCATCATGATGAAGTTTAATATCCTATCAATAGGGCATTGATGGCATTTGGGAAAGGAATGTCTGCACTGATCAGTAGAAGTATTCCTTTTGCTATGTGTGCCCAATCAAGATTCTCGAGTTTAAATTTTTTAAACAAGCTAGGCAGAACTCCTGGATCATAGTTCTTTCAATGTCACAATGAGTTTCTGAAGATCCAAATTCCTCCCACATCAGTAAATCAATAGGAACAAATTAGTTTATCTTCATGAAATATATCAAGTCCTCTCACAGAAATTAGGATATTTGGGGGCAAAATTTCCATTGAGGAATTTCACTATAGACTTTGCTTTTTCTAAAATCTAAATGCACCTGACCCTATCGTTTTTCTTGGGCTATACCTATCTTCCTCCTTTTTGTCCATCATTTATTTATTTTAAACCGAAAATGAAGTAATCCCACAGTGACCCATTTTCACTTTGTTGAATTTATTTAGAAACATTATCTAATGCCTTTTGAAAATTTAAGTGAAAGGGGTTGCTAAGTGGCACTTTGAATAGAGCACCGGCCTTGGAGTCAGAAGGGCCGAGTTCAAATCTGACCTCAGACACTTAACAAAAAACTAGCCATGTGACCCTGGGCAAGTCACTTAACCCCAATTGCCCTACCTTCCCCCTTCCAAAAAGCAAAAAGAAAAATCTAAAAAAAAAAAAATTAACTGAATATCATCTAGGGTCAAAGGAAAGTGTGATGGACCAGTTTTGGGTATATAGTCATTGATTCCTAAAGATTCCAAAACCAAAAATAAAAATAAAAATTCTTTTTAAATTAATCACAGCATCATAAATATAGAGCTGGGAGGGCTCTAAGTTCTCATCTAATAAGTGCTCTCATTTTTCAGATGCTGTAATTGAAGGTCCAAGGGTCCTACAGCTAGTAAGTGGCAGTCTAAGGCTTAGAACCTCTGTCATCTAACTACAAATCCAATGTTCTTTCCAGCTGAATATAATCACATCACATGCAAGAACTTATTCATTCTGTCTATGCATCTGCTGTGTCTGGAACATAGTAGAAGCTTAATTGCTTTTTGTCAAATGGAATTGAAATGAATTTCTACTGTGTTACATCACTTCCCAAGTGATTATCACTGTCTACTAAAAACTATGGTAATTATTTCCAAGTCTGTATTTCCAAATTTTACACTGTCTTTCAGAAATGAAATGCAAGGACAAAATAGTAAAATTTCAGTTTGCTGCATCACTTTGCTCCATATTTTCTATATGAAGATTTCTGTACTTTTTTTTTCAATTATCATCTAGATGTTTTGGTATTTTGTTAACTGAGCATAAAGCTGGATTACAAAGGTAATGGGAGGTTATTTTTTCATGCTCTTTGAGAAACAGAATGAAAAAGTAGAAAAGGTATTGTTTCTAGAGTCAGGGAGCCTGTACTTAACATTTGCTTCTAAAATTTTTTACCAGTATGACTTGGCCAGGTCCAGGGTAAATCAAAGTCATTGGATCAGATGGTTTCTGGGTTCCAATCCGGACCTCAATCTACAATCATTTAATCTTAAATTTGTTCTTTAATTATACAATTAGTGTGTTTCTTTAACAATTCTTTACATTGTTAGAGATCCCTAAAACTATGTGATTTCATTATTACTCACCTTTACTTTCTCCATCATCCCAAAAGAAGTCTCCAAAGGCTGTGTTAGTTTCACTCAATGCAATGATGAGGCCAAGGGGATGTTTACGACTGAAACAAGAAAATTTTAGAGATATATGCTTATTTAAAGTAATAATCTCTCAATTTCTAAGTACTTTCTTAGATTGTTACTTCTACTCAGACTTCATTTTTCTCCCTTTCCCATATAGACCTTCTAGTTACCCAATGAAACTCTGAACTGGTTTTTTGGTCTCAAATCTCTTGCCTCTTTGTCATATTGAGGCACTTATTTTTTCAAGCCTCTATTCTGGATTACTCTCACCATTCACTTCCTCCACCCCATCCTTATTTTACTGAACAAAGTCAGACAAAATCTTATCACCATGCTAACAAGACACATTATCAGTGCATGTTATTCAACTGCAGCCGGGCCCTCATTGCAGCAAGGCAAGCCTTTTCATCATCCATAATTAATTTCTTATAACGTTCCCTACATTAACTATTCTGAGACTTCTCTTTTTTTCTTCACTTCTCACATAGCTCCCCTCCCTCCTCTCTCATCTGAGGACTTTGCATTAGGACTTAACTGAGAAAATTGAAGACATTTGACTTGAGCTGCCTCTTTTCCCATTCTCTTTATCTCAAAACCCCTTGACTTAAGCTTTCACTCTAGCTTCCTTTTCCTCAGTCTCTGACAGTGAAACAGCCATTTGCCTTTTTCAAGGATATGACCCTCCGTATGTACTCTTAATCCCATTTCCTCTCCTTTGCACTAACAAATCACAATCTCAGGAACCCTTCCTTTCTTTCAAATCTTCAAGCTTTCCCTATCTACTGATTCCATATCTTCGAATATATCCAATATGCCTCCATCATCCAAAAGAATATATATTCATTAGACCTCACCATTCTTCATTCTACATCTTTCTTCCCTTTCTTAATCAAACTCCTTGAAAAAGATACCTTCACTTGCAGTCTCCAGTTTTATATAGTTTTCACTAACTCCTCATTCCTGTCTAAGGACTGACCTCACCACTCACCTGAAATTGCTCCCTCTAAAGTTACCAAGTATCTCTTAAGTGCCAAATCTGACTGATTGGCTTTTTTAAGTTTTCATCTTTCTCTGGGTTTCACATGGTTCATCTCTCCCTCTCCTATTGAATACTCTTTATGTGTTTTGTTTTTAAGTCATTACTAGGTCCTAGTTCTAGTCTTACTAGTCTGACTGCTCTTTCTAGGTTTCCTTATTTGGAACATCACCTTTATTCTTCCTCCTAAAAGTGAACATTACTCCAGACTCTGTTCTAGCCCTATTTTTTTTCTCATTAAAATCTATCTCTTGTTAATCCATTCCTATGGATTTAATTATCATCTTTGTGCAAATGACTCTAAGATCTACATACCCAGCCCAAGTCTCTCCACTGAGAGGCATTCCCCATCACTGAAGGCATCTTAAATGGATTTTTCCTCAAAAAGTGAAGTAATTACCTTTTTTTCCCTAAATCCAACCTTCCTTCAAATGCCTTTCTTCCAGCCAAAAGCACCACCGTCTTTCCAGTCCTCAGAATCATAACCTTATTTTCCTCCCCAACTCTTCACTCTCCTCCACCCCACCTATCTGATCAGTTCTAAAATCTTGACATTTTTACCTTCTCAGTATCTCGTATATCTATGCCCTTTTTTCTTATGGAGCCACCATCTTGGTATAGGGGCTTGTTCCCTCTCACTGAAATGATTGCAAAATCCTCTTAATCATAATTTCTGCCCCAAGTCTATCCCCCTGCATCTCATCCTTCCCAGTATTGCCAAAGTGATTTTCCTTCAGCAAGGATCTAACCAGTAAGTTTCCTACTCAAACAACTCCTATGGTAACCAGCTTCTTCTAAGATTTGACAGAAATTTCTCTATTTCATTTTTGAAGTCCTTCAAAACTTGATCTCTCAACAGATTTGGAAAAGGGATATTTAGTAGGCTTGTTATTTTGGAGTGGGGAGTAGGAGAAAGACAGGGAGAAAAATTGTAACTCAAAATCTTGTGGAAATGAATGTTGAAAACTAAAAATTAAAAAAAAAATAAGATGGGGAGGCTAGGTGGCACAGTGAGTAGAGCGTTGGCCCTGGAGTCAGAAGGACCTGAGTTGGCATCTGGCCTCAGACACTTAAGGAACACACAAACAAACAACAACAACAAAAAAAACCTATCTGTGTGACCTTGGGCAAGTTACTTAACCCCAATTGCCCTCCAAAAAGAAAAAAAAACACCCTTAATCTCTCTTTCCAACTTTCTTATCTATCTTCCTTCCCCACCTCTGTCCCACCCTTTCACTCTTGACCCAGATTAACTGGTGCTTGTTTGTCACACTAAATATTCTGTCCCTCCTTTATGTATCTTTTCCCTTGAATTCATTCATTCTTTCTCCAATTCTACATCATTGAAAAATCCCAATTTTCCTTTTTAGACTCAGTTCAAAAGCAACCTAGTACATGAAACTTTTACTGATTGCCCCTCACTGCTAGGGCCTTCCCTTCTCAGCTACCTTGTGTTTTTAACATAAATAGATGAATTCACATAGGTATAAAAACTTATGTAATATATATAAGTATATACACATACATGTTAATATATACATTATATTATGGAGGTATGCATTGCATTGTGTAAAGAAGCATGTATCATATATGTGGTAGACATGTCCATATATCTATGTGTGTATGCATACATACATGTCAACACATACAAAATAGAGCAGAGGAAGGGCCCTTGAGCTGAGTCTTAAAGGAAAAATTGGGATTTTCTATGAGTTATAGAAGACACACACACATGCACATGCACACATACATATACATATATACATATGCATGCATATATATATATATATATTCTATTACTCATTCTATAGGTACTTACATTGCTGTCTTTGTTTAATTCCAAGGATTTGTCCTAGACCTTCTTCTCTTCTCCCTATATACTATTTTACTTGATGCTCTCATTATTTTTCATGGATTCAATTATCATCTCTATGCTAATGATTCCCAGGTCTACTTATCCATCCCTAACCTCTCTTGTAAGCTCTAGTCTCACATCTCCAAGTACAAATTGGACATCTCAAAGTGGATGTCCATAGGTGGCTTTAATTCAATATGCTCAATACTGCAATCATTATCTTTTCCCCAAAGCTTCTCCTCTTCCTTTCTTTTTACTCTCAAGGGCACCATCGTCCTTCCAGGCACCAAGCTCACAACCAACATGCCATCCACAACTTTTCATTATCTCTCATCTTTCATATCTCATCTGTTACCTGTTGATTCTACTCTTGCAATATCTCTCCTATATCCTCCCTTTTCTCCTCTAATACTATAACTATCCTGGAGCAGACAATCATCACCTCATGCCTGAACTACTGAAATGGCCTTCTGGTTGCTCTCCCTGACTCAAATCTCTCCAAAATCCAATCCACTATTCACTCAGCTGTCAAATTAATCTTCCTAAAGCACAAGTCTGACCTCCTCCACTCCCTATTACTCTAGGGGCTCCTCATTACTTCCAGCATCACATATAAAATCTTCGTCATGATTTTCACGCTCTTCCCAACCTAGCCTCCTTATATTCCCCCCCTATTCTTCTTGAACCTCATTTAGACCCATGTATTCTGTGATTCATTGAAATTAACTCCTTGCTATTCCTCATGTAAGACATTCCATTTCCTGACTCCAGACACTTTATCTTACTATCTCAAAGCTTGAAATTCTCCCCTACCTCATCCTAATCTCCCTAGTTTACTTCAAGTTCCAGCTAAAATTTCTGCTACAGAAGCCTTTCCTGATCCTCCTAAATGTTGGTTATTATTTCTAATATTTCCTATATATATACATGTATGTGTGTGTGTGTGTGTGTGTGTGTGTGTGTATATATATATGTATATATATATATATGTATATATATATATCTTGATTTTTCTCTACTAGTTTCAATTTTTCTCCTCCATTAGACTCTTAGCTCCTTGAGAGCAAGAGCTATCCTTTACTTTTCTTTGTCCGTCTCTTTTTTTAGCATAAGCCCTAGCACACAGGACATGGGGACAGAGGAGACACTGAAGAAATTCTTGTGAACTGATTGACTCCAGGTGAAACACTCTATCAAGTGCTTTTTATTTTTGCAGAAATTGATATTAATCAATTCCCATATTTGTTTCTACACAAAAAAGGGAAAAGTTTGCCACAATATCCAGATGGATTTTAGCTAAAAACTTTATTGATGTTGTTCAAGTAGTTTCATGAAAGATGAGAGACAAATCTGAGCAATGAAGATTGTGTTGTTTCTTGACACATAAATGATCAGAGTAATAAACGTACCATTTTCTAGAAATCTGAGATCCCTGTAATCATTTTCTGTTTTGTAGAGTTTTATTTGTTGATATAATTTGTCATTTTTTTAAAAGAAATTACATCTATTTAGAGAGTGCTATATTTGGAGTCAGTGAATCTGGGTTTCAATTACAGCATTTCTATTTACTATCTGTCTGGCCTTGGGCAATGTACTTCATATCTCCTTTCCTCATCCCCTTCAACTCTAAAATATAAAATGCAAAAGTGGCTACAGTAGCTGACCTCCAAGGTCTTTTTTAGGCTTGGAATCTATGATAGTACAGTTATAATTTATTTTAAAATTCTAGCATATATCAAATATTTTGGTTTTGGCAGGGTTGTTGTAAAGATCAAATGAGATAATAACTGTAAAGTGTTTATCACCGCGTCTGGCTCATAGTAAATGCTATAAAAATGTTAACTATAATGTTTACTCTGGTTTCCAAATGAAATTGCCAACATCACCCTAATGAGGATTGTTCTTAATTTAGGGTCAAAGGAATCTTGAGCACATAGGAAGAAATGATAAAGATTTTTTGTTTCTCATTTCTTTTTTTTGCAATTTCCATATTCATCATTATCTGGATTTTCTTGTGGTTTATTTACATACTTGCTTTTACTATGCATCAGAAGGAATGGTGGGACACTTATTTATTCTAAAAATATTAGTATGTACTTGAATTTTGTTTTGTGTGGGGTATAGTTATTTTAGGAAGACAAAAAAATCTTGTTGGTTTTCCAAGCTTGAATTATTGAATTATTGAATTATTTCAATCAATGCTTGAATTACGAAGGGAAGGTGAGAAGACAGGGGGAAAGTATTGGGATAAAAACATCCTAATTATTACATCCAAGTATTATAGAATCAAACAGTACTAAATTGTTAACTAAGAAGCAAGCCAACTGCCTTTTGAATGCCAAAGGCATATTTGAGCTATAGCTAGATGATTGACATGGTTGATTTCCCAGAAGAAATTTTTAAAACTTGAGTCATTTCTTTAGGAGAAATTTTAAAAGTGAATTAGTGATACTATTGGTTGAATGGCACATAGTGGGCATCACAGTTTACTTACACTAGCATTCTGACCTCTGTCTTTCTTGGTTTTTCCTTTCTCACATTTTTTCCCATCATTAACATTTCCATCTTCACCACCCTGATTCAGGCTCTTCCAACACTTCAAACTGAAATCAATGTAGTTTGCAACATTACCTGGCAGTTGTGGTTACATCAGGTCGCTGAGTGGGTAAAATGTAGCCTCCTCTCAGATGTAATCCTATTTTGTCTATAGGGAGCTGCATTACAATTCGTTGTTTTCTCCATGATCTTCTACCCCCCTGTGTTTAGTGAATAAAAAAAAAAAAGTTATATTGGCATTAGCAATGCAGAATCTCTCTCTTTTTCCTCATACAAGGGCATCAGGGTATGCGTGTAAAAACCAACTGACGTGTAAGTGTGAGAGCTGGGTGAACGTTTACAAAATATATCTGAAACTTACAAGAAAGGATCTTTCTAAAGTTATCATCCAATAAGAGATTATAGTCCATATCTCTCTCAAAGAAAATAATTAAACCAGAGGGAAAAAAATCTGAATTTTATACATTATAAAATGGAAAGGGTTAAATCTTTCAGGGACAGTATTATATACTATGTATAGTATTTGACTTGAAATCTAGAAAACCTGGGCTTTCACTTCTGATACTAATGATCTCACCCTGGTAAAATTACTTAACAGTTCCATGCCTCAATTCCCCCTTTGTAAATTGAGTTAATAGTACTGTACTCAAATCACAAGGTTTTTTCTAACGATTAAAAATAGTCACGTGTGCAAATCACTTGGCAATCTCCAAAATGCTATACAAATGCGTTCTTTTTGCTGTTGCCATTGTCTCTTTCCTATTTAACTCTTTCGTTTTGAAGTGAAGGAAGCCAAACTCAAAATCTTAGGATCTATTTCCCTTAAAAAACTCAAATTGGAACAAATAAGGATTATATTAAAGTTAGTTGATTATTATTAACCTATTATAAATATTGTGTGTTCAGATTCTATAGAATAAAACATAAACAACACCATGCAGTCTGTCCCATGCCTGTCATTCTATTACCACAGAGAACTCCCAGGATGGAAACATCCTTTAAGATGGTGCAGATCAGCAAATCAATGTAGAGCACCTCCGAGATCTCTTTAACTCAAGATCTATTATTTTATGGCCTTACTTTGTATAATTTAAGCTCAGAGTTCACTGAGGTACTGAAAGGTTAAGTGTCCTGTCCATGATCACACTACTAATACGTTTCAGATGCAGTCCATAAACCTCAGTCTTCCTGAGTCCAAGGTCAGCCCTCTATCCAGTAAGTCATTCTGTCCCTTATTTCCTAGGCCATCTAAATTAATACATTACAGGTTTAACCCTGGGAAACATACTTGACTTATTATTGCCCAGAAGCTTTCTAAATGCAGCATAGGTGCTGACCTGCATTGGCAAAAGATATTTTTACACTAGGAGTTCCTTATGCCAATGAAATCACAGGTCTGGTCCAAACTTTGACATCTGTGGTGCAGAGGCCCCCAGGGAAGGGTTGTATGTGTCTTCTACCTGTGCATAAAAGGAACTTGTCCACAGCCTAGAAACTTGGAAAATTCCCTGAGACACCAAGAGAGAAGCACAGGCTTGCACAATCAGTATCTGCCAGACCCTGAAACCTGAATTATTGGATTGCAAGCTCCTGACAGTTTGTGCTTCTTATTTTCTCCTGTCTGTCTCTCTAGCACTTAGCAATGGCCCTAAAAGTTGGTTGTTGTTGCTTTTTAAACCCCAGTTGTAATACCATGTGCTACTGCTTCATTAATGCACTGATTATACAATCAAGAAAACACATATGTGTACATAATCTACATATTTATACACATTTGCACACGCTGACATGTTTGTGTCTCTGCCGAATTCTAAGAACAGTGCTCTACACACTCATTTGGCTCATTTTAACTTTCATATACATGTGTATATATGTATATATGCATGTTTATATACATGTGCATGTGTATAGATACACATATACATCCTATTAGGTCAGGCAGATCAACTATATATGTATATATACATATATATGATAGTGAAAATGAGACAAAGAAAATAATAGTTTACCATGATATTGAATATTTTCATTTAAACAAATGATTAGGGGAGATATATATATATGTATGTGTACGGGGTATCCCTAAAGTCTGGACACATAGCAAATCTCATTAACTATGCATATTTCAAGAAATGAAATGAAATTTTCAAAAGTGTTTTATTTAATTAGCACAAATGAGATTCCATAGGAAGACATGGGAGACACATAGGAAATCTCATTAATTAATTAAAGTTAAATTAATTTCATAAATATGGAAAATAGTCTGCAATAGCTAATGAAAGCTTTTATTCCATATGAAATTGTCATGGCTAAAATGTATGCTAATTAAATAAAATGTTGTTGAAAATTTCATTCATTTCATTTCTTCAAAATATGCATAGTTAATGAGATTTCCTATGTTTCCAGACTTTAGGGACTCCGTGTGTGTGTGTGTGTGTGTGTGTGTGTGTGTGTGTGTGTGTATTAAATGAATGGATAGATAGATACATTCATATCAAATCACAACAAACTTTTAAATGCTGCACTTCTTGCTGGAAGTGTAGAAATACTTTAAAATACTTGTATTACTAAAAACAACTTCCTTTATAAGTTCAATTGAAGACTCTGTTATAAATTTATCAAACTAATACAATATTAAAAATAAGATAGCAATGCATGGTTTGTCAAAACTAATGACACAGCAAAAAAGCAAAACCAAAGTACTGATAAGAATGCTTCACTTGCCCAGTAAGATGACAATAAAAACAATGCTTTTCTATGAGGTTGAATCTTTTTCTTTGAAACACGATTAGAGGGTTTAGTAAAGTCCTTGAGCTACAGCCTCTAATACAATAATCTGATTAACAAAACAATTCCAAGAAATTGAGGCCTCATTCCTTCTTAAAGGTAATGTTGACACTTTCTTACTCCAAATTGCCAATAACAAGAATGTATGTCATTACATGGCTCATTAAATTGTATCAAAACTCATTTAAGCAATATGTTAGCTTCTGTCTACGGTCCAGTGTTATATCTCCTCACATATTCTCAAACTTGGGGAGTTTTTGAATAAAACAATCCCACCCACACAAAGCATTTATTTAAATTTGTGTCTTGTTCTGTGTATCATATAAATCTACTAAAGATACTTACTGTTTCATAGTCATACCATACTGCATCAGGAATATATGCACTCACATTGTCGGCACCCTACAACAAAAACCAAGAGAAAAAAAATGGGGAATCAAAAAATAAATCGAATGATAGGTAACCTGAATTTCTAAAAATGTTCAGATGGTCATAACAATTTTTGACTGAGGGTAGTCAGGTCGTGTTCAACATATATTTGTTAAACACATGTTATGCACTGGGAATTGTTCTTGGTGCTGAGGAAAAGGAGATAAGAATAAAAAAACCCCTGCCTGCCTTCAAGAAACCTGCTGATGCCCGAAGTTTTCTTCCTTTCCTTGGGTGAGAGAAATCCTAAACACCCAGGTAAAGTTACGATTACGGATGACTGTATATACCCTTAAAAGAAGATCCAACTGACTAGGGATGGGAAAGGAACATTGTTTTGCTTTGAATGTTAACAGTCCATAGTGAGTCTTTTTTTTTCTTTACCTGCATGATAAAAGAAAGGTTGTTGTATGACCAAAATTAACATTTTAGCTGAGTATTTGCTCCAAACTGAGGACATTTTGACCCAAATGTGTAAAGAACTAGATATAAGCTGTGATATGAACTCTCCAGGTTTATCCAGGGTGGGGCCAAATTAGCCAGATTCTGGGATTCCAGGAAAGACTAGGTAAAGTCACAATGAGCAAAAGAGAGCGACTTTTTTTTTTGAGAAGCCCCAAAGATTTTCATATGAGACATCATGTGACTCATGCCTATAATGATGTTAACTTGGATCATTATAATTAAGGGAATATTTCCTTTGTTTTTTTTTTCCTTTAACAAACAATTAGAATTTCCCTTGACATGTTTTGTATTTTTCTGTTTCACTCTTGAAGAGGACCATGACATCAGGGAGATGATGACATGACTTGCACTTGACTTTGTTTTGAGGGGAAAAGGGAGGGCTGTACAAGGTCAGCAGTCTCACTTTCACTGGCCAGTGGCCAGATATTCAGGACAACTGGAGATGGCCCAGGATGCAATGGAAGACCCTGGCCCTTTTAAGTTAAAGTCTTTTGTAATGCAGCAAAGCAAATATCGATGGTAAAGCATCTCTGTGCCAACAATTATTTTGCTTTTTTCTACTTGAATGTCCTAACAATTATTTGGTTGCATTTTTAAATGATTTTGTTTAGGTTCAAACTATGGCATCTAAAATACACATTAAATTTAAAATTATTTCTGTTGTTTTTAATCATCAAAATATTTATATCCCTGTGATATCCAATTATGGTAATAACAGTTTTTGTATGGAAAAATCATTAAGCCATTTAAAAGTTGGTGTTAAGGCTATTCTGTAATATTCATTGTATACAATATCAGTAACTTTAAATTCATATGGAAATGGGACTACCAAACCAGACATAAGAATCCCTGCATGCCACATATTGACTAAGAAAAATCAAATATTAACATCTTTGTTCTATTGTACATTTCTATATTTTGAAAAGTATTTGTTCATTTCTTTTTAATCTGATTGGAGTATATTTGGAATGTTGCAAACCAGCTGAGCTAGAGGACAGTCAACCTTTTTGACACCTCTGCTTTAAATGACCAATATATTAATTCCCGTGGAATAAAACCTACCTCTTTCAGAACAGGTGTGATAAGCAAGGAGGGGCCCCATAAGAATTGAGTGTCTTCAATCCAGCAGTTTTCATCTCTATAAAACCTAAGGTAAAGCAAAAAAACAATCTTAAAATATATATATAATTCATACAAAGTTAGCTAAATGACTCAGGTTGCTAATCAATAAAATGGAGATTATTCTTCTAGTACCTACTTCATCAATTTGATATTAAAGAAATATTTGGTAAACTAATAGAAACATGGATTTTGTCATGATTATATTTCAATGACTTGATACAGCACTTGGTTGTCAGACTTTCCTTTCTTAGAGAAAATATTAAATTCTTCAGTCTCTCCTTATATATGCTGGTGAATAATATCCCCTATGACTTTTAAGTTTTTTGTTTCATTTTCTTTTCCTGAAATAAGGTTCTCAAATAAAGCCCTTGGAGAAACAACATGGAATTATGTAAAAATCACTGAGAGAACCAGCATGGTAAAGGAAAAGGGACTTAACTTTATATCAAGGAAAACATGTGTGGCAGCTAGGTGGCACAGTGAGTAGAGCACCTGCCCTGCATTCAGGAGGATCTGAGTTCAAATTCAATCTTAGACACTTGACACTCACTAGCTGTGTGATCCTGGGCAAGTCATTTAACTACAATTTCCTAGAAAGAAAGATAGAAAGAAAGAAAGAAAGAAAGAAAGAAAGAAAGGAAGGAAGGAAGGAAGGAAGGAAGGAAGGAAGGAAGGAAGGAAGGAAGGAAGGAAGGAAAGAAAGAAAGAAGAAAGAAGAAAGAAAAGAAAGAAAGAAAGAAAGAAAGGAAGGAAGGAAGGAAGGAAAAGAAGGAAGGAAGGAAGGAAGGAAGAAAGAAAGAAAGAAAGAAAGAAAGAAAGAAAGAAAGAAAGAAAGAAAGAAAGAAAGAAAGAAAGAAAGAAAGAAAGAAAAGAAAAGAAGGAAAAGGGGAAAAAAGAAAAAAATATAGTCATATCCCTCCTTTGAGAATAAATATCTGTTTATGCAGAACTTATTTAACCTTTCTGAGACTGCTTCTCCTTTTGTAAA
The DNA here is from genome assembly GCA_011680675.1 of Gymnobelideus leadbeateri. Classification (NCBI taxonomy): domain Eukaryota; kingdom Metazoa; phylum Chordata; class Mammalia; order Diprotodontia; family Petauridae; genus Gymnobelideus; species Gymnobelideus leadbeateri. The sequence goes on along the minus strand of WOXC01008643.1, from coordinate 103,177 downwards.
ACAGAGATAATATTCACAACATCTGTTTCATAGGATTTCCGGGAGGATTAAATGAGAAGAAGTTGCAAAGTTATTTGGAAGCCTTAAAGTACAATGTAAATGTCAACTTACATTTCACACACAATACATCTGTTCAATGATCACACACACACACACACACACACACACACACACACACATCAGGGAAAAATTTTACCATAACTTTTTTTTTTAAGCAATTGGGGTTAACTAACTTGCTCAAGGTTACACGGCCAGTCATTATTTGTGTGTGGGTGCTCATTTTCTGAAGCCGGATCCGATCTCGGGTCATCCCAACTCCAGGACTGGCACTCTTACTCACTGTGCCACCTAGCCACCCCAACCATAACTTTTTTATGTTCCACTCATCTACCCTCAACTTTTCATTTTGTGACTCCAGATTCTGACCTGATTCTGAAAATACCTATGAGACATGACCTGTAAAAGGAAGGCGTCCAAGATCTGTTAGTCTAGAAAACCATCTCTTCATTTATGGCAACCATACATTCAGGAGGAAATGTTCAATGAGAAATGAATGTCCTAAAAAGAGTCCTGGACTTGGACAGGTTGGTATAGTAGACTGAGAGCATGAGTTGCCATCAAAAAGACCTGAGTTCAAATCTAGTTCATTTAGAAACTTTCTGATCTTGGGCAAATCAATTTACCTCAATGAAACTTAGGCAACTTCCTAATACTTAACTACTGTGTCAAGACAAAGTTCTGATCTGTACTGGTGGACAAAGATCTTATACTAGGAGGCCCCTATATCACAGAAGTTTCTCTTAGTTGTGTTCTTTCTGTTGTTCCTCCAAGTAAATAGAGAATCTAGCTATTAATGAGTTAGATTAGAATCTAGTTTATTCTATAGGAGACGCTTCTTTAATGCATCATTGTTCGACAATCCTTTTTATAGTTTGGGACCCTGGCATAGGATAATCAATCTGGAGCCCTAGAGCTAGAATAGGACTTAGAGGACATCTAGTTCACTGTCTTGGATTAACAGATTGTTTTTAAAAATGGCCCAGAAAAGTTGTGACTTTTCTAACATCGTGCAAATATCAAGGGGCAAAAGCAGAATTTGAATACATGTCCCTCTGAAAACAAAATGACTGCATCATGTTGCCACTTGTTGCTTTATATCTCCTTTAATTATAATTCTTATAAGTTTATATATTCTGTACATAAATATCTAAGGTGAATGTTAAGGCAAGCATCAGCTGCAGTACTTTGTTGGATAGGAGTGTGATTGGAGTCAAAATAGACAAATCAATAAATAACATTGCACATAGAGTCAAAGAACCTAGATTCTACTCTGTTCTGTGTGCTTTGTTATTTATGTAATATCAGAAAATATACTCATCCTCTCTTGGCCTCAGTTTCCTCATGTATAAAATATTTTTGGTAGGGTGAAGAAGGTCTGGAACCAATGTTTTATTGGAACTGCTTTGGAAAATCCATATGCTAATTTATATAAGTAGTTCATCAGCTAGTCTGTCAATAAATACTTACTAAGCACTTACTAAGGTACAGTACTAAGTACTGGGGATACAAAAAGAAGCAAAAGGCAATCCCTGTCCTAAAGGATCTTACAATCCAATGGGGTCCTGTGAGTTGTTAAACAGCTAGTAGTATTGATGAATTTGAGCTAAGGTCTTCCTGAGCTGAAGGTTGTCCCCCTGATGTTTATAGTACATTGATTGATCTTTGATCTTAAGAATACCTCTCTCTAATTTCTTGCATGATTTTGATTGTCATACTTTGAGTACGGTTGCTATTAATTTTGTGAATTTTGATATATGCACTGTCGCTTCTCTAGACAAAGAACACAATTCCAACCTTAATGCTTTAAAAATGAATTAAAATATTTTAATAATGAACTCACTCATGAAGAAGTGGCCTGGCCACTGTGTCTCCATACACATGAGCTTTGTAAAACAGGGTAGAGAGGAAGGGCAGCAGAGTGTAGCGGATATTCAAATAATTTCTCGATGACCTGACCAAAGTAGAATTTGCTCCAAAATAAGCTGGGTCTTGAGGCTAAAAAAGGAATAACCATTATTAGAAAGCTAAACCCAGAAAGTGAGGAAATGTGCTGTCTTCCAAACACATCTCATTTTTTTCCCTTTACCTTATAACAAGAGTTTTACTTGGAGTTGACAAAAAGCTGAATGTGGCAAAAATCTTATAACCAATGAGTGAAGGGTGACTCAAAATCTTTTCCATTTTAGGCTATTTTCTTGAGTTTACATTTTAAGGACAGTCTATTTAGAGCTAGGCAAATGGGAAAAGGAAAGAGAGTCATATGGAAAAGACAAGGAGACAGACAGTTTGACCTATATCATATGCACAGGCAAACATTTACATTTTCATCATGTGAAATTGAAAAATGTTTTCTGAAAGTTTGAACAAATTTTTCAAAGTAAAGTTGAAGGGAAAATATATAAAAATAGAGAAGTAGTCTTGAAGCACAATCCTGGTAAATTAGAAGAGGTCAGCAATAAGACTGAAAAAATCTGTACTGATCTGAAGCTCAGTATTTCCAAGGTTCAACCAATTGGGTCAAAATTGCAGCCAGGACATGCTAAAGAGTATCTGACAGTAACATTTAAATGCTACTTGAAAATATTCTGTCAACAAGCAGGTAGAAAGAACTGTATCCAATATAGGCAGAAGATGGGTTTATTAATACTATTCTCACTAAGGATCAACACTCTCTCTTGTTTAAAAAAAAGGAAGGGTTCACAACACAACCTTCTGAAGCTGCAAACTTCCTGCAATACTAAATCCTTTCATTCAATTATGAAACTCTGCTATTGGAGAAATCCATTTCCCTGCCACTTGGAGAGGAGGGAAACTAGTCCCTGTATCTGAACTTCATGCACCCATAACAAAATACTGACTCTATAGAGAACATACTTGAATATCCCTGCAATAACTTTCAAGTAGGTCATTGGCCTCACCCAATGAAGACACTGAAAACAATCTGAATATCCATTAAATGCACATTTAATTTGGTATTAGGCCAGTAAGTCTAGTCTCTAGAAGCTCACAAAAACCTGTAACCAAAAACTAGGAATATGTCTTATTTCAAAAGGATTCCTATATGTATCCTTAAGTAGCATTCTACTGCCCTGGCTCATCATGGCCTGGAGATGACTATGTAATCTTGGGAGTGAAACCAATTGATTCTGTTGTCTGGCTCTTCTTACCATTCTGTAGAGGCTTCTAAGCATAAGCTCAGTGATGGCTGAACAAGTATCATCTGAGGACCAACCAAGCTAAGTGTGGAAAGACTTAGCCTTAAAGACTTAGGAATCAGGAGATGATTTCTTGAGAAAATGGACCACAGAAACTCATTAAACTCAATTGAAGAGAGGAGTGGTTATAATCTCTGGAAAGAATACTCATGCCAATGCTGTCATAAACCCCTCAAGCATCGAAATAATAGTATGTATGTGAGTGAGCACATCTGTGCTCGTAGGCATGCACATTTATTTTTCTTATATTTGGATTGTTTATTTTATAAACATATTGGTTTTGGGGGGGGATTATTTTGTTTTTTTTCCTTCCTAGGGGGAATAATATTTTGTTCTGATGAAAGGAGTCAAAGGACCTCTATCTTGAGGTTAACTTCATGATTGGTGAATCCTTGCCTGGAACTTCTGTATCCTAAGAAGGTCTAGTCATACTAGTCTCATTCTCATCTTCTGGTTTACTTGGCAGGTTCTTCTATCTGCCCACTGATGACCCAGCCTAATCCTACTTTTCAGCTGCCCCTTATGTGTTATCTTCCCCTGTTAGGATGCAGAATACTTGAGAGTGGGGACCATTTCGTTTTCTTTTTCTTTCTATCCTCAGTGTTTAATATAGTCACATAGAGAAACTGCAACCTTTAAGCCACATATAGGTCTTCAAGTGCAGCCCTTTGACTGAATCCAAACTTCACAAAACAAATCCACTTAATAAAAGAATTTCTTCTGTAAAACTTAGACTCAAAGGGCTGCACTGCACCCAAGGACCTAGAAGGCCACATATGGCCTAGAAGTTGAAGATTTCCCACCCCTGGATGGTTCCTGGCACAAACTAAGCATATTATAAATGCTCTATCTATCTCTCTATCTATCCATCCAGTACAGACACTCACTAGGAGGAAAATTATAGAAAGTCACCTGACTCTAATAAATCCTAGTTAATGTATAAAAATGGCATTAAAGAGGATCATAGGATAATAGATTTGGACTGAAAGGAAACCTGATAACCATTTTTAGTCCAACCTTTCATTTTATAGATGGGTAAACTAAGGTTAGAGAAGTTCCATGGTTTGCTAAAGGTCAGACATGTAGTAAGTGTCAAAACTACTTTTATAAGTGTCAAAGTGTCAAACTCATGTCCTCTGACACTAGACAATATAGTCTTTCCTACTGTACAACGACTCAAAATTTTAAGGAATAGTCACTTTCAGATGAGTTTATGTACTGAGCTAGTAAGTGACTTATAACTTCCAACTCTACTTCTCAAGTAGCCCTTCAAGACTGCACTCAGAATCTCTATGCCTTTAATTCACTTGCCTGAAGATAAGAGTTCTGGAAACGACCATAATAGTCTCATGTTTGCATAAGCAACATATGTATATTTGCAATGAAATCAAATGATGGGAGAACATAATAAATATCATCCAATAAGGCACTAGAACTTCTTTACCTTATATATTTCTCCATTATGATTTCTAGAAAACGGATAAAATGCTCCAAGCTGCATCCATCGAGTGCACAACTCTTCTGTGGTGTCACCCAGAAAGCCACAGATGTCTGCTCCAGCCTAAAAACATACACATCTTTACATTCCCTGTTGTAAATTTCTTGAATTATTTTTCCCATCTCAAGTTCCTATGCCATCTAATGAGTTGCTGCTTTGCACCCTCTTGCTTTCCTCTTCTTATTATTTCCCTCTCTCTTCATATCCTCCCATACTGTTTTTGACCAAATTCAGTGTTAGGCAGAATTCAGAGAGGTTCAGGATCCAGGACGAGGGAGCTGATAGAGGTCTTGTACCCCTAATCAGCTCCCATCTGGAAGATTGTGTTCAGTTGTGGGTACTGCATGTTAAGAAGGACACTGCTATACCAGAAAGTGTCTAGAGAAGGGCAAATATGGTGTTAATGTACCTCCAGATCATGCTTTCTCATGATTCATTGAAAGGACTGAGTGTGGTGAGCCTAGAGAAGACCCAAAGGGGACATAATTTCTCTCATTAATTGTTTGAAGGCTTTTGTGCAGCTTAGGGATTAGACTAGTTACATTAGGTCCTTTAGGGCAAAACCAAAAACTCTTAGTAGTGGTGGCAAAGAGGCAAATTTAGCTTTAATGCCAGGAAAAACTCCTTAGCTAATTGTTCTTCGTAGGCTCCTTCCTCCTTTAGCTATTCCTGTCTCCCTCCTCTGAACAAGCAAGAATAAAGATAGCAAGTAAGAATGTAAAAAATAATTCAATATGGAACCCCATTTTAGACCATAGTACATAGAATAATGTGTTTTTGAGGACAAGGATGAAGGTTCTATAGAATTATTTCCATGTTCTTTACTCTCAGGTGTTGTAAACATATAATCATTAAGATGGCATTAGTTGAATAAATTTAAATATAAAATTTTCAAAAGTAATATTCAATGCAAAAAAAAAAGAAAATGTTCTTACATAAGCTATTCCAAACAGGCTAAATTCCAGCAGCCCAGTGATTGACCATTCCATATGTTCCCATACAGCACTGTTGTCACCTAACCAATGGCCAGCATGTCTTCCAGAGCCAACAAAAGTGGAGCGGGTCAAAAGGAAGCTTCTTTTATTTGGAAATATAGTTTCTATGGCTCTAAAATGAGATGAGATAAGTGAATGAGTTGATTTTCAAAACTTTAATGGCAATTTATGTTTCTGTATGTATGTGTGTGTTTACACACACATACATACATATATACGTTATATACACATTTATGTGTATATACATACATAGATATATACATGTGTTTATATATTGTATATACGTGTATACACATACACATATATGTATACACACATACATGTAAACATAAGGATAATCTCGTTATACCCCTACTCAAGGAGATTTAGTGACTCTATAGAATTTTTAATGTAATTTTTTTAAACATTTAAAGCCTTTTACAATATGTTTAAGACCTACTTTTCAAGCTGATTACTCATTCCTTCCAGTTATATACACGTTCAGTCCAGCTGGTCTAAACATATGTTTAACATATGTAAAATTCTATCCCCTGATGCTATGCTTTTATCCAGGTCATTCCACATACCTAATATCCTATCTTCACCTTTGCTTCTTGGAACCCCCGAGCTCCTTTCAAGTTTCACATCCTCCTAGAAGATTCTTTTCCTAATGCTTTACATCTATTGGTTTTTTCTGATGTCTTACAGCTGTTGGTGTCTATAAGTGAAAGTATGGGAGGAGATTGTTGCTGTCCTCCAGCCCTCCAATAAGACAATCAGAAGAAACTGAGGATGCTAATAAGGTGTGAGTAGCAAAGCTGAAGTAATTTCTAAAAGTATGAGTTTCCTGATTATGAATTTATACCAAGTAGGGCATGATATGCAGTTTATCTTGGATTTCATATCCCCTAATAGTATGTGATCTTCTGGAGGAAAGACAGTGGTCCTTGTCTTTGTCTTCCTAGAGCCTTGAACATTTCAAGGCTCAGAGTGAATGACTGTTGAAAAGAATGGGATGATCATTTCTTGGAAAATATTGTCTTGCAACTCTATTAGGGTACTCTTCTAAATATAGTTATGAGAAATTAATTTTCTGCAGCTTTTTTGTGGTTTCCATAAGACTAATCACCAAAAGTAATATTTGCATTTCCATATGAGCATCATCAAATAGCATCATGAAGAGTCTGAAATTCGAGAGAGCTATACACTCCTTAAACTCTTCCTCAGGGCTGACTGTCTTGAACCTATTTTTCTACACATAGGTGTTAGCCTGCATTTCTTCCAGGCCACCACAATCCCTCCTATAAACTATAAAAACCACTTAAATCATAATGAAAATATGAGAACTAGAAATTTGCTTGAATGTCTCCTGTTCCACAGATGATAAAACTGAAGTACAGAGAAATGAATTTCCCAGTATCACTTGACTGCTTACTGACAGGGAAGGAATTAAGATGCAGATCTTCTGGCTTTGGAGTCAGAGCTCTTTCCCACTATGTTTTACTTGACTTATGTGTCCTATGTGTTTGCCAGTCATTGAACCATCTCCGTCTTCCAGCAGTGAATTCTTAATGTACTAATCTGTGTAAGCTGTAGTTCAGAGTGGGGGTAACCAGATGCTCTGCTGGGTCTCCACTTCATCATCTTCATCAGGCCCCACTTGGTATAAACTCATCACCAGGAAACTCATAATGATAGGAATTACTTCAGCTTTGCTATTCATACCTTATTAGTATCCTTAGTTTCTTCTGATTCTCCAACTGGAGGGTGGAGGGCAGAGCAAAAAGCCTCCTCCCATGCTTTCCCTTAGAGAGGGTTCAAAATACCAGTCCTTTCTTCATTTGCCATCAGCTCCTCTGTTTGATTTCATCTCCACCATCATTTTGATCATGCCCCTATATTGGGCACACCATGGCACGACAACTCCAACTTTCCAATTTCTTTTTTATATATTATCTTTTCCCATTAGATCATAAGCTTCTTGAGGGTAGACATTGTCTTTCCTTTTCTTATTTGCTTCCCCAGTGCCTGGTACATGGAAGGTACTTAATAAATGCTTATCATATGGTAAATTCTGATACAGAGAGTCTCAACCATAGAGTGCCCCCTATTTTAGGGTCCAACATGAAAGAAAAATCACCCTATGTGCTCCATTGGTTCATATACAGTTGCTAAAATATACATAAAATTTGTCTTTGTGGTGAGAAAGCATTTCATTTTAAAAGTTTGCTGTGTATTGAAGATTGTCATATTCAGTCTAGCAAGCACATCTGTCAAACCATTAGCTGATAAAGTCTTCAAAAATAGGGGCTTTCTGAGCTAGGCTGCTGGCCTGTTGATTTTGATTTTAAAAAAAGTGACTACTAAAGTCAAATAATGCCCCAGGGTTCTTGTTTGTTGATTTTTAAAAAGAGAGTAGCACAGTAGATAAAGTTTTGAACATGTGACCCTGGCAGTGTTCTAGGCAACTTTCTGTAAGTTGCAGAGAAGGTACCAACCTGCACATTTTGAGGGACCTCCCAATAGCCTATTTTTGAAATTTGAATGAATTTTCCCATAATGCCTTGAAATTTTTTTGGCCAATAAATTGCACTCTATACTGCTGTTTATTTGAAATTTTATGCATTTTGTTCTGTGAGTTGACAAACTGATCTATTTTCTTATTTTTAGGCAACAAATGAACCAAATAATGCCTTTCTCCCTTACCTTTCTGTGGCTAATGCCATGCTGTATCCATAAAGACTGTGGACATCATAGTGTTTCCCCCAGTGCTGCACAGAATCCATGCAAAGGGTCTTTGAATACATGACGTTGTCAAGTATACCTTAAAAATACAAAATAAAACTGTTCACAAAGGTTTGTTCTTTCATTTTTTAATGTCAATTCAAATCAATGAATTTTTACTAAGGAATTATCACATGGAAAGGACTAACATTTGTAGTCATGGTATTACAAAGGCAAAAACAAAACAATCTGTGCCCTCGAAGAACATATATTCCACTGGATGAAGTTACATCCTTTGCTTTCTCATTATGTATAATCCCGATATGAGGCTCTTTTGTGACTTTCAACTCTGATAGCTCATCCTCCATTGTCATGCTATGCTTAGCGGAGCTAAGATAACGTCAAATGATCTTGTTAATTCACAGAATCTCACACCTGGAAAAGACCTGAAAGCACAACTAGTCTAACCTGCACCTGAATGAGAATCCCTTCTACAGAATTCCTTGTAAAAAGCCGCCCAGCATTGACTTGAAGATTTCCTGGGATGGGGAGCCTGTGGTCTCCTATTGAGCCCCATTTTGTTTTGGAATACTTCTAGTTCTTAGCACTTTCTGCATAACATCAAGATTTTTTTCTTTGCAATTTCTCTTTATCGTTTCTTTAGTTTTCACTGGAGTCATGAAAGAACAGCTCTAATCTGTCCTCCACTGATGATGCTTCACATAGATGAAGACAACTATTATACCAACATTCAATCTCTTGTCCAGCTTAAATCTTCACAGTTTCTTCAATTGTTTCTCTTAGGGTTTGGACTCATACAACTATACCATAATGATGGCCCTCTTTAGAATTATTCACTTTATTAATATACTTCCTAAACTATGGTGTCCAGAACTGAATAAATACGCCAAAGAAAATAGAGAATATTCTTGTTCAATTAGTATGGTTTAAGCTGCCTTTTGTTAATTAATCTTTGTTTCATTTGGCCATTTACTCTTTTTAAACCTTCATTAACTATTAACACTACGCCTTCCTTAATAGATGTTGTAGCTCATGGAAGTCAATATATCAATGAAAAGAAAAAAATAATAATCAGTAATAATGAGTACTTTTCTTTAAAAATCAATTTTGAATGCTAATTACTACAATATATATAATCAAATTCAGAACATAAAGTATGTCATGCAACAAAAATCATAAATCACAAAAAATGCATGAGATAAATTTTTTAAATGACATTCACTTTTAATAACTTATGTTGCCTCTTAGACTTTTAGAGTAGTTGAGAATATGGTAGCATGATTCATCTTTCTATTCATCTCAATAATGATAGAATAATAGAAATAATTTTAATTTTAAATCTTTAGGAAACTTTCATCACAACAATTTCATGAGTTCCACTTTACAGATGAAGAGGCTGAAGTTCAGAAAAATAAAATGATTTGTCCAAAGTCGCAGATCTGGTGTCAACTGGTGAACCTAGCTCTCCTTACTCCAAGTCAAGCAATGTAGCCACTATATCACCCTGCCTTTCATGGCAGGTCATTGCAAAAGTCAGCTCAGACTTCATCCAGAGACAGCAAAGTAGCACAGGGTTTAGAGCGCTGGACCAAGAGTCAGAAGACCTCAGCTACTGACTCTGGGAAATTGATGTAACCTCTCTGCCTCAATTTCTTCATCTGTAAAATGAAGTTAATAATAATTCCTACTTGGGAGGGGGTAATGAGGATAAAAATCAAACAAAATTTGGTGAAGTATTTCACAAACTTTACAGTTTGTTATAGTAAACCCTACATAAATGCTGGCTCATTTTTTTTCTTCCTATTAATGAGTTGTACTAAGACTTTATCTTTCCTCTGCAATAAGAAATAGCATTTCTGGATAAACAAAGTACATTGAGCTATGCTGCTATTATAGCATGGGATATAGTGTAGTACTTTTAAGAGCACATTCTAAGGTATTTTGGAAAACACTATGTTTCATTTAATTTGTTGTTGTTGTTGTTTTTAATTTCATGATGGTGGCAAAATGATTTGTGGCAAAGGGAGTCAGTAACTAGAGTGCATTAAAAGCATTGTTTCTTTTATTAAGGTCATCTCACCTACTAATAATAAAAAAATTATCTTTTTGAATAATAATCTGATTTACCTTCTGTTTCTTCTAGTAGGGCCTGGGAAGGCACAAAACAGGTATGCTTTTGGTAGTAATTCAAAAAGAAAAGAGTCTATAATTCAGAGCAATTCTTTTTTGGGCCAAAGGGGAGAAAAATTGCATTCCACATCACAAAAGGAATCAAACTTACCTGGAGTGAAAGGTGGGTAGTTCAGTTTGTTTGCCTCACATCCAACATCTGATCCTTGAACAAAGCTGGAGACTTCATTCATATCCTAAAGAGACACAGGGAAGGCCAACATTCTTTTATTGTAAAAATTATTGTACTATCTCTGATATACATTTCCAACTTTTGGAAGGAAGTTAGGCTGCCATATTGTTTTGAGAAGAATTTTTGAATTCCCAAACCATAATCTACTTATTGAAAGTGATTAACAATGTGATAATGATGGACATGTAAGTGAGAGAAACAGGATTTTAATCCAAATCTTCCTATTGCTGGTCCAATATTCTATACTACTCTGTTACCCCAAGCATTCTCACTTAGCTTCTAACTGCCTCAGTCTCCACATCTGTAAAATGAGGCTAATAACAGCACTTGCCTCACAGGGTTGTTGTGAGGTTAAAATAATATATCAGAAAACTTTTCAAATCTTAAAGCTCTATATAAATTCTAGCTATCATCTTCATCATCATCACTGTTACTTGCAGAAAGATACAGTACATTTTCGATCAACCTTGGAAAAAGAGAGATCTAGAAAGGTTCAAGGCATGCTTCTGATAAATATTTGCTATGTGGGGGGCAAGCATTGCACTCTTTATAAATGGCTGTTTATCAGATATATGGTGAACATTAAATAGAACTTTTATTTTACATGGAAGCCACCAAGAAACAATAATCACAGCAAGTAGACCTATTTGAGATACTATTTAGACAAGGGCTTTGGTGTCATTCCAGAAGAGTAGACCCTTGATTGTTTGCAGGATCTCTGCCACTAAGATAGTGACAACTTAGCATAAAGGACTAATCTCAATCAACAAGGTGTTGCTTCAAATCCTGTCTGACACATAATGACTGTATTACCCAAGTCACCACCAGCTCTCTGAAACTGAAGCTGCAGAACACATGTCAACCATCCATAGTAAAGGACCTTACACACTGGGAGCTCCCAACACAAAATAAATATCGACTCTATTTTTAAAAAATTCACTGATCCGGGTACAGCTTTAAAAATAGAAGAATTATTGTTGATTTTCCTCTAAGGATTAGCCAAAAGAAAAAACTAATTAATTAATTAATAAGAGAAGCATTCTCTTTCCCCTTCCTCCAATGCTATATTTTACTTCTGTCATCTCTGCAAACCCCTCCTGTTCACTTAATCTTACCCAAGCATATATTTAGTTATGACTTCCCTCCCAATCAATTTTTTTCCCATTCTTCGAAGTGCAACCCAAACATCACTACCTACACAAAGCCTTCTTATCGCTCCAGCTGAAAGTGCTCTCTATTTCTTCTTATGAAATATTGTCCCTACCTCTTTTAAGGCACTCATCACATTTTGATTAGTCTATGTTGATATTCTTACATAGCATATCTCCCTTTGACTATAAGCTTCTGGGGGGGTAGAAACTGGCTCTTATTCTTTTGATTTTCCTCATATTTCCCAGGGTATAGAACCCTGTAAATAACATCTTAGTGTGAACCTACTGTAGAAATAAGGGACATGTAAAGAGGCAAAGACCCCCCCACTTTTTGCCCAACTAGTACCATATTATATAGAAACTAGTATTCTGAGTCTTTATTTTCATCATTCTAACAGAGAAGAAGAGCAGGTCATGGGTCCACTGTTGACCCATCCCAATATGGTTTGTGTGGCATATGGTCTATCATAGATATTTTGACTTCTAACTCAATAAAAACAATTGTCACTTCCATGGTTTCATACTGTATATGATAAACAGATGTTTACTGAATGTAACTCCCATCAAAATTTCCTTTTATTCTAGTTTTAACATTTCTGGAGGAGGAGCTATTCTTAACATTTTTTTTTCTGTTTCGTTTTGTTCCTGGTTATTTTGGTTGTTCTGCACATATTACCTAGGTCATGAGTCTAATCACCACTACATACTGTACCACAGCCATAGGCATACACCTCTATCCTATTCTACCTGTTTCACAATTAGAGACCATTGATTTTTTAAGCCTATATCTTAGTTTCCACATTTGTAGACTGAATGTTGGTAATAAAAATGACCATATCAAAGAATGACTATTACCAGTAAATTACTGGCAGGACAAAAAAAAAAATCAATCTGTATTCCTAAATTTTCTATTCAATATGTATCATAAAAATGATGTATAAACTCCTATGTTGGCAAAAAAAAGTCTTAGTATTCAACAGTTATTACTATGACTAGACAATATTTTACCTTGACTTTCTGACATATGAGTTTAAAAAAAATCACTTACAATCCATAATCCATCAAAGGGCACCACATTGTGAAAAAGTTGACACTCGTTCACCCACCAGTTTATACATGCTGGTTTGGTGAAATCTGGATACACAGTTAAGCCAGGCCAGACCTAAAAATCAAAAGTGAAACAATGATGTTTACAGATATGCATGGCCATAGAAGAAAACTGAGTAAGCATGTGACATATTAGGAAAGAGAACTGTTTTTTCCCTTTGTTCTCTTCAGAATTGTAATAATTATAATAATTCTACTGCATCTAACTCTTGTGTTGGGTATTATGTATTGCAAGGTGTTTTTACATTATGATTTCACTGGATTTTCACAAATTTTCTGGGTAGAACTAAGAAGCCAATCTAAATAAATCTAGGGGAAGTCACTTAAATCTCTTGCCAGGCTGACACTCTAGCTAATTTCTCTGTACCTTACTTACCTTTGCTTTGCTTTAACCATAACAAAAACCTTTAAAAGATTCAGAGGAAAATACCTGGCAAGTTTGACCTGAAATAGCTTTCTGTTCTTATCTATGGCATATGGTTTCAATTATGCTTTGTATTCATGCTCCAAAATCATCAGGATAAAAACACATGTTATTTATAGATTTTCAAATTCAAGGCAAAAATTATCTGATTTAATTGTTTTGTTTAGTATTCTCTTAAACTGAATTTCCCTTTCTCATCCAGGCTGATTAGCCTGGGATCTCTGAATGATTGTTTCTGACTTTGGCTAATTCACTTCTCCTTTGATAATGTGGTTCCCCCGCCCCTTGGCTTCAATAGGTTCACTCTATTGGTGATGCCAAACTCAATGTAGATGTCCCATCCGCATAGCTCACTACAGCATGGTTCTTTAAATACAAGAAGTGATATTCTGGTAAATGTTTAACCAGCTCTCCCAAATTACAAAAAAAAATACTTATGACACACTTTTAAGATATAACTACATCATTATTTTTCTCCACTGCATTTTAAGTCTATATAAACAACAAAATTAGAAATCAAGTCCTGATTTGTATCATTTGCTGATTTCCAATGTGTAAATGCTCCCACTGAAAATTTAACAATGGGATCTTACGGGCAGGTTTGACCTGACTCCAAAATAGCATAGTGCAAGAGCCCAGCCAACATCTAGTACTCTTTACTATGAATAGATATCTAAAATGACATGATTATCATGATACATATTTGCATGTATCATGATACGTGTGCTTACATTGCTACTAAAAAGTAAATTTTCTGGTCATTGAACAAGGAAATGTATTCTTTTTTTCCCTTATAAATTCTAGAACATCTCAACTCAATTAAAGGGCTTACAAGTGCTTGCTATACTCCAAGGACTGAATAGGATCTGAGGATACAAGCCAATAAATAATAATGATGACTAAAAAACATAACCTTATCCCTGTCCTTAAAAAGCATATATTCTAAGATGTAAGCCATTATTCGGTGATCTTTCTGTGGTATTTCTAGGTGGTGTTCATAACACCACATTGAAACACTTTAGACTGAGGTTATTTTTATTATTTTAATCAATATACCTTCATTTCATTGAGGGGATAGGAATTTTTGCTTCATGTCAAATGCCAGAGACAGACAGCATGATATAGTGGAAACCATCTAGAATTCAGTTATTGCCTATAATGGCTCTTGAAATGACATAAACTCAAGTCTTTTAATAATATCAATAACAACTAACATTTCTATGACAGCTTAAGGTTTGCAAAGCTTTTACATGTGTCATCTCATTTAATTTTCCTAACAACCCTGAGAAGCAGGGGCTCTTATAATCTCTATTTTACAGATGAGGAAGGCTGAGCAAATTTAAGCACCATCTAGGATCACACAGCCACTAAGTATCTGAAGTAAGGTTTGAACTTAGATGGGCCCCGTGCTTTCTTCATGTACTATCTAGCTACCACATCCCAGATGCCCTGTGGTAGAGAGCCAGTTTAAAATGATAATAAACAAAATCAAATAAAGCAGATAATTTTTTATCCTGTATTAGTAAATCTATAAATGATGTGATTTGGTCCTTGTGATTTTGGAGGATGAACACAAAGCAGAGTTGAAACCATATATTGTAATTTGCCTATTCTCTGAATAATGTAGTTTCAAAATGATCTAGTCCTTATATTTTCCTTCCTATAAATCAGTTATTTTTGTTATTATCAGTAAATTATTGTGATTTTTTGATTTCCCCACATTTCCAATTCCACCAGAGAATAAGTGAAAAATAAAAGTTGAAACTATAACGAAGCCATACTGACCCTAGTTACCTATTTTATGTTCCTGGGAGGAAAGACAAAAATGAATGAATCAGAAGATCAAGGCCTCAGCCCTCTCCCTATTTTGTCTCACATTAGTTAATAGACCTCTCCAAGTTTCATTATTTTAAAAGGAATTGGACTCACATGATATTCTAAGATGCTTTTCAGTTGTTATTTTAAGATCTTTGGTTTGGTATGGAAAGAGTTTGGGGCCTAGAGTAAGAGGACTTGAGTTTGAATCTTGCCTTTGCCACTTTATTCTGTGTGACATTGGTCAAGATATCACAATTCTATTCATCTAAGTTTCTGCATTTGTAAAATGAGGAAGTAGGACAACGATGACCCCTAAACTCCCTTCCAGTTCTTGATTAAAATTACAATACTATCTATACTTTTTCTGTCAATGAGAGAATATATAACCCCTTGTCAAAATCAAATGTATCAATTGAGAAAAACTTTATGGTACCAAATAATAGGATGAAGGGATATTAGGATTAGATCTAATGTCAATGAATTCCACAGTTACCTGCCCAATGAGCGGTGTTACCCCATCGGCTTTCTTCACCCACACATCCTGTGCTGCTCCCCTATCATATGTTTCATAAGGAGCTCCATTCAGTCTTTTGTCTATAGAAATGGCAGGGTCCTAATAATAAAAGAGAAGTCATATCAGGGCAACCTGCTAATTTTTCCAAGGCAGATAATGAAAAACATATATAGTTAATCATTACCAGAATGATGATATATTTCTGTCCATGGTCATGCAAATCTTGAACAAATTCAGGGAGTCCTGCAAATTTGTCTGTATCATAAGTAAAGTCTTTCTTGTCCTCCATATAGTCAATATCAGTAATTTGAACATCCTAAAAAGTGAATGAAATCTATTTTAGTAATTAGTGAAAAAGCAGTGGGTTCCAAGACAGTAAGATCTTGTCATTTCAGATTGAAATTTATATTGTTAATAATATTGAAATCTCAATTACGTTCATTAACACTATTTTGATTTAGACTAAATTTAGACAAGCAAAAATAAATAATAATATTTTTCTAAATCTATTTTTCTACTTTAAATTATCTATACTATTTATAATAAGACCAATTTAATTCATGCCAATTGGAAAGTGATACTTTTAAAAATCCAGGTTTTGGGGGCAGCTAGGTGGCAGGGTGAGTAAGAGCATTGGCCCTGGAGTCGGGAGGACCTGGTATCAGTTCCACCCTCAGTTACTTAGCACCCACACATAAATAACTAGTCATGTGACCTTGAGCAAATTACTTAACCCCAATTGCTTTTAAAAAAATATAGGTTTTCTTTTCTGTTTGTTATCTATAACATTTATACTATTTTTCTATTTTATACAATTAAAGATATTATCAATTGCTATTTTTGGTAGTTATCACTTAAAATCAATTCAGCCACAATTAAAATAGCTGATGATATTGTATTTTGGGCACCCAAAAATATACTCATATATAACCAATTTTGCTGCTAACTAAAATGATGATAGTTATTGCATGAATATATTATAATTCTGAATGTATTCGATAATATAGGAAATGAATAGAATTCCCAGGACACATAGGGAAGAAATATTATAAAACTTACAATAACTCCTTAATATTTTCAATCAGCATAGGATTGTTAATATAGGCCAAGAATTAGTGTGTTCAAAAAGTGTCACTCTACTTACAAAAGGAATACCAGCTGCCCGATTTCGTTGCACCACATTTTTTACTTCATCAAGAGTTAGGTAATTCCAGCGGCACAGTATGAATCCAAGAGACCAGTATGAAGGCATTGCTGGCCGACCAATAAGCTTAGACATGAAAAAATTTAATTAGTCATAATAAAGAGAAAGATGTCTCATTTTTATCATTAATATTATTGTCTTTCCTTAGCATTAAAGGAAAGAAAGATAGAAAGAAGGAAGGGAAGGAATTAGAGATGGAAAGAGAGAAGAAGGAAGGAAGGAAGGAAAGAAAAAAGAGAAAGAGAAATAGACAAAGAAAGGAGTGAAGAAGGGAAGAAGGAATGAAATAAGCATGTATATTACACACCACTACGTTCAGGCACTGTCTTAAACACTTTAAAAATATTACCTTATGTCTTCCTCACAACAATCCTAGGAGGTAGGCACTTTTATTATTCTTATTTTACAATTGAGGAAACTGAGGCAAATAGAAATTAAAGCAATTTTCTCAGTGTCACAAAGCTAGTGGGTTTAAAGTAACTTTTCCAGTATACTATGAATATTATAAATGTCCTGCTGAGAAGTCATTTGTAAGTTTTCCCTAAACATATTTTAATATATTCTGGCATGGTGAGAACAAGAGGCTTAGACTGTCTTCCTTCTGTTCATCTAACTTCCCTTCCCCTTTCTCCTTCTTTCCTCCTGCCCCTCTATTCTTACTTCCTTTTCCAGCATTCAAAATTAAGCTATTAAAGGTCAATACCTGCAAAAATGCCATGAGATAATTCAGAAAAGTAGTGCAAAAGGCTACTACATTGAATAAAAAAAAAGAACACTAATTTTAAAGTGTTGAAGAGAATATTCAGGAAACACACAATACAAAATTGCATAACAAGTCATTTGCAAAGTAAAAATAAGAGAAATGTTGAAAATAGTAACAGTCATTCTTCTCCATCTCAACAATGACTGTCATAGTATGGACCATGGCTAAAGTTATATAATTTTTAATGGACCATCTTTGTTTTATTCTGATATCCTCAAGTTTGGGTTACCTATGCCAGGTTACTATGCCAGAGCAGAGGCCCAATTTCTCTTCTTAAAACCCAAAATTAAGCTCCTGCTCCACTCATCCCCCTTGTGTCCCATCTCTCCCAACCTTCATAGAGCAAACAGCTGTATGTTCTGTACAATTGTGCTGACCACACACTTGTACTAATGACTTCTTATTCAAAAAAAGAGGAAAACCCAGAAAGAATGTCTGTCTCCCTTACTCTATGTAACTAAGACACTACTAATATATTTCAAAAGTGAGAAAAAAAAGTTGGCACAAAATGTTAGTGTAAAAAGGATTACTGATTAAGACAAATCAATTAAACCAGATATTTTCTTTTCATCTAAGCTTTATGATTGCTCCCTAATTGATTAACAATTGTATAGAGAAAACTGCTATTGAAGTGCTCAAAATGTCATTTATATTCAATTTAAATTTTTTTAAACTGAGTTCAGGCTACATTTAAATATCTTCAATTGGTATAAGGAAAATGACAGAGAATTTCAGATACTTGACTTTTTATATGGAGAATGGAGAAAAGACTAGAATGGCAGTAAGGTGACCTCACACTTCTCCCCCATACCACCTTTTTTCCCCAAAAGTGGACAAAATACAATCACAGTTATAATGAAGAAAGCAGTTTCTAAGGCAGCTCGGGAGAAATTTAAGCACTTCCATGTATACACAATAGGAGTCAAGAGCTAGAATTTCAGTTTCTTCTGGAAAACAGAGCAAATTGAAAGTTCTGCTCTCTAGAGACATACAGAAAATAGAGAGGAACTATCTACTGAAAAGAGTGTTAATCTTGGAATTATGGGAGCTGAGTTCAAGTCACAAATCTGCAACTTGCTACCTATGGTGATCCTGCCAAATCACTTAACATCTCTGATGGCTGAATATCTCTGTCACTTAGCACAGAGCCTGACACATAGTAGGTGTGATGACTTTTCTCTTTATGTTTATATCCATACATGTCGTTTCCCAGTAAAATGAGATTGGCCTAGATTGGGTTCTAAGGTTCCTTCCAGTTCTAAATGTGTGATTTTTTCTAATGAACTGTTTTTATTTATTTTTACTTATTGGAGTGATCCCCTGAGATAATCTTCTAGAGCCTCACCCTGCAGGGACTTATTGGAGTGCTCCCCTGAGATAATCTTCTAGAGCCTCACCCTGCAGGGACTTCTGGAGCACTGATCTGAAAGCAGCTACCACATCCTATGCATGATAGTTGACATCAGTTTTCCCTCTGTCTGAAGAGAATGTGACTAAATATGACTAAACAGAGACTTGGTATCTCACTTCTAAAGGGTTGTCCCTTAATGTACCATAATGTCAGAAGCAAGAAACATAAAATCACAAATATTTCCACTTTCTTACCACAAATATAAAACTTTAAGTAAATATATAACAGTTATACAACAAAATACACAACAATTTACATAGAAGAATGGAATTACCTTGGAAAGATCATTGAAATTGAGTTTATCACCAAGTGTTTATTAAGAACCATCTCTGAGATGTATACTGTGCAAGGTACCAAGGATTCAAGTATAGGCACCAATTCTTACATGAAGCCTTTCCTCAGTTGCTCAGCTGTAGTGTTTTCCATGTTAAACGACCATGTATAGGACTACCTTACATGTATTCAAATTTATTCTATGTTGACCATGGTACTCACCTACTTCATTCTCCTACAAATTGCCTTCAGGACCAAATATAAAATTTTCTGTTTGACTTCTAAAGCCCTTTACAACCTAACTCTTCCACCTCTTTTCAATTTTCTTATATCTTACTCCCCTCTACATATTCTATGATCCAGCTAGTAACAGTGGCCTCCTGGTTACTCCTCACACCAGAACCTCCAGGTCCCTACTCCATGCATTTTCACTGACTCTCCCTTATGCCCAAAATGGTTTCCCTCCTTTCCTCTTACTCTTGGCTTCTATGACTTCCTTCATCTCTCAGCTAAAATCTGATCTTATGCAAGAAGTGTTTTCTTCTACAGCTAAATTCTAGTGGCTGAGCTTGCCTACAATTATATATAATGTTTGCGTTGTTATTGTTGTTCAGTGATTTTCAATCACATCTGACCCTTCATGACCTCATTTGGGTTTTTTGGGAAAGATGTAAGAGTAATTTGCCATTTCCTTCTCCAGTTCATTTTACAAATAAGGAAACGGAGACAAAGAAGGTTAAGTTACTTGCCCAGGGTCAATATTTAAAGTCAAGAGGATGAGTCTTTCTGATTCCAAAGTCAGTATGCAACCTTGTTTGCATATTCTCTCCCCATGGAAATGTCATTTCCTGCAAGTTTTTGCCTTTGTTTCTATCCCTAGCACTTAGCACAGAGCCTAATACATGGTATGTGTGATGACTATTCTCTATATATTTATGTCCATACACACAATTTCCAAATAAAATGCGCTCTCCTTGATTGTAGAGATTTCTTTCTTTATCATTGTGTCTCTAGCCCTTAGGACTGAACCCAAAAGATGGTAGACAATAAATACTTGTTGATCAGATGGGAAAATTACAAGACTTTGACCTGAGGGGGTTGAACTAGATAACTCCTAAGGCCCCTTTCCAGATATGTCTAACATCCTATCAACTCTGAAGGAAGAAATTGTTTTGAAGTATCATAGATTTGTGTTTGTTATAGGGCAGAAGCAATCTGAAATACATTTTAGAGACAATCCTTAGACATTTTCAAAAAAAGGAAAGAAGAAAGATAATTCAAAATTCTATAAAGGAAGTCTTAGCCATACCTCAGTATATTGTTGGACAACTTGTTCTGGACTATCTCCTACAAAGATGTAAAAGTCCAGAATTCCACCTATGACCCTATAAGTTATTATAGGGGTTGGCTGGACAAAAACCTCTGCAGAAATAAATTTTGAAAAAGAAAATGTCAACAGTAAAATTATATACATAAATAAAATAATCACCATATATAATTTAGATCATAGTCAATATATGCCAGACAATTCATAGAGTTCCACCCATTCATTTTGTATTTTAAAAAAATATAACAACATTCACAAGTTTGTACCTCTAACCAAACATTTTAACTTGTTTAGAATAGAACTACAAAGACTAATACCCCCCCCATATAATTTCATCTAAGTTCCATTTTGTTTTTTTTTTTAATCCACAAAAGTAAAATGCCAGAAAGACTATCTATTTCCAAAATGTATTCTTGGTTGGACAAAAATAAAATAAAGAAAAACAAGTATTCTAATGGTAGAAAATGTTAAAGGGGGCAGGCTTGCATATTTGATACATTTATGTAGTGAATATTCATACAGAAGACGAAATCTAGTATCTAAGGTAAATGCATTTCTTCTGAGGTATATATCATACCAAAAGATATTATTCTTAGAAGATGAAACTTATCACCTCATGATTGTGCATTTACTATGTTTCAAATATCTAAATTTCTGTAATAGGTATTACTGAAATTCAAGAGATTTTATTGGTAAGTTAGAGCAGTAGATGCAGCTTGAAATTGCAATTATATATATTTAGGCCTATTTAGCGCTTTCTCTATATGTGTATACATTTATGTTTTCAGTTGTTCAGTCATTTTCACTTATGTGCAAAGCTTTGTGACCCCATTTCTTGGCAAAGATATTAATATAGTTTGCCATTTCTTTCTCCAGTTCATTTTATAGATGAGGAAACTGAGGCAAAGAAGGGTAAGTGACTTGCCCATGGTCACACAACTAATAAGTGTCTGAAGCTAGATTTTAACTCAGGTCTTCTTGATTCTGAGCCTGGCATTCTATCTACTGAACCACCTATCATGTATATGTATGTATGTGTATAGATTATTTTTAAGAAATTGCATGGTTGTTTTAATTGCTTCAAGACTCTCTATTAAATAAAGACTCATCTTTTCAAATAGCGATATTATTCCAGATGTTTTATGTTTAGAAATCAAGGCACTCTAGTGTGCAAAGGATAGGAGTTGAGGAACCCTCAAAGGGAAAGTATAGTACATTACAAGCAAGAATTACCAAAAGAGAAATGATGTAAAGCATTGTCACATTTCAAGAATGAGGGATATGTAAAGGGACTGACAAGTTCTGTTAACACCCTCAACAATGCTAAGATAGGAAATAGGAATAGTCCTATTGCATGCTGGATAGATTCCATATGGTGCCAAAAATATGGGAGAACATGGACAACATTAATCAGTACAAGCAGGTATAACAAAGTTCCATCTACATTACTGGAAGGAACGTCGACCTTGATAAGACCAGAGATGTTATGATGCATGTGTTCAGACCAAGCATCCTTACCCATTGCATTGCTGTTCATTAGGAAAACTCCAAAAGACAGTCCTGTACTATCTTCGAGGCACATGAAGAATGGATGCTGGCCATATAAGTTATGGTTATTCTATAAGAAAAGCAAAGTACTTATTCATGGAATTTTAGAATTCATTGAAAGTAAAAAGCACACGTGCTAAAGAAACATTTAAAACCTTTATTATCTTCTTTTGATTTCCATAGTAAGAACCTGCAAGGATTACAGTTTTACATCTCATTCCCAAAAGCCCTAAAATTTAGACACTAATTGTACCCAAAACAATTTCCATAGAGTTATTGCCAGTCCAAGGGGTTGGGAATATGTTGGAAAGCACCATTAAAACTCAAAACTGCAAGATTTCATATTGTAGGTTCAGACTAAGGAAGAGTATAATAAGGACTCTGCCAACTAAGTCAGGGTTAAGAGTACCGGTGTACAATGTACAAAGCTTCCCTGTTTGATGACTTCCAATCTCACTGTGTTTTAAATCTTTTCACCCATACCTCTGCAGCTGGAGAATATGGGCTTTTGCAATCTGAAGCATAGATCCACATTATCCTGGATATTTTTCGTTATATATTGTGATATATATTTAAGGATATAATGATTGAATTCAGCTTTTATTAGTATAGAGAACTCCTAGAGGGTGAAATTACTTTTACCTTTACAAGTTAGTCCTGTTTTTTTTTGCAACTTATGATCTCAGAAGGTTTCCCCAAAGCTGACACAATTGCCTATCTGGGGACCATCTATGTCAGACATAGATTTTTACCCAGATCTTTGTGACTTCAGCAAGCTCTCTAACCTTTATGCAATACAACTTTTAGTATAGCTTTATGTCCACAAAAATGCTGATTTTAGGTGCTTCATCATGCATGGAAATGAGTCTAGAATTTTAAAGGCCATCTCAGTAGATGATTAAACTTAGATTGACCCTAACATGCTAAAAAGGATTTGTATAATGCTGATTTAACTGCTACCCCCCCTTCTGTTGATGAGCTTCTCACACACTGTCTGTCACCAGTGTATATACATTTACATTTTCTAGCTCTGTAGAACTGGTTTCTCTTCCTTGGCTCTGTGATATATCTTCTAACTTTCCATCGCAATCAGCTTAGAGCTGGCCACTATTACCGTGAAGAATCAAAACTTCAACAGAACTCTTTGTAATCATGGAAAACAAGCCATCTCTTAAGGACAAGGATTACCATCCTGTGATTTCATAGAGAATGTGCTCATCATGTCTAAATGGTTGTGCTAGATATTATTGGGTATTAAGAAATTTCATCGGGAATTTACAACAGCTGATAAAGCTTGGAAAACCACAGATATCTAATCTTCTCTGACATTCACTTAGCTATTTATAGAAAGACACAGAAAATGATTTCTTACATCATCAGGCAGTTCATCCCGGGTAAAGATGGGCCAGTTTTTCCAGTTTATATCATGACGGAACCGTTTGTGTACATGCTCCCCAAAGCCATAGAAATAATTGCTAGGTAGTTTGGTTGAGATTTGTAAGTATTGGTCTGAGTAAACCAGAGGCCCAACACTTGTATCAAACCTGAAAAACACAATGGGATAGATAGATGAATGGATGGATGGATAGATAGATAGATAGATAGATAGATAGATAGATAGATAGAGGGATGGGTGGGTGGATGGATGGATAAATGGATGGATAGATAGATGGATAGATAGATAGGAATTTAAGGCTTATGAAGCACTTTATAATTGTTTTCTTATTTAATCCTCATAATAACCCTGTGACATAGGTATTATTATTGTCTTCATTTTATAGAGGAGGAAACTGAAGTAGAGAGAGATTAAGTGACTTGCCCAGGGTCACACAGCTAGTAAAGATTTGAATTTGAACTGTTTTTCTTCACTCCAATTTCAACACTCTATTCTCTGTGCTACTTGTCTGTCACGTGATGTCTGCATTTGTAAGTAGTCATGATGCAGGCATAAATAGAAACAGAATAATGAAGAAGATAGATAGTTGGCCTCATCTAGAAAGAATGATTTCAAGTCTTTCATCTGACATACAGGCTATATGACCCTAGGCTTCACTATTCACTAGATGATTCTTATCACAGTGGTTAAAAAGGCCAAGGCCACCCATTTCATCCAGGGCCATCTCTAGTCATTCTGATCTCCATTTCGCCACTGGACCCAGATGGTTCTGGAGCAAAGAGTAAGGCTGGTGACTTTGCACAGCCCTTCCTCACTTAAATCTAATTGGTTTGGAAGTCATGACATCACCTTCCTGATGTCATTGATACTCTTTGAGAATGAAGGACAAACAATAATAACCTATTAAAATGACTCTTAGCACTTAATAATAAGAGCTTGATAATTGTTGCTTGTTGCCCTTTAAGACTATAAAATGGAAGTAAGATACTGATATGCATTGGGAGAAAAAATTTCCTCATTTGGATGTTCCCTTTATAATTGGAATCATGGGTTCAGAATATCCCTAGGTGAAAATACATACAAGAGTAAGCTAACTCTATGAGTCATTAATTTAGCTGATACAATATTTTCAGTTACAGAAAATGGATTGTCAGTCACTTCTATGTTATATTTTGTATCCGTTGCTGCCGGCTGATTAAACTCTTTGACATATCTTTACCTAATATTCACTTATCGGAACATATACATCCAAATTCAGTCATTCATTCATGCAATCCACATTGAACAAGTACTTTCTCTATGCATAACACTGTGTAAGACTCTAGGGAATATGCTGTTTAGGGGGGAAAAAAGCCCCAGTCCTTCAGAGAGTCTAGTAAGGGATCAAGACACAATCACAAATAGATACTTTGTTTATGTAGAATAACCTACCCCTTCAATAAATCATGTTGGTTACCTGGAATTTCTTTACCTTATTAGTCGTTCAATTAATATTTCTAGCAAAGTGATGTGGAGTATTGAAAACTTATAAAAATAAAGAGTAAGTTTCATTTTTTAAAAACTGAATCTAAATTAGTGAATATTTATACTGATAATTATAAACAGTTGCATTCCCATAAGGACTAAAGCACTGGACCTGGAGTCAGAGACCTAATTTTAATTCTCTCTAATCCTGCCTTAGTCACTCATGAACTGTATGATAGTAGGCCAGTTCCTTTAAATCACTGAGACTCAATTTACTAATCTTTAATGTGGAGATAATTACAGCACCTAATTTAGGGTAATTGTAAAGATCAAAAGAAACTATTTATCTGTCAGTGTCTGCGTACCTTACGTAACCTCTTGATATTTATATATTATATATTGCTTATATATACATATCCATATATGTGTGTGTGTTTCCATATATACATACATACATAGAGTTCTTTGTAAAACTATCTACAATATAAAAGTTAGCAATTAGTTCTAGGAACTGCTTATTTTGATTACCTTATCTCCATAACTTGGTAGGCAAAGACTGCTTAATAATAACTAGCATTTAAAGTGATTTCCATGTTATCATATTCAAACTTTATAATACTTTTATGAGTTGGGTTAGCACAGATCCCCATTTTACAGATAAGAGAGCTGTGGTTCTAAGGGTTATAGGACTATCCATTTGGTAAAAGATCAGACTTGAAATCAAATCTCCCTTACTCCCAAGGCCAGAAAGTCCAATATGATATACCCATCAATAGAATATAGAACATTCAAGAACTTAAGCTCTTTGTGTTTATAAAATCTGATAGTACAGTACAGTACCATTACATTCTACACTAATAAAATTATATGAATATTATTAAGAAGGCAAACATACATGGAACTACTCCATCTAGAAAAGAGAGAGAGAGGGAAGTTTTAGGAAAATGTTTAATTCAAGTCCTTTCTATTCCTGATCTCTGTAATGAGAGGAGGAAGACCAGAATCTTGTAGTGAGGCACATAGACATCAAAAGAAGTTACTTACAAAACTCGGTTGTTGCTTTTTCGAATTACTTTGATGGAAAATGGATTGTCAGTCACTTCTATGTTATATTTTGTATTCGTTGCTGCCGGCTGATTAAACTCTTTGACATACTGATGGGGGACTTCAAATCTTTGGTTGTTTGGGTCAGTTATCTGAAAAGATTCAAGATTTTTAAATCAAGTTACAATTGTTTCATATGAAATCAAGCAGGACTTACCAAAAATGCTCTTCCTGTTGATCCAGGAATCAAATCAATAATAGCCTACAAGCTATGTGTATCTAAGAAAATAAATGAGACCCTGTTTTCATTTTCAACTTCTGAAGCTATGTGGGGGCATATATTTACACATATGTAGAGGTGATTTGATATGTTTTAATAAATAGAATAATTAAATTTTACGAAAGAACTGGGCTTGAATCCTACTTCTGAGCTTTCCTCAATATGTTCACATGGTTATATCCCTTCATTTTCTGAACCTCTTTCATCTATAAAATGAGGATCATAATGCATGTAGCAGTACCATTACAGGGGTATTTTAAAGGTCATGTGTGTAAAACATTGTCAGCCACAGAGCTCTATATAAATAGTAGAATCACAAGGCTATAAATGTATTGTTGTAACCGTTTTTACAAATGAGTCAAGTAAAACTCAGAAGGCTATGTCTAGCTCGTGCTCACACAGTTAATAAATGTTAATAAATAATAGATGAAGCATTCAAACTCATATCTTACTAGCTCAAAATCCAGCAAACTATTTTTTACTCTAAGAATAATATTTTTCACAATGAAAAGGATGATCAAATATTATATTGCAATTTATCATTCCAGGAAAATTATATCATTTTAACATTTAAATATTTAAATAGATTTCATCATGAAAATGATACACAGGTAATGTCATATGGATTCCATTTGGTTTTAAGATTTATAATTAGAAATGTTAATTTTCTTTCCAACTACTGCAACTTGCTGATAACCTTATATTAAACATTTAGCATTAATAGGCCACTAACACATGATGAAGTGGTCTTGTGGCCTACGAAGCAACAAGTTTTATTAAGTATGATGATCCAGGTACAAAACTAGGCATTCAGAATGCAAAGACAGCATGCAAAACAAACAAACAAATAAACAAACCCCTCCTTCAAGGATCTTTCATTCCACTAGAAATTACTTGAAATTCCCTGTTTGGGAATAAGCTTCATTTTTTTTTTCAAAAGGAAAAATGATTTTTTGTAGAGTATCAATTTGTCTACTGATTTCCTTCGAAAATTAATTGCAAGACTTAGAAAACCAGACCTTGAATCGAAATCGACTGGCTGTTTGACTTTCTGTTGTGACTAAGACATTGTTTATGTCGTTTCCAAATAGAGAAGGTGAAGATATCCTGCTTAGTCCAATTTTCATTCCTTTGAAAAGACAGGGAAAAGCAGAGTGAGTATCTTTATTAAATTGTCCATTTCATAAATAGGTTAAAGCTTGAAGGGCAACCTAGTCCTTACCAGCATTAGTTGTCTGCCGTTGGTTAACGTTGTAGCCATGATTATTCCCAAAGATACACCAAGGGTAGGTAGTGCTATTCAGTGGACTCCAGCAGCAGCCACGCTGGGCACATGTTACCTGGGACAAAATCAAACAAATGTCATTGCTGGCAGTTGGTTATTCTCATTCTGATTTTAATGTCCAACTCCTTTCCTAAGAGTATTCCTGTTTCCTCTTTTCTCCAAATAACCTTATGCACAAATCTATTTCATCAATTGTTTTTTGATGCAGGTAGATATTGGGAGTTCAGAGTCCATATGTTATTAGACAATAGAATTCACTGGAAGTTCCCTTTCAAGGAGTTACAAGGATTTTAGAATGATGCTTCCTTCCCTCCAGGCATTTCCAGTTTAATTTATTTTCATTGTTTTGATGTGAGGGTACAAAGCTAAAGAAATGGTATATGCTGCTCCTGATGAGCTCTATAAAATATTATATCCCACATAGAATATGTCTGGTAAGATTGAACATGTTTCCAATCTTAAATTTAGAATAGAATTCCATAATGAGGGTCTTTTCTTTACCTGTTAGGTATGTGGGGGGAGTGGAATGATGGGAGCTGAAACCACTTTAGAGATTTAAACTGAAATATTATTGAATAACAACATTGAAATAAGGGAAAGTCTCTTACAAGTTAATCACCTTTGTCTACCTTAGACCATATTGCTAGATGACTTCCTTTATGAATATGATTAGTTTCCAAGTAGAGTTGTATAATTGTAATTACTTTGCTAGGAAGACTATTAACATTTACAAAATCATCTTTCCCCTTCCCTCCTTTAATTTTTAAAAGTTAAGATCAAAACTGTATTTTAACTGTATATGTTTTTCTAAACTTCCACAAATTTATTTTTAAGGTAGGTCATGGATCAACTTGCAGGTGGATGGCACATCCCTTCACAGTTCATCTTCTGATATATTTTGAACTATTAGCTCAAAAGCTATTAGATGGCTCCTTCAGTCACAAGCACCTGACCTTCAATTTATATGCTAGTCTTTTATCAGTGCAAATCCTTTATTTATAAGGGGGATTACTTTTATCTGTCAGGAGTGGTGACTATGAAATGATGCAATTAGAAGGAATAGGGCTGATGCTCTCTAATGATATGGACAAATATATAGTAGATATATCAAAAGGAAATTACAAGAAGGAAAATCAATGAATTTGAAGGTTTCCTAATACCAGTTGCTATTGAGGGGAAAAGATTAGAAAGTGATCACCTATAAAGATTTTAAAGCCTTTATGGTAAAAATGAGAAACAGAATGGATGTATGGAAATCTTGCTTGGTTCCAGAGAAGTTGTCACTGCCTATGCCCAACCCTTACTTTTCACATGTGACTTCAGGAAAAAGGCAACCTTTCCTCACACTTTTTGGTAGGCATTTCCCTTTTTATTAGAGATTTTATTTGAATAAACAAAACAGCCTGATCTTTTGAAGAGGAGCTCTCTCAATTTTCTGGTGTTAGAAATGTAAAAATATTGCAAAAGAGGGCTTTAAGGATCTTTCCAGGTACACCAGATTGAATGAAAAAATTTTTTTTTTGACTGAATGCTATCTTTTAAAGCAAAGGATGATGGATTCAGTGCTGGAAACATTCTGAGAGGTCATGTAGTCCAATCCCTTCATTTTATAAATAGGGAAACTGAGACTTAACAATTGACTTTCCCAAAGTAACAGAACAAGCAAAAGATTCAGCTCTTTGACCCAGGTACTCTGGTCCTTAATCCAGCAGTCTTTCTATTGTCTTCCCAGAAAAAAAATGTCACAAAGAAAAATTATTTGGGTTTCCTACATAGATTTTATTCATTAATCCAACTAAGGGACAGAAGTTTCCCTGAAATTAAAAAGACAACATGACATCATGGCTGGGAACACATGAGTTTCTTGCATTCAATCTTATATTTTTGATAGGATGTTAATTTTAAAAAAAGTCTCACAGTAGTAGATCAAATGCAGCCTAATTTATATAGAGATATCATAAAATATGGGCCCAATTTTTTATGTCAAACTATCAACATTTGTTCATTAATTCAATCAATGTGTATTAAGCACCTACAATAAATAAGGCATTTAGAATCTAGACAGCATAGAGATAATACACCCTCAGAACACAGCCTCAGAATAGTGTAATTACAACATGCTGGAAAGAAAACATGAACATAGGAAATTGAAAAGATAGCAATATTTTTGAACCTCTGTGGCAAGTTGGTCTGGTATGCAGTTTATTCTCCCATCTATATTGTTTTCCACATTACTTGGGCATTCTCCTGGAGTAGATGGGACTGCGCCTCCTGAAACGACTTCTGAAATAAAACAGATGACATATTATACCAATGTTTCATATTCCATGATGATGTCTGTTTTCAAGTAATGTAATCTTAGTTTCACAGAGGCCAAGTGACTTGCCAAGGCTTACACAGTAAGTTTAAAGTAACTTATACATTCATAAGTCTATGAATATTAGAAATGTTGCTCTGGACAGTCACCATACTAGGTTGAAATGAATACAGGACCTGGTTCAAAAGCCAAATCCAAAGAGGGGTCATTAATATCTCAACCTCAGCTTGGGAGGAAGTCTTTCTCCTAGAGTACCTCAGTGGTCTCTTGCTTGGTCTTCTGCTGCTGAAAAAATTTTATCAATGACTCAGATAACAGTGTAGATAAAAGCCCTACTGAATTTACAGATGAGCAAAAGCTAAGAGAGATAGCAAATACAAGAAGATGAAAAAGAAGAAGATGGAGAAGGAAGAAAAGAGAGAGAGAGAGAGAGAGAGAGAAAGAGAGAGAGAGAGAGAGAGAGAGAGAGAGAGAGAGAGAGAGAGAGAGAGAGAGAGAGAGAGAGAAAGTGTAGCAGGTAGGATCCAAAACATCTTGGTAAAATAGAACAGAGTTTGTACTCCATTTATTCCCTCTGCCAATGAAATCAAAGGTCTTAATCAAGAACAAAAACCTAACAAACAAATAAAAAAAATGAATTCTTCAACAGATTCCAAAAGGAGCTTTACTAACACAGGATAACAGAGAAGCAGGTAGATGCAACTGGTGGATATTGGATTTTATTAGGGTGTAAACTCAGTCTGAATGAACAGGATAATATAAATTTGGGGAGTCAACTATGGATGGACCTGTAATTTCATTATTAATGAGAGCTTCCTTTGTAGAAACCCCTTGTACGGATGCAAATTGACAACTTGCCTATCATTTATAACCTGAGTTTCCTTGGACACTGAAAATAAATCTCTCAGAGACTTAGCCATGTTCACATAGCAAGTACTTGTTAAAGACCAGATTGAAATCAGTTCTCCCTAACTTTCAGGTAAGCACCCTTATCCCCACGTCATACTGCTTCTCAATATATCCTAGGTTCATATGTTTACAGAAGGAAGAGGCCACAATGGTGAAACTGATTGAGACTATGGCATAGAAGGATCTGGACTTGTTTTGGGAGTGGAAAGAAAGGAGACAGTAATAATAGGCCTCTTTACAGATTTCACCACACTCCCAAAGACTTATCTGACTCTTCCTTGGCGTTATAGGATCATTGATCTAGAGTGAAAATAGATTTCACAGGCCATTTAATCCTACCTTCTCATTTCACAGATAAAATGGAAGCCAAGAGGTTGAATGTCTTGGCTGAGATTGCACAGGCATTAAACATCAGAGACAGGATTTGAATCTAAGACCTTTGGATACAGAATAACTTTCCTTTCTCCTGCAACACACATAACTGTGCTTAGATAGCTAGGTGGCCTAGTGGATAAAACACTGGACCTCCAGTCAGGAAGTTGTTGTTGTTGTTGTTGTTGTTGTTGTTGTTGTTGTTGTTGAGTTGTTTCAATCACGTCTGAATCTTCATGACCCCATTTGTAGTGTCCTTGGCAAAGATACTGGACTGGTTTATCATTGCTTTCTCTGGCTCATTTCACAAATGAGAAAACTGAGGCAAGCAGGATTAAGTGACTTGCTCAGAGTGTGCCGCTATTTATACATATTCTTCAACTTTCTAGTGTGTATGTCTCTGTATACAAACATGTAAGTTCAGATGTCAGTGTATGTGTGAGGGTGTATGTACACCTAGCTTGGGCTACAGGTATTCATGCGTGTTTGTCTATACCCACTCACCTGAGACTTTGAGCGTTCTTCTGTTTGTATGTCTATGTGTGTATGTGTATATTTGAACTTGAACTACAAATCTAGGTCTTCATTCCTGGCACTTGTATATGCCATTGGAATACAAGGCCAGATGAATAATTCTTTAATAATTGTGTCTTTGTATGTGTGTGTACATTTAAATTGGTTTATAAGTATTAATGTGTCTCTCTCTACACACTTACCTCATACTTTGCACATGCATATGTGGGGGGGGCGGTGTATACACTCATTTTAGACTGACAGAGACATTGTCTACATTGCAGGGACTATGTCCTTACCTCTGATAGCTGGCCCGTTTATTGCTAATACCACAATTAAGGCCACAGCAATTAAAGACACAATTACAAACAGGAAAATCAAGGTGAGTTCTAATCCGCTGAATTTCTTCTTTGCCATCTGAAAGAAAACATAAGCTTTTTAAATTGCTGTTCATAACAAAATTGACATTTCCAGAAAAATATAAGCTCTATTAAAGCAGAGACTTTTCTTTTAGTCATTGGATCCCCACACCAACCTTGCCACAGTCCTGGAACACAGTTACATGCTACATGGCCTACATGCATATACACAAGCACATTTGAAATGTTTATTGATTTGAATGCAATTGATCATTTCTGTCATTATAAAATTATTTAAGGTGCAGATTTTTAACTTTTGCTATTCTGAGTACTATATAAAGTGAATTACGGAGTTTTCTTTCATGCCTAAAAGGTGATAAAAATGACAATAATGATAGCTAACATGTAAAGAGCACTTTATGTCTGCTATGTGTTTCATATGTTATCTCATTTGGTCTATTAAGCTTATTTGCTATGTACACTGGCAGATATGACAGGAGATTAAAAGGAAAAAATTAAAAGTAATTCCTCTCTTCAGAATCTTCAGATATTGTTTGGAGAATCTTTGGAGATCTTGTGATCTGTGTGTGTGTGTGTGTGTAAATGTGTGTGTATATATGTGTGTATGTATATGTATGCATATATGTATATATACACATACATACATTTATACACATATGTCTGTATGAACGTGTGTGAATTATAGAATATATAATTACATAAGAGGACTATGAAGGGTTATGACAACAAAAGGAGAAATCACTTCTAGCTGGGAGAATCATGAAGTCTTCATGAAAGAGGCAATAATTGAGTTGGACCTTGAAGAAGGAATAGAATATTAAACCAATCCTGACAACTAAGTAAAGGGCACACATAAAAAATGGAAAAGTCATGAACTAAAGTATAACTAAACAGTAAATTAATGAAACAAAACTATACAAAAAGAAGCATATGGGTGTATAGTTCTGGGTTTCTATTACATTTCATTAGGGCACAAGGCCAAAGGGGTAAAAATTGGTCATATTTCTATAGTACTTTTAGATTAACAAAATGCTTTACCCACACAACAACCCTGTGATGTAGGTAATATAAATATTATGATTTCCTTTTTTTCTTCTTTTTTTAGATAAAGAAACCAAGGTTCTAAGGCTTTTCCATGAACACATAAACATTAGGTGTCCACATCTAACGTCCAAAGTCAGATTTAAGCCTAGGTTGCCTGAATTAAAGTCTGTCACCCTTTCCTCTTCTGTGCACATCTGGGCTAGAAAATACATTGATATCTTAGAAATAAGCAACAAACAAAAGCAACAAACCAACTTATTTTTGAAAATGGAATAATTAATTCATCTGTGCTCTGTCCTGATTGGTGATAAAATGATTGAGTGCAAATTCTTCAGGTATAAAATAAGACAAGACACAGATTGTGCCTCATTTCCAAACTAGCAAACAACCAAGAAACCAATTCTGCCCATATAACTTGCCATCTGCCCTGTCACCTCAAACTCCCATATATTTCTACATATTGTTCTGTGAACAATATCAATATCAATACATCTAATCCATCATCACCAGATGCCTATTAAATATTTTGAACTAGAAGCCCCTGTAGACATCTCAAACTCAATAGGTCCCAAACAAAGCTTATCTTCCTCCAAAAAAATTAATGAACAAACAAAAAAGAAAATCAGCCATCTCTCAAACTTTCCTATTGCTATTGATACCACTACCATCCTTCCAGTTTCCCAGCTTCATAGGTTTAGTTCTCAACTCATTACTATCAATTCAATTTAAATATTTATTATCAACCCCCATATCCGATCCATCATGAAATCGTGTGTGTTTGTTTATTGCCCTTTCTTCACAACATCTCTGAGATATTCTCTTCAGTCACAGGGCATGTTCAGTTCCCACCTTACCATTTACCTGGACTACTGTAGTAGCTTCAAACTGGTCTCCCTCCACAAGTCTCTCTATCCTTGACTCAGTTGTCAAAGTGATTGTCCTAAATTGTAGGAAAGTGCCTTACCATGCCACTCCTCTACTCAATAAAATCCATAGACTCCCTATTACTGCTGGGAGCAAACAACAGTTCTTCTTTTAGCAGTTAAAGTCCTTCACACCCTATCTCCCTTCAAGTATTTCCAGTCTTCATAAAGTGATCTAGTCACATGAAAAAAGCTGAAATTCCTTGCACACAATCCTCTGTCTCATACTTCTTTACCTTTCCACCACTTAACCATCGTGCCTGGAATCCTCTCCCTCCATTCCTCAGTCTCTTAAAATGCCCAGCTTCTTTCAAGATGGCTCGGAAGGCACTTTCTGCATTAGGTCTTTGCTAGTCCCCGCAGAACTAGTGTCATCTCCAAATTACCTTTCTCCTACTCCCATATGCTTTTTGTAGTGTTTATGTTGATTTTCCCAGTGGAAGGTAAGCTCCTTGTGAACAGGGTCTTTTTTGCTTTTTGTTTTCCTTTGTATCTTCAGTACTCAGGGTAAGAAGGTAGAAGGACATACAAATTCACATGCTGCCT
This sequence comes from Gymnobelideus leadbeateri, assembly GCA_011680675.1. Taxonomy (NCBI): domain Eukaryota; kingdom Metazoa; phylum Chordata; class Mammalia; order Diprotodontia; family Petauridae; genus Gymnobelideus; species Gymnobelideus leadbeateri. Next base: position 68,310 of record WOXC01008643.1, on the reverse strand, counting down.
ATTATAAGTGCTTTACATTTAGTAACTCATTTGATCCTAGCAAAAATGCTTTGAGGCAGGAGTTGTTTTTGCCCCTTTTTACAGTTGAGGAAACTAAGGTACATAGAGGTTTAATGCCTTACCCAGCATCACCCAGCTAGTAAAAGTCTGAGGCTAGATTTGAACTCAGGGTCTTCCTGATTCCAGGGCCACCACTCTATCAAACTGCACCACCTAGCTGCAATAATAGCTGGGTTTATTCTAACTAGTTCATGGTGAACTTCTATTGATTCCTAATGATCACTGATTGATCCTAATGATCAACCATTCTAAATATTTTTAATGATTTGTTTATTAACATTCTCAGAAATTTTTCCAGAAATCAAGTTCTCTGAAAGGGATTCAGGAATTACATTTATAAATCCTTTCATCATTAAAGAATCTAGGCACATGATCTCATTTAAAGTAGCTAGATATTCTCTTACCATCTCCTCACTTGTTTGGAGCAAAAATCAAAATCAATGCCAAATTAGGAGTAAAAAATTCAAATATATGACTTACAATAGCAGGGAATCAAACCTGGCTTATATAAATAAGCTATTGACATTGAAAAACAGGAAACAACAAAAGAACAGACTTTAGTACAGACTACCATGATTTCATGAAGAAGTTTAACTAAAGTCAATCTAACTAATGTTAAGGAGGAGACCAAAATAAATTAGTATTGCTGCAGTCAGCAAATATCTGATCTTCTGGCTAAGAAGAAAGATATGGCAACCAAGGGCAGCACCAGTATAGAACATAAACTCATTTGTAAACTCATATGGGGGAAGGGAGTAGAATTTTGTGAGCAAGATCAACTCATAAGACAATGGAAGAAGAGGAAGAAAAAAAAGTTTATAGATAACCTAGCAAAACAACCGATGATGCTATCTGGGAAATCTTAAGGATGAAATTATAAGGAGGCCAACAACAAAATGAAATACATACACATATATATTCTTCCCAATCCACCACTTGCTATGCTGTTCTCCCTATCTCCCGAATCTCAATTTCCCTGCCAGTTAACCAAAGTAGACCAGTCAAATTTACCTTTTCTGTAACCCACTGAAATACTGGTCCAGGCAAACAGGCCACCCATGTTATGTTTTCACCATGCTACTCTGCCCTCTATTTTTTTCTGTCGCTGTACCTTAGTCACAGATAATTAAGCCCTATTCCCTGACCACTACCTTCAACTCCCTATTAAATCTCTAACCCTAACTAGTTTCCCCAACTTCTTTAAATCTCCATTATATTATGAGAGGTAAACTTTCAACCAAACTGACTATTAGTCAACTGATTAACCTTTCTGAAACTGAATATGCACAATCAACAAAACTGAATATGAAGGATAGATTTATCCCTCTAATTAGAGATAAATTCTTCCAGTTACCCAGTTACCTTTAGTCACTCTCTCTGTAGAGAGAGAAATCTATTCTTATTCAGGTTTCAGGATCAAATACAAAGTCCTCTCTATAGAGAGATAAATCTCCTTATTCAATGCTCTATAGAGGAATGCTTTTTGTTTTCCTAATACACATAAAGTATACACACACATTTCCCTACCTGCTTTGCTTACTAAAATAAAGACTGGATCATCGTCTACCTCTTTTCATGGCTAATAAAATTTCAGCTTCATTGTGGAGGGGGTGGGTAGTGGGGATGGGCACGGAGAGGGGTTGTCTTCCCAGAGGTATTCTGACAATTGAAGCCACTAGCAATAGCATTATTTCTTATGAGAAATTAATCATCAAATGCCAAACAGCTGACGATCATGAAAACAAGTCTATTTATGATTTGGGAGCTGCCTGTGTTATATTTCACCTTGTCACCAGAGCCTGCCTTGGCAACAATATGGATTAGCAACTACACCGGCTTCTCTTCCTGAAGCGTTTTGGACTTCAGATGCTGAACTTCTTGGCAAAGGCATGATCTCTAAGGCGATTAGGTTTTATCTTTACACAAAGGGGACTTTCTACTTAGGGAGCTCTCCTTATCATCCTCTACTTCACTAACATTAGCATTGCTGGCATTTATAGAGTGCTATGAGGTTTGCAGAGCACTTCCCATATATTATCTCATTTGGTCTTCACCACACGTGCTCCCAGAGTTTCTAGAGCACAGACAGAAAAGCTCAGTCAGCAATATGATGGATGGGTGGAGTCAATTAAAACGGTTCTAAAGAAGATGACTTTGAAGATTAACATATCGATAAAACCTCACATCATTTAAAGCCTTGGACTTTAGCATTTTAATGTTCCAGTATGAGCATGTTCTTAATGGTACACTTATTAAGTAACAAAATCACACATATACCTAATGCAATAACACACTGGATATAGGAAATTACCTATCACCCATATAATTTAGAAGCTATAACAGTCTGACCAAATAATCTTTGTCACAGGTTGCTGCCTATCTAAAATACAATAAAACTAGCATATGATAGAGAAATCTATTTTTTAGTGTCATTATTTTTTAATGACAGTTCCTGACTACTCGGGAATAAAAATATAAATTGTAATTTTCTGATAGTCTTGTTACCATTCTTTTCACATAGGATAGGATTTTGAGGCGTTAGCAAAAATGTTTTTATGAAACAAACTGGTCTCAATGCAATATACATATATATATGTATATGTGTATGCATACCTATGTATGTGTATACATGCATATATATGTGCATATACATACACAAAGACACAGATTTAAGTCTACATATATATACATATATATGTATGTATATATATATATATATATATATATATATATATATATATATTTGGAAACATGTACTATGTTCCACTGCAGTCATGTGCAAAGATGCTTATTTAGAACTGAAAAACTCATGGCCTCCCTCAACTTTTATAACATTAATAGTAATGATAATACCTAACATATATATAGTGCCTTCTATGTCCCAGACACTGTTCGAAGTGCCCCTTTCTCTCCTCTAACACTGCTACCCACTTAGTGCAGGCCCTCATCACCACATGCTTGCACAATTCAAAGCCTGGCCTACAACTTATTAGGTATTTTTCCTTGCTTACTATGTCTTTCTTTGATTCTCCAGAACTTAACCCTATGCCTGGCAAATAGTAACCAACCAATCTGACTTGCCCTGCCCCGCACTATGACATTCTTAGATATAGTGTTGGACTAAGGAGCATTAAAGTATCAACAAGAAAAGATCTTGATCTATATCTGAAAGAAAAGTCAGCAGTCAACTTTACATATGAGGAGATTGAGACTGAGAAAGGTCAAGTGATTTGTCCAAGGTTATTCAGTGGCAGAGGCAAGATTCAAACCCATGTTCTTAGACTCAGTGTTCTAACCACTGTGCCTTGCTTTCCAATCTCAATGAATTCTAATCACTTATGTGAGAAAAAATTCTAGAAAACACTAGGAATGAAGCAGATGTCTTTTATTAAATTCCCCTTCCTGTGGTCTTATCAAAGGATGTGTAGTATGTTACAAGAGAATGTTTCTTTTAAAGCTTGTGGTTGCATTCATGTATTTCCCTTTATACTAATCTTAAGAATACCTTTATGCCACAATAGCATAAATACTTAAATTTTTATTATCCTGAAACCAAAGCCTTTTCATAATACATTTTACTCTGAGATAATTGCTATCATTTGGTTTTGTATGAAATTGAACATATCATATATTTCACCTTATCAATAATTTCCTTATGCATAAAGTGAGGGCAGTTCCAGTACTTCTTAACTCAAAGTCTGTTGTTAGGTAGTACTTTGTAATTTTAAAAGCATGATAGTAATATGTTATTTTATGACATTATGTTATGTCCTATAAAATAGAATATAATAAGTGTATTTAAAATGCAAAGATGGAACATTGTGTATGAATGAAAGAAGGAAAGATGATTTCTCACTGAATTAATACATACTTAGATGAGGAGGAAGAGGGGCTATTTGATCACAATTTTGAAGGACTAACCCAATTTGAGATATCTAGGAGAAGGTATTCTAGACCCTGGTAACCATGCAAGTAAAGCTAGGGAGGGGAGTGTGTGTGGAACTTGTCTGGAAGATGGCAAAATGCCAATTCCCTGGAGTATAAAATGAATCATTTTGGAAAGGTAGGGTAGAACCAAACTATTGAGGGCCTTGAATACCAGACTACAGGGCTTGATTTCTATTTAGTAATTGAAAAGTTTTAACATAGATATTAATAAAGAATTTCTGTGCAAGAAGATTAATCCAGAAAAAGGCATAAGAGAAAGATTGACGGGGATATAAGCTGAAGTGCAAATGACCAGTTAGAAAATTGCTATAACATTCCAGGAGAGAGCTATGTCAGAGGTAAGAGTGGAGCATATATTTGTGATCAAGGAATGTCCAGTAAGCACTAAAGCACTGTCTGTAGGTACACAATGCCTCACCACTTTAATAATGGACATGAATGATTGCAGGAGGTTAGTCAATTCCTAACAATCCCACTGGCTGCAAGAAATACACAAACTCTTCATTTTTGAAATTCAGTCATGTCAAGAAGGCAAACCAGTTTGTTAGCATTGGGATCTGTGCCATCATAGACCTGAAGTTTATAGTGAAATTCTGTAGAGCAACCTGTTCTTATCTCACCCAAAGAACCACATGATGCCAATTGATATTTAATGTTCTGGTGCAACTAATCTGCAGGTTCAGACTACTAAAATAACAGTCATTGAAATTTTCATTATGTTAATAATGCCTTAGCCTAACAAATCAATAATTACCATGAAATAATCCCTTTCTTATATAGGAAAATCATAGTAAATACATACAGAATGAATCATTCATGTGAGAACTTGCCCTTATAATTACTTGCATTCTAGAGATAATGCATTGAACATTATTTACAATAATGAATAGGGAAAGTTGTTTTAGAATTTGTAAACAAATGCCCTGTCTGCTTTTTATATTTATTTTCATTATTTTTTTAATGACTCTTGATTGGTTGGCAAGAAACATTTATGAGTGAAAGGAAATGATTTTAAAAGTCGTAAGTTATTAGGTCAATTTAACTTTCACAGACATGACAATTATGCTTTAATTATAAGACAGGACAAGAGCTATGATTTAATTTGTGCAAGAACTCCTAATGAGAAAACTCCCTCTGCCAATATATAACAGCATCAGTGCTTATCCAGGGTCACAAAGCCAGGACAGATCAGGGGCAAGAATTGAACCCAAGACTGTCTTTCTATTCATGGTAGCAAGCTGCCTCTCATGTTTTGATTGCATCACATGATGAATTCTACTTTCTCCCAAATTTATTTTAAAACTGATTTTTTCCTATTTGCTCACAATTATGAAGATTTAATTAAGCTGATCTTCATACATTCCCAACTAATGCTGAGAACATTATTTTAACCAAAATAAGTGAGGAAAAAACAAAGGAAAAAATAAATCCCTAAAATCTAAATGCAAAGTTTGGACTACTCTGATGCTGAATTTTTTATTCTGATGACAGTCAAATAGATGGAGCACTTCACCTGAAGGCAGGAAGTCCTGAGTTCAAATCCTGCCTTAAACACTTCTTAGCTGCCTGACCCTTGGCAAGTTATTTAACCTTTCTCAGATTCCATTTCCTCATATGTAAAATGGGAATCATAACAGCACCTACTTCATAGGTTTGCTATGAGTAGAAAATGAGGTGAGAGATGTACTCTACAAACTTTCAAATGCTATATTAATACTAGCTGTTTCTCTTACTGATCCTTATTCTGCTCACCCCATAGAAAGATGGTCAGGATCAAATGGGATAAAGAGCTAATATGTGTAAAGGATTTTATCAATCTTGAAGTCCTGTATAAATATTAAGCACTGCTATTATTTTTATTGCAAGTTCTATTAGCAATTTTATTCTAAGTAATGATTAAGCCTTCAAAATAGGATGTACACTTAGATTTAAAACTGGAAGAGACTGTAGAGTTTAACTAATCTAACCCTGTGCTTAAGAATTGAGGAAACAGAGGCCCAGAGAAGTTAAGTAAGCTGCCCAAAGTCACACAAGTTCATCTATATGATGGCAAAGAGAGCCAGACTCACATGAACCAGGGACTATATTGGACCCGTCCATGAAAAAGTTCAGAATGGCAACTACAGCTGATCTGAGGCTTACCTCATAGCCTGTGTTGTCTCTCCACTGTACTCCTCTGGAAGGTGGCTCCTACTCCTCCAGTAAAGAGCCAGCAAACCCCCCTGGCTTTATATATTGAATAATTGCTGTGGGTTTATGACATCTAGAACCAGCCTATTGGTAGATAGACCAAACGTATCCAATACATGCTGTAAAACGTTTTAGTACACTAAAGTGCTGTCATGGATATGTCCACCTGGGAGCAGCTAGTTAATTAATAATCACTTTCTTTGACATTATCACTGCTTGTTGCAAGTAATAGCTTTTCAGCTAGTGTTTGTCAGGTATCAACCAAGCCTGTCCTTGCATGATTGTGAACTGATTCTCCTCCACCAAAGATATGCTACAGTGTAGTACAGTATAGGCTCCCTGAGGGTTAAAACGTGTTTTTGTACATCAAATGCCTAGCCCAGGGTCTGGCACATAAGGTTAATGTAACTAGTTATTTGCATGTTGTGTCCCTTATTAGAATGCAAGTTCCTTGAGGGCAGGGCCTATGCTTGCCTTTTTTTGTTTACTTAACATTTCACATATTGCTTGACATACAGTGAGCACGAAATAATTGCTTTGTTGACTGATTGCTTCTTCAGAAACATTTGCCAATTGAGTGAAGGTGATTTTTCCACACCTCTAAGAGCTCTCTAACAATGGTTCTTTGTTCAGGCATTTCAGTTATGTCCCCAATCATGTTCCATTCACCGTGACCCTGTTTGGGGATTTTTTGGCAAAGACATTGGAGTGATTTGCCATTTCCTTCTCCTTCTCATTTTTCAGATGAAGTAAGAAAAACAGAGTTAAGTTACTTGTGCAGGGTCACACAGTTAGTAAATATCCAAGACCAGATTTGAACTCAGGTCTTTCTTACTCCTGGCCTAGCACTCTATCCATTGAGCTAACTACCTACCCTAAGGCATGGTTAATGTTTGTGCAATTACAAATTTCTTGCCAGGGAGGTAGCTCTGTTATGTAGAAAGATCTGGATGTGGAGTTAGCATCTGGGTTCTATAACTTTCTGTACTACTGTACAAAGGCAGTGTGGTGTGATGGCTACAAAGCTGAAAGGGCACTTAGATACCCCTGGGTTTAATTCTTGCCTCAGATACATTAGCTGTCTGGTCCTGGGCAAGTGGCTAAACCACCTTCTCTCAGATATTACCCCAGCTGTAAACTGTAACCAGAGCACTGAAATCACAGGGTTGTTATAAGGATCAAACATGATCATTTCTGTAAAAGCTTTGAAATCTCAAAGGATAATGTAAACATCAAAGGTCATTATTGCCAGCATGACCTTGGGTACAGTACTTCACCCTGATGAGCTTTCTTTTCCTTATCTGAATGTAGCCATGACTGGCAAAGGAGCCCAGTCCTTAGGAGCATGTACAGAGAGCTTGCCTCATATAATCCCTATGAGGGTCAGGAATAGACACAGATATTCTGTAACTAGTTTTGTTCTGCTGACCTCATGATGAAGAGAAGCCTTTGGACTGACTGAGTAGTTAGAACTGGGCTATATTCAAAAGAGACATGGCAAAAAGAGCCCCCCTTTGCTCTGTCTCCTTCCTGCTTCACTACATTGCAGTGAGAGACGAGAGATGATGCTGAAAGGCAAGAGACCTCGACCCCTCCACATCTGAGGTTAACTGTTACCCATGAATACAGGCTGTGTCCCTTTGCCATTCCTCACCTGAAGGCCACAGTGGTATAGGGGAGAGGTGCCCCCAAGGTGTAGGTACCAGGAATCCTGTTTGTACTTCTGTCCTTTTCCAATCTTCAAAATAAATACCCATTTGTAAAAGCTAATGAAGGACAAATGGGTAAGTGGAACTAGGTCATGCATCATTAGAAATAGAAAGTGGAAGGAATTCGCTAGAATGGAGGCTTGAATCAATAGCATTAAAAAAGAAACAATTAGGGGCGGCTAGGTGGCGCAGTGAATAGAGCGCCGGCCCTGGAGTCAGAAGGACCTGAGTTCGGAGCCGGCCTCTGACACTTAATCCGCACAAACAAAAACCTAGCCGTGTAACCTTGGGCAAGTTACTTAACCCCAATTGCTTAAAAAAAAAAAAAAAAAGAAACAATTTCCTCCTGAGATTTACCCCTAGAACCATGACGGGAAGATAGAAGATAGAGCCAGCTAAAGAATCCAGCCTCCAGTTTTTCAGGAGGAGCTCACCTCGTTCTCAGTCACCCCGTGACACCCAGTATCAACATTAGTTCTTTTTCATGTAAGGCACGTGATTTGTTCTTTATGATTTTTATCATTATCTATCTTTGGAAAATTATATTGGTGACCTAATTTTATTTATTCCCTTCTTTACTACTCTACTATTCTCTTTCTTAGGATTATGGAGATAGAGGTGAAAGAGACTTGGGCAGCCATAAAGTACAACCCTCACTGTTATCTAACACAGTAGTACCCCAGCATCTACTATGTTGAGGCCATAGGGACTGGTGGCCATAGCCAAATCATGTTCATTACTTGACCTGCAGTCCTGGGTTCATTGCCCTGGAATCTTATGTTTCCTCAATAGAGAAAGTAAACTCCTCACCCACCCTAGCAACCTGAGGAACAACTTTCTTAGTTGTAGTTTTTTTCTTTCTTCCACTCTTTCTCTTTTTTCCTTCCTTTCTTTTCCTTTCTTTTTTCTCTTCCTTCCTTCCTTCCCCTTTTTTCCTTCCTTTCTTCCATCCTTCTTTTCCTCCTTCCTTTTTTTCTTTTTAATTTGAGGAGCCTAGATAGTACACTAAATAGAGCACTGGGTCAAGAGTCATGAAGATCTGAATTCAAATTCAGCCTCAGGTAGTTAGCTGTGTGACCTTAGGCAAACCATTTAACATTTGTTAGCCTCTGTTTCTTTATTTATACATTGGAGACAATGATAGCATCTACTTCCTAGGGTTGTTGTAAGGACAGAATGAAACTGACATTTGTCCAGGACTTCACAAACCTTAAAGAGTTATATAAATGCTTATTATCATCATCATCTTTTTCATCTTCACAATCCCCTCTAAGAAGTCCTCTACTGCAAGGGAGGGGATAGTAAAAGAAATACCCATAGTACAATTATGAATTGGATATGTGAAAGGGACAGATATATTCCCATACAGCAACAAGAATGTTAAGCAATTTTTAAATTGTACAATTCTTACAAGCAATTCAGAGTTTAATGTACAATATTAGGGTATTTGCAATAGGGCTACAATGTAGATATTTTATATTTGACCTCGGTTGATTATAGTCCAATCAGCACCAAGTAAAGGCTCATTTTCTTGCATGCTCTCCCTCTCTCTATGTCTTTGTCTCTCTGTCTTTCTCTAATGCTACTGATATAATGCCCAGGAATGAGGGAAGAGAGATAAGAAAGATATCACCTGCCATTTTTTTTTCTTTTTGCAGGGGGGAAGGCAGGGCAATTGGGGTTAAGTGACTTGTCCAAGGTCATACAAATAGTAAGTGAAGTGTCTGAGGCAGGTCCTTCTTACTCCAGGGCTGGTGCTCTATTCACTGAACCACCTAGCCGCCCTACCAGCTGCCTCTTAATGTATCACCAGAACCTTTATCATAGGAAAGATGACACAAACAGGAGGAAGACTCATCCTGGACCCAAACCTGCCTAGGAAACGATGTATTTACGGAAGTGAGCATAGAGGGGAATCACCCCACTGGTGCTCAGAGAGCCATGGGGCAGAGATCCCCTCTATATTTTACTGTCAACTCAGTAACCAATTAATTGTGTTATCATGCTATTAAATCACCTGCTCTGAAGCAAAGGAAAGATGTTCTCCATTAGTCAATAAAGATTTACTTTGCCAAGTACTTGGAGATAATACATTCAAATGAAGAAACTGAGGGCTAGAAATGTTAAGTGACTTACCCAAGGTCATATAGGGAATATCAGATGAGGGATCCAAACCTAAGTCCTTTTATTCTGGAAAGAATATTCCTCTTTGCTTTCATATTTTATCACTTTAAATGGGAAGCAGGAAGATCAATGTATGGGAGTCAGCTTAGGAAAGAGCACAAACCCCAAGCTCCCAGTCCCCATTAACCTCCTTTAATTGTAACTCCCTGAAACAAACCTAGCACCTCATTTTCAGTCATATGGGAAAAGCCAATGGTCTTTTCCAAAGAACTGCTTCTTAGCAGTAGGGCTAAAAAAAAAAATTACCCTACAAAGAGTAAAAATCCCATCTCAAGGGTAATTTATAATAGCTTGCAAGCTAGAGCTGTTCTCTGCTCTTTATACCACAAAACCCTTGTGACAGGACATCTTTGAACCAATTTCACTGAACTCTAACTTTTATAAATCCCTGCCATCAACTAATTCTCCTCCACATCCCAGACTATGGTCCAAGAAGGAAAATGAATGGTAGGTTCATAAATCATAAGTTTGGAGTTTAAGAAACTTCAGAGGGCAGTCAAGCTACTTGTCCAAGTAGCAAGTGGTAAAGTGAAGTTTTTAACTCAGTTTCTATGACTGAGTTCATTTCTCAGAGATCAAATTGTTTTTTTCTCATTATATCATACTTCCTGACAATTGTGGTTATTTAAAAAGATTCAGAAGACATAATTTCTGGGTAATTTAATCTTTATGTTAATAATGCCAGTATTTTAATAAAAGAACGGTCATTTGGCCATCTCTGTCTTAGACCAAAGTCCTTCTTGGTGGTGGGCTCAAAGCTTATATGATCTTTTGGAAAAAAAAGCATTCAAGAGGGAGGTGATCAATTCTGGCTAATTAATGAAAGGTGGACTTTAAAAAGAGAAATGGGCGGGGAGGTAGGTGGTACAATGAATAGAGCACCAGTCTTCAAGTCAGGAGGACCTGAGTTCAAATTCGATCTCAGACACTTGGCACACTAGTAAGTGTGTGACTTACTAGCTATGTGCCCTTGGGCAAATCACTTAACCCCAATTGCCTTGCCTTCCCCCCTTAAAAATAAAAAATAATAATTAAAAAAAATTTTTAAAAGAAAGAGAAATGGGCTTACTCCAATGAGGGGTTGAGAGTAAGATCAAGTCACCCTTCAACAGAGAGATTATCTCTATACCAAGACTAGCCACAGCCTTGGGTAATTTAGACCAAAGGGGTTTGTCTCCACTCAAGCTTGATTGAATGGAATTCTCCTTAGACTATAGACTCCTTGTAAGGTTGGATGGGGTTGGATTGAGGAAAAGGTTAGCTCAACTTTCTTAGATTGAGGTATTGAAGGAAGGATAGAAAAAAGGGGGAATCTGAATCTGCCTGAATCATTGATTATTAATAATCATTTTTCTTACTATGGAGACTAAAAGTGAATGTAATCCCAAAAGTTTTATAGTAAGTTTCTCTAATAAAGGTATCATTTCTCAAAATATAGAGAAATGAGTCAAATTAATTATGTCATTCCCCAATTCACAAATGGTCAAGGGATATGAACATGCAGTTTTTAGAAGAAGAAATCATAGCTATTTATAATTATATAGAAAATGCTCTAGATCCCTACTTACTGGATGCAAATTAAAGCAACCCTAAGGTACCACCTCACACATATCAGATTGGCTAATATAACAAAAAAGCAAAATGAAAAAGACAATGTTGAAAAAATTGGAACACTAGTGAACTGTTCCAACCATTTTGGAGAAAAAAATTAGAAATATAGCAATATAGCCCAAAGGGCTATAAAATTGTCCATTCCCTTAGACCCAGCAATACCACTACTAGCTCTGGAGCCCAAAGAGATCAAAGAAAAAGATGGGGGAGGAGAGACCAAAGAAAATGGAACAGAATCTATTTGTTCAAAAATATTTATAGCAGGTCTTTTTGTGGTAGCAAAGAATTGGACATTGAAGGGATGGTCACCAATTGGGGAATGACTGAACAAATTATGATACACAATTGTGATGGAATACTATTGTGTTATAAGAAATGATGAACTGGATGGTTTCAGAAAAGTCTGGAAGGGTGTATATGATGGGATGAAATGTGAAGTGAGCAGAGCCAGGAGATAATTGTACACAGTAACAGCAACACTCAATGATGATCAACTCTGAATGACTATTCTCAGCAACACAATAATCTAAGACAAATTCCAAAGAACTTAGGATAAAAAATGCTATCCACCTCCAGAGAAAGAACTAGTGGCATATAAATGGAGATCAAATCATGGTTTGTTTGTTTTCTTTTTACTTTATTTTTCTTGATTTTTTTTTCAGGGTGGTTTGAGCTGTCTGTGTTTCCTTTGCAATGTGCCTAATACAAAAATATGTTTTGTATGACTGCTTGTGTATAAGCTATATCTGAGTTTTTGCTTTATCAAGTTGGTGGGAGGAAGAAGAGACAGAGAGTATTTGGAAGTCAAAAATTATAAAAATGAAGGTCAAAATGCTTTACATGTAATTAAGAAGAAATAAAATAAAAACTTATTTTTTAAAGTTAATATAATCCCTTAAGTTAATTTTTTGTTTTTAATATCCAGATGCTCCCAAATCTTCTGCAAAACTTTTTGGAGGAATGCACACCAGAAAATGTTGTTCTTGTTGTTTTCTAAATTCTGAGAATCTTTCTTACTCTAATCTGGGTCAGGCATTAACATAAACTATTCCATTTCTCAATCTTTCCTTTTTAAAAGGATTATTATAGAGTTCAGTTCTTCTCGGTTCTCTTCTCTATTGATGTAAAAACATGACATTTTATATAATTAAATCAATTTACAACATGATCTTCAAAGACAGTGCTGACTAAATCTTGCTAACAGGATTGCTAAGAGGGTCAATGAGAGAATACATGTAATGTAGGTAAAATGCTTTGCAAATATTAAGACCCTCTTTAGATGTCTATTGTTGTTGGGTTTTGTTATAGTCATTACCTATCTCAAAATAACAGGGTCCTGAATCTTTCTTGATAATCACAGACTGATTGGACTTCTACAGCATCTCAAAAACAAAGAACTGGTGTTGAGCTCTTGCCATGCTGATCTCCAGTGTTTCTTGAAGTTTCTTTAGCACTGGCAGTCAAATTGCAGGGATTCCTTTGATCCCCTATGCACATCTTCCTACAGTTAAACAGGAAAGTATTACAGGTCCAGTACAGAAAAAGGTAACAAGGTCTATCTACACACAGGACCCAAGTTCATTCTTCTCAATCATTACCTCACACCTCTTTGGCCTGTCTCCTTCCTGTCGGCCTGCATTCCAGTGAGAAAAAGAGAGAGGATGTTGTAAGTTAAGATGTCTCAACCCCTTCATTTTCATTGACGAAACCATCCAGGAGGTCTGTCTGATTCTCAGTTCTTTCTAAAGTCTTCACACCAGAAATGTTGTCCTAACTGTGGAACTGATGCAATTTGGGGTTGCTGGGAACCCCGAAATGTCGGAGTACAGGGAGGCAAGAGCTTAGAATAAATTCACAAACCGAAACCTTCAGGTTAAAACACAAAATGTATTGTAAGGCCAAGAATGGCTTGAGATACTTAAGGAATCTGCCACTTTATGAAGGTGAGACTGATGCTTTTATATACAAAAAGGACTGTGAAAGAATCTGGGTGGGACTAAGGAGTGTTAAGTAGACTGGGGTGGGACAGGTGAAAGCAGTGAAAGGCTTTCAAGTAGACTAATTAGGTGATCTAAGTGGACTGGGGTGGCCCAGTTGCCTCAGGCAGAGGCACCAGTGATCTGGGATGCCGAAATATATGGGAAAATTCAAGGAGTGGATTGCTTTCAAACACATGGTCTTTTCCTTCTAGGGGTCCAGGTCACATCACCCCATCAAAACCACACAGGACAATGCTCACATCAATCATTGCCACTAATCAACCGATTTGAACAAATAATTTTCCTGTAAATATCTCTGCTGTCAACTAAACTTTTCAGATTAACCTTCACTCTTACCTACCCCTCCTCATCCCAACTAAGGAATAGTCATGTCAGCCATTTGAAACATAAAAAGGTAGAATGGATTGCTCCTAGAGGAAGAAAGTAACCTAACATTGGAGCCTTTATTAGCCTAAGCACAGCCTACAATCTTTGTAATATCCTATGTTCTCTGGTCCTAGTAGATTTAGTTGACTAGAAATGTGATTATTCTACCATCTTCACATCAGTTCCCAACTACAATCTCTTACTATTCCATATGTTTTGCCTGCTCTAAATGAAAAGTCTGCCACTCCTTCCTGAATTTGGTCCTGGTCCTTCAACTTCCTTAATTTGTATTCCCTGATATGGACCCTAGCTAATCTAAAAAAGTCCTTGGTGAACCTTCAACTCAACTATGAGTGCATATGGTGGAAAGTGCTTTGGAATTGGAGTCAGAGGGCTTGGGTTCAATTCCTAACTTTGTCATTTATTTTTCCAGGCCTCTGTTTTCCTGTCTATATAAAAAACAAGGTTGGATTGGAAGACCTCTAACATTCCTTGTAACTCTTTATCTTTGACCTTATGAAGTCAATAAATGTTTGTTAAGCACCTGCAATGTGCTAGACACGGGGCATACAAAGACAGAAATTAAATTTCCTGACCTCAAGGAGATTCTGTTGTAAAGTGGGGGATGGAATATAAATTCAATGTGCATTAAGATAATTAAACAGTAAATACAATGCTGTACATACAAAAACAATAAAGTACATACAAAGTCATACAAATTAATTTTGAAAGGGATAGAATACTAACCTGAGAGGAACAGAAAAGATCTTTTTTGAAGGTAAGGCTCAGGGATTTAAAGGAAGGATTTTTGAGTCAAAAATGAAGAAGAAGGAATTCCAGGAATAGTTTCCAATTTTATCTTACCTGTCTACCTATCCATTCACAAAAATTCTGTCTAGGATTTCTGTTCCTAGTACATACATGTTCAATCTCAGTTCTGAGATATATTAGACCTATGTGTTTGTTACAGGTTCTAAGGGGTAAACTTGCAAATTTCTAGTTTCCTCTGCCTTCTCCAGAGAGGAATAAGAAGGGGCTATGTGGATATAGGCCAAGAATAGTCACTTATCCCAGGAAAGCGAAACTGAACCTAGCTAAAGACTGTAAAGTAATAAAAGAACTTTGGCTGCCAAGGAAAGTGGAAAAGATGAGTAGAGAATGAGAGGACTGGAACTTGATTCCCATTTCTCTAGTAAAATTGGTATTCCAAATGTTCCTAATCAATAATACAAAAATTCATCATTAGGCTAATAAAAAAAGAAAAAGGAAAGGGGAGAAAGGACAGAATAGACCATATATGTGCTCCTTGTCAAATCTAGACAAATAACTTCCATCTGTTTGTCAATTTGAAGAGATAAGAGATGCCTAAATTGTGAATTGACCATATGGTGAATAATGTTATTCACTGTCGACTTTGGGTTTATTTGTTTTTTGATGTTTACAGATCATAAACAAAAAGAAAAAAAAAGAGTTGGAAAGCACCTTAAAATTATCTAATCTAATTTGTTCACTTTACTTATAAAGGACTCTCAAAACTCTCATTGTGTTATACTCTAAGGCAGTGGTGTCAAATTCAAATAGAAACAGACCCTTGATTCTAAAAATCACATATTATCATAACCTACTTTATTGTATTTTTGTTTATTTTATTAAACATTTCCCTATTATATTTTGATCTGGCCCTCCTCCCATGGGGGAATGTTGAGGGTAGTGAGTTTGACATTCTCTCCTTTAAGGCCTTCTGCGAGATTTGATACAGAGTCAAGAGATGGGAGGCCTAAAACAGTAAAGTCATTTACTGAATGACACAGAGATCAAGGACCAGAACCCAGATATTCCTGATTCCTAATGCAGAGATGAATCATACTACCTAATACAATTCTTTGAAATATTATCCCCTTTATCACCTTGAATTTTTGCATGATTTTCTAGTAAGTGGCTATTAAAACTAAGCTTGAAGTAATTTAGAAACTAAAATTAAAGTCAACCCAATCAGTTTCACCATTAACCATTCCTTCCAAAATAAAGTGGAAAGACTGAAAGAAAGGGACAAGTCAATGATTTTCAACTGCCTCTAGGAATAATGGAATTTTTGTGTCTAAAGGAACATTATCTCAAATCTTTCATTAGAAAAAAGGACACTAGGACCCAGTGTAATAGAGGAGAGAATTTAAGACTGAATATTGATTTCTGGAATCAAATAGTTTTTTATAGTCACCAAACATTAGAATGTAAACTTCCTGACTATAGAGATTGTCTTTGAATTATCATTGTGCTCACAGGGCTTAGAACAGTATCTTTGCATACAGGAAGGGCATAATAAATGCTTTTTGACTTGACAACTAAACACTGAACATAACAGGATTTTGTAAAGTCTGCAATTTTGATTCATTGTATGATTTCACATATATGTTAAATGATTAGTAGGGCCTTGTCAAGTGAGTTTCTTATTAGAATTTCCTTGGTGGCCTGGTAGGACACTGGACTTGAAATCTGGAAATATTACTTTCAAGTCATGTCCCAGATATTTAATAATTTTATGACCTTGGGCTAGTCACTCAATATTTTTGTGATTCAAATTCCTCATCTGTAAAATAAACAAATTAGAATTAATGTTTATTGACATCTCTGTTCACTCTACATCTTGGATCCTCTTTATTTATTAATATTATTATATTATTAATATTTGTATTATTGATAATAATTTGTATTATTAAATATAATTTATAGTATTGTTATTATTGTGTCATTAATATTTTGTATTATATATTATTAATATGATTAGTATGATTATTTATCCTCTAACAGATGTTTCCACAATGACTTTCAGTAAGCTGCAATGATCTTCATAGTGGGGTTTTTTTGCCTTTTAAAAAAATGAGTTTTAATGATATTCCATGTTTCTTATGTCACTTTAGTATGCAGTTTTACATACTCAATTTCTCTAAAGTTTTTTTCCAAGATATATAAACAACATATAAACAAACAAAACAGTTCTCTAATACGTGGTCGGTTAGAGGATATAAACAAACATTTCTCAAAAGAAGAACCACAAAATAATCAGATTTTTTTATATTTTTATTTTTAAAAAATATATTTTTATTTTTAAATATTTTTTAAAAATATTTTTTAAATTTTTTATTTTTTTATATTTTTTATTTTATATTTTTATATTATTATATTATTTTATATTTTATATTATATTATAATTATATTATATTATAATGTTTATAATATTATATTTTATATTTTTATTTTTATATTTTATATTTTTTAAAAATCCAGATCACTAATAAAAAAAGAAATGCAAATCAAAACAACACAGAAACTTAGACCCACCCACTGAAAACTGGCAAAGATGACAAAAAATAACAATACTAAATGTGGGAAAGGTTGAAGAAGGATAGGAACACTAATACATTATTGGTGGGACTGTGAAATATTACTACCATTTTGAAAAGCAATTTAGAATTATGCAAATGAAGTGACTAAAATATCCAAATGTATATTTGGATTGTACATGACAATGTAAATCTACTATGCACAACTTGCTATGCTTTTCAAATATATGGTGAAATTATCATGTAACTTTCTTTAGTTTTCTTCTCTCCCTCCCCCCACCTTAGAGATGGCTAGATAGATAGATAGATAGATAGATAGATAGATAGATAGATAGATAGATATGGAAAACTACTCTATACATACTTTTTTATCAGTTCTTTCTCTGGACACATATAGTATCTTTCTTCATATATCATTTACAGTTAATTTGGGTATTTATGGTAGTCAAAATAAATTATTTGCTCATTCTTAAAATAATATTGTGGTTACTGTATACAATGTTCTATTCGTTCTGCTAATTTCACTCTTCATTATATTGTGCAAGCTTTCCATGTTTTGTTTTGTTTTGTTTCCCTAAAATCATTGAGTTCATAATTTCTTATAGAAGATAGCATTCCATCACAATCATGTAACATGACTTGTTCAACAATTCATCAATTGATGGGCATCCCATTAATTTCCAGTTCTTTGCCACCACAAAGAGAGCTGCTATAAACATTTGAGAACATATAGGTTCTTTTCCTTTCTCCTTAATCATCTTTGGACATAGACCAAATAATGTTATTGCTAGGTCAAAGAGTATAATAGGTTATTTAAAAATTCTTTGGGCACCATTTCATATTGCTCTCAGAAAGATCCATTCTCTTACTGGATCATATTTGAAGCCTGTTCAGTATAGTATAATCTGAAATAGCTTTTTCTCCATTGACATAGTCTTCAAGAATCCAGTCACCTCTACATTTCACCTTCATGGAGATTATTCTAAATCTCAATAAATTTACTTTCAAATGTAATTTGTACAGACTACAGGTATCAAATGTTGTTGAATGCTATCTGACAAATTTGCTTTACATATTTGGTTTTGTTCAAATTTGTCTTTATTACAAGGCAGTATTCAATGCAATGGGGGTATAATGGAAAGGTTACTATGATATCCAGTTGTTTTTCAGTCATGTTTAACTCTTCATGACCCCATTTGGGGTTTTCTTGGAAAGACACTGGAGTGGTTTGCATTTCCTTCTCCAGCTCATTTTAAAAATGAGGAATTGGGGCAAACAATTAAGTGACTTGCCCAGCCTGGGTCACACAGCTAGTTAAGTGTCTGAGGTCAGATTCAAACTCAGGAATATGTTTTCCTGACCTCAGGACCAACACTAGACACTACATCACCTAGATGCCCCTTATTCTGAAATAAAGGAGACATAAATAAAACATTAAATGGAAGAGATATATAAATGAATATGCTTTGCAAGTTATTTTTATTGACATTAAAAACTGCTACTTGACTTCACTAAAATGTTTAGCAATATCCTAATCAATTATTATTATTATTTTAAATATGGAGCTTGAACACATTGCAACTGGTGCATCTGGTATATTTAGAGCTTGTTGTAGTATGGTTACAGAAAATAATTCAAAATTACATCATAAAAGCATATCTCTATTATCTTTAATTTTACAACAGAAAGCTAGAGGGAAGCAAAAACTATCAAAAGAAGCAGCAGCATCTGGAAAAGCTCAAATTCATTTTGAGTTACCCTATTGGATGCATCTATAATTCTTTTTTTTTTTTTTTTGCTTTTTGGAGGGCAATTGGGGTGAAGTAACTTGCCCAAGGTCACATGGCTAGGTTTTTGTTTGTGTGTGTTAAGTGTCTAAGGCCAAATCCGAACTCAGGTCCTTCTGCCTCCAAGGCTGGTGCTCTACTCACTGTGCCACCTAGCCGCCCCTGCACCTATAACTCTTGCATCCAAGATTGCCTCATTTCACAAACACTATAATTGCATACACCTAATAAGCATACATTCACTATTTGCTTAGTAGCCTTAGTAGCTTAATGAGAGGAAGCTACTACCTTCCAAGGCAGCCCTTTCTACTTTTCATTAACTAATTATTAAGAAGATTTTTATTTCCATTGGACCTCAATCTGACTGACAACTTTTAAGTCAGTGCTGCTGGTTCTGCCCCCAAGGCCTAAAAGAATAAGTCAATTTCCTTTTCCACATGGCTGTACTACAAATACTTGAAGGCATCTATCTTGTGTTGCTTATGAGTTTTCTCTTTTCTTTTAAAAGAAAAAAAAACTTTAGTTCCTTTCAGTAATCTTCGTATGTTATCAATACCAGGATTTCAATTTTTTTATTATCTCCCTTTGAATTCTTCTTTAGTCAATGTCCTCAGTTATCTGAGGTACCCAGACCTCAAGAGAAAACTCCAGATATGCTCTGACCATCAGTAGAATACCGTGGAGCTATCATTTTCTTATTAATAGAAGTTATGATTTTATTAATGCTGTCCAAAATTGCATTCTTTTTTTTGGCTACCATAACTCACTGTTCACTTATACAGAAACTGCAGGCCATTAAAATCTGCAATTCTCTTTTTCAGACAAGCTGATGTTTTGTTTTTTTTTTTCTGCATTTGGTAGGCAGTGCAAATCATAGGACATCATGCTGCAACTGAATCATCTGCCAGTCACCTTCACTAATTCCAAATAAAGAGTACCAGCTCAATAATATATGTAGCTTACTTCCACTGATGCCAGTTATCATTATTGGACATATCAAAGATTTGCTACCATGTCATCATAGGCTATAGGGCTGGAATAAACTGTAGAGTTCATATAGTCCAAGCCTCTCATTTTATAGATGAAGGAACTGAGGCCCAGAGAGGTTAACTGACTAACAAGGTCATCTAAATAGTTTCAGAAATAGGATTTGAAGCCAGATTCTCTGACTTATATTTGATTCTATTATTCTATTTCCCTTACATTATGCTGTATTTTTCTTTGTAGAGATCTTACCCTCCAACTTCTCTTGGTAAGAATCACTATGGTCCCAGATACCTGAGTGTTAAGGGAAAAGGGCATCTGTATCCACATATTTTTTCTTGTTTATGCTGAAAATAAATTATAATTGGTCCACTTACCTTTTACTGCTATTTACTGCATCCAATTTAGTCTTTCTTAACATATGTCGGAAGGTTGTTTTCTGTCCTAATCTGAAACTACATTCTACAAGGATTATCTTGAAACTTTTGAGTGACAGCATTTTTCTGGTCTCAAACTCCATCTTGTGAAAGGATAATACTTCTCACTGTCAACGAGTATCCCACTGGCAAAAGCAATGGGTTTATGATAGCCTTCACTTTCCTCACTCAAAATTGCTCCCAGGCCATCCAGGACGGCATCTGTGTATAACACACTGGAGTTGCTTGGATCAGTCAAAACCAACACTGCTGCATGTGGGAACCAGTTAATTAGATCCTTGAAGGCCTAGTTAAATAACTCATTCCAGAAATCTCCAAAGTGTTTCAAATGAAGGAAATTCATACTAGTTCCTGTATCTTTGGAAATATTTCTGAACTCCTGTTATGTTCAACTGTTTGTGATTGCTCCTAAAAAAAGATGCAAATTGGTAAGAACATTGAAATCTTGGTAGTGATGATATTATTTTCTTTTTCAAGAAATCTTTAATATTAATTCCTATCATCTAGACATGGCTTCAGCCCATTAGTGTTCATTGAGTCTAGTCATGTAGGGTCCCTAATTTTTCACAGTCAGTACCCATCCCCACTTGGAATATTATGAGGTCCACATTTTTACAAGAACTCCGCAAACTGAGATTTTAAAATAAATATCTTTAGACATATTTTAACAGGTGCTTAGCGAACTGACATTTGCCATTAAACATCTTTAGATCCATGGCCTTCATGCAGTCAAACATTTCTTCTTCATGCTCTTCCAGTATCTTTGAAAAGAAAATGAAGTTAGTAAGTAAGAATAGTCCTCTGAAGTAGTTCATGTTACCCACCATATTTCACAGGAACCACTGAAAATCAATGAGTGCTTCAGAAACATTTTATTTTTCATGTTCAAAATAATATAAACTCAGAGAGCAAATGAAAGCAGTGTACTTTCTCTCCCCTGTCATAAGGAACTGATAGTGCCTACTCCAAAAGTTTAAAATTCAGAACCATTAGTTGTTCAGCAAACAATGGGGGACATCTTGAATTTTTATCATATTTATTTATTTGTCTATTTATTTATCAGCATTATTTTTTTAGTTCAAAATTCTTTCTCTCCTTCCAGTCCCTGCCCATTGAGAAAGCAAGCAATCTGATACTTATTATGCATGTGAAGTCATTCAAAACATCTTTAGTCATGTTGCAAAAAAAAAGAAAGAAAGAAAAATAAAGTGGAAAAAGCATTCTACAATCTGCATCAGAGTTCATTAGTTCTCTCTCTAGAAGTAGATATCATTTTCTACTATGAGTTTTTTGGAATTGTTGTGGAGAATTGTTATTAATCAGAATAGGGAAGTCATTCACAGTTGATCATCATACAATATTGTAGTTATTATGAACACTATTCATTTGGTTCTTCTCACTTCATTTTGAAACAGTTCATATAAGTTTTCCCAGGTATTTTCTGAAACCATCCCCTCTGTCATGTTTTACAGCACAATAGTATTCCATCAAAATTAGACAACACAAGTTATTTAGCCATTCCCCAATTGATGGGCATCCCCTCAGTTTCTAATACTTTACTACAACTGAAAGAGTTGCTATAAATATAAATGTGTGTGTGTCTGTTTTCTTTTATATCTTTGGAATACAGAGACAGTAGTGTTATTGCTGGGACAAAGTGTCTGCAGTTTTACAATCTTTCAAACGAACTTCCAAATTGTTCACCAGAATGGTTGGAGCAGTTCATAACTCAAACTAAATTGCATTAATGTACCTATTTTTCCACATCTCCTCAAACATGTTTCCCTTTTCTGTCATATTAGTCAAGCCAATTGGTATGAGGTGGTACCTCAGAATTGTTTTAATTTTCATGTCTCTAATAGTTACTACTTATGTAAAGCATTTTCCATATGACAACCGATAGCTTTGATTGTTTTTATACTGCCTATTCATATCCTTTGACCACTTATAAATTGAGGAAAGACTCTTTTCTAAAATAAATTTGACTCAGTTTCCTCTACATTTGATAAATTAGACCATTAGCAGAGAAACTGACATTACATTTCCCCCCAGTTTATGCTTTCCTTCTAACTTTGACTGCGTTATTTTTATTTGTGCAAAAAAAAGTTTTAATTTAACGTAATCACAATTACTCATTTTTCCTTCCATGATTTTCTCTCTTTTTTGTTTGGCCTTAAATATTTCCTTTTCCATAGATATGACATGATTTTTCCCCCCGAAGTTCTCCTAATTTGATTAAGATATCACCCTATATATCTAAATCATGTACCTATTTTGACCTTTTCTTGGTATATGTTGTGAGATGTTTGTCTATGCCTAGTTTCTGCCAGAATCCTTGCCAAGTATCAGTTTTTCTCAGTTAATTTAGTATTTTTCTCAAATAATAATTTTTGCCCCAAAAGCTTGATCTTTGGGTTTATCAATAACTACATTTGATGATTACTATTTTGTAGCATAGTTTGAGGTCTGGTAGTATTAAACTGTTTTCCTTCATTTTTTTTCTCTTCTTTTTATATTCTTGACTTTTTGTTCTTCCAGATGAATTTTGTTATTATTTTTCCTAGCTCTACAAAATAATTATTTTGAAGTTTGATTGATATGCCACTGAATTTTTTTCAGAAAATAAGTAAAATTGCCATTTTTATTATATTGGCTCAACCAACCCATGAGAAATTAATATTTTTCCAACTGAAAAAAAATGCTGCTTAATAGCAAAAAAAATATTAGAATACTAGGAAGGAGATTACATTATATCAGAAACATCATACACCAAGTGGAATTTATATCAGGAATGAAGGACTAGTTCAATATAGTAAAACTATCAGCTTAGCTGACCATATCAATAATAAAAACAATAAGAATCATAGTATTACCTTAATAGATGAAGAAAAAAAAGCTTTTGACAAAATACAGCACTCATTCTAATAAAACAAACAAACAAACAAACAACAACTTGAAAGCACAGTAATAAATGGAGCTTTCCTTAAAAAGATAAGTAGTATCAGGCGGTCTGGATCCCAAAAGAAATAAAAAAAAAAAAGTAAAAGGACCTACATGTATAAAAATGTTTATAACTCTCTTTTCTGGACATAAAGAATTAGAAATTGAGGAGATGCCCATCAATTGGGGAATGGCTGAAAAAGTTGTGATATGTGATTATGATGGAATACTGTTGTACTATAAGAAATGATGAGCAGAATGCTACCAGAAAAACCTGGAAAGACTTGCATGGGCTGATGCAAAGAGAAATTTATTGTGTACAAGATGATCAGCTATGAATGACTTACCTATTCTCATAACATGATGATCCAAGACAACTACAAAGGACTTATGATGAAAAATGCCATCTATCCCCAGAGAAAGAACTGATGATGTCTGAATACGGATTGAATCATTCTTTCATTTTACCTCCTTTATTTTTCTTGATTTTTTTTCTAATTTTTTCCACAACAAGACTATAATGTATATGTTTTGCATAACTATACATGTATAACCTGTATTGAATTGCTTGCTTTGTCAATAGGGACTGGGATGGGGAGGAAAGAAAGTATAGAATTTGTAACTCAAAGTTTTAAAAACAAATGTTAAAAATTGTTTCTGCATGTAACTGGGGAAAACTAAAACACTAAATTTAAAAAAGATAAAAAGTAAATAGTATCTAAAACCATTGGCAAGCATTATCTCTAATGGAAATAAGCTAGAAGACTTCCCAAAAATATCATGGGTGAAGGAATGATGGTCATTATCACCATTATTATGCAATGTTATACTAAAAATTCTAACCAAAACAAT
The DNA here is from genome assembly GCA_011680675.1 of Gymnobelideus leadbeateri. NCBI lineage: Eukaryota > Metazoa > Chordata > Mammalia > Diprotodontia > Petauridae > Gymnobelideus > Gymnobelideus leadbeateri. Next base: position 43,901 of record WOXC01008643.1, on the reverse strand, counting down.
TTGGGAAGAAAAGGAAATGAAAGGAATTAGAATAGGTAATGAGGAAATTAAGCTTTCAGTCTTTGCAAATGACATTATGGTATACTTAAAGAATCCTAGAGAAGCAACTAAAAAATAGTTGAAATAATTAGAAATTTCAGCAAAATTGCAAGCTATAAAATAAACCCACATAAGTCATCAACATTTCTATATGTTATCAACAAAGTCAAGTATCAAGAGATATAAATTCCATTTAAAATAAATGAAGACAACAGAAGATACTTGGGATTGGAACCATATTAACATAATCATAAAAGACTTCTCACACATATCAAATCTATATAATTAGAGAAATATCAATTGTTCATGGGTAGGCCAAACCAATATAATAAAAAATGACAATTCTACCTAAACTGATTTATTGAATCAGTTTCATACCAATTAAACTACCAAAAAATTATTATATAGAACCTGAAAAAATCATAACAAAATTCATCTGGAAAAACAAAAGGTCAAGAATATTAAGGGAATCAATGGCAAATTGTAAAGGAAGGATGGTTAGCAGTACTAGATCTCAAACTATTAAAAAGTGATAATCATTGAAACAATTTGGTGCTAGCTGAGAAATAGAGTAGTGGACTAGTGGAATACTTGCTGCTGCTACTATTTGTCCTTCATTTTCTTGAAGAGGACCAGGACATCAAAGAAGTGATTTCATAAAATGCAGGTGAATTGGATTTAAGTGAGGGAGGGCTGTTCAAAGTCACCAGCCTCACTTTCTCCTCAGGAGTCATCTGGGTCCAGTGGCCATATATGGATCAGGACAACTGGAGATGGCCCAGGATGCAGTGGGGGACTTTGGACTTTTCCTGCTTAGGTCTTTAACAAGTCTCAGTCTGACTGAGGCAGTGCCCATTCAGAGATTAAGGCTTAATTAAAAAATGAGCCAAAGAATGATCTCTTAAAAAAAAATCTAGGAGGGGAAGACCCTCACGGTGTCTAGCCAAAACAGAAACAATTATTATTTGTATTCATTCAGAGTCAATCAATCCAAACAGTTACCAAGTAAGGTTTAGTCTGTAACGAGAGATTATTTGGGGTTTGGGGAATAGAGTATGCATTCAATTACACAGTAGTAAAGAATCATAGTAATCTAGTATTTGATAAACACAAAGATCTAAAGGTTTGGGACAAGAACTCGCTATTTGGCAAAAATTCCTGGGAAAATAAGAAAGCATTTTGGGAAAAAAAAAAACTAGGTACAGGCCGACATCCCATACCATATACCAAGAGAAAGTCAAAGTGAGTACATGATTTTGACATGAAGGTAAATATCATAAGCAAATTAGGGGAGCATAGAACGTATTACCTGTCAGATCTAGGAATAAGGGAAGAATTTCTGGAAAACAAAAAGAGAATATTGTGAAATTAAAATGGTTTCTTTTGATTACATGAAATTAAAAAGGTTTTGCACAAACAAATTCAATGCAGTAAGATTAGAAGGAAAACAAAAAAACTGGGGAAGAAAATTTATAACAAGTTTCTCTGGTAAAGGACTCATTTTCAAATATATGGAGAACTGAGTTAAATCAATAATAATATAAGTAATTCCCCCATTGAGGATATAAACAGGCAGTTTTCATAAGAAGAAATTAAAGCTATTTGTAGTCATATGAAAGAAATGTTGTAAATCACTATTGATTAGAGAAATGCTTATTGAAAAAACTCTGTGGTACTACCTCACACCAATCAGATTTGTTAATATCTAAGAAAAGAGAAACAAAAAGTATTGGAGAGGATGCAGAATTTTGGGGACACTAATGCATTGTTGGTGTAATTGTGAACTGATCCAACCATTTTGGAGAGCAATTTAGAAGTATGCCCAAAGGGCTATAAAACTGTGCATACCCTTTGATGCAGCAATACCACTACTAAGTCTGCAACACAAAGAGATTAAAGAAAAGGCTAAATGGCCTATATGTGCAAAAAATATTTATAACTGCTATTTTTGTGGGGACAAAGAATTGGAAACTGATGGAATACCCATCAATTAGATGGCTAAACAAGTTGTGGTATATGACTGTGATGTTATTCTGTTATGCTAAAGAAAGGATGAACAAGCTCGTTTCAGAAGAAAAGGAAAAAAAAAACCTGGAAAGACTTATATGAACTGGTCAAAGTAAAGTGAGCAGAACCAGGAAAACGTTATACACAGTAATAGCAATATTTTACAGTGTTCAACTGTGAATGACTTAGCTATTCTCAGGAATACAATGGTGCAAGATAATTTGAAAGGATTTATGATGAAAAATGTTTCCTCCTTGGGGCATCTAGGTGGCTCAGTGAATAAAGCACCATCCCTGTAGTCAGGAGGGCCTGAGCTCAACTTCAGCCTAGGACACTTAACACTTACTAGCTGTATGACCTTGGGCGAGTCACTTAACCCCAATTACCCTGCCTTCCCCCCTCCAAAATGCCAAAAAATAAAAATGCTTCCTCCAGAAAAAGAACAGAGGGAATCTATATACAGAGAAAAGAACACCTTTTTCCTTATTTTTCTTGGTTTTTTTTTGGCGGGGTTGTGTTTTCTTTCATGAAATGAATAATGTGGAAATATGTCTTCCATGATTGCACATATATAGTCTATATCTAACTTCTTGCCTTCTCAAAAAGAAGGGAAGAAAGGGAAAGGAATTTGGAACTCTTTTTTTTTTTAATGTCAAAAACTGTTTTTACATGTAGTTAGAAAAAAAATAAACATAAGAAATAATAAAAAATAAGCTTGAAAGGTTTAAAAAATTAGATAAGAACATCTGCCCCCATACTTTCACATGGATGAGGGGGGCTCAGGCACAGCATATCACATACATTATGAGAGATTTTGTTTGCTTGTTCTTACACTTTAATCAGTCTGATTTTTCTACCTCTTTTTTTTTTTTAATTTTCTATTAGAGGGGCAGCTAGATGATGAACTGAATAGAGTACCTGCCCTGGAGTTAGGAGGACCTGAGTTCAAATCCGGCCTCAGACACTTGACACACTTACTAGCCATGTGACTTTGGGCAAGTCACTTAACCCCAATTGCCCCTCTCCCCCCCAAAAAAGCAAAAAAGTAAATTTTCTGTTAGAAATATTTTACTACATGGATAGAAGTCTAAAAGATTGAAGGATACAGGTAAAATCTAGGGGACACAAAGATAAAAATATATCAATTACAATGTATTTTAAAATCAATTCAGTGAGAAACTACAGCAAATGACATCATTCACTACAGAACTGCAAAATAACAACTGACCAGAACCCCCCAGGCAATAGAAGTATCCCTCCAACAATATGAGTATGACCAGAGATAGAAAATGTGCTGCCTCCAAGGCATTTTGTCTGCAGGTAAAAAAATGGGAGGATTCCCTTGAGAAAGCCCTTGCTAAGGACATAAGAAAACCCCAAAGGTCAGACTGTCTCAAGGTTGAGACCTTAGAAGCCTTGGTATCTACAATAGGCAACAACTTGAGAGTGCTGACCAATGCAGTTACATATCACTCAGACTTGTGCTCTCAGATCCCTAATAATCTGTCCTGAAAATCCAGAAAAAATCCTGAAGACAAAAGACCAAAAAGATTGAAAATAATAATAATAATAAAATAAAAGCTTGTACCTCAAAGACGAGGAGAGGTGGATGGAAGCAAATGAATCCAGGGGATCCAGAGCAAGATCACCTAGGGGCAACCATTCCATCCAAAAGTGCAACAAAATAGGAAGTCTGGTCCAGGCACAAAGCTCTAATTCAGAAACAAACTATAGCTGGAAATAAGAGGAAATAAAAGGAATCACTGACCAGTATTAAAACTGATTACAACTCTAATGCCGTAACAATTACAGAGACTCAAAAAACAAACAACAAAAAAAAAGGTGTATGAAAGTTTCCACAGATTATACAAATACTTAAAAGAAATAAAGTAACAGAAAAAAAATGAAATAAAGGGTCTTTGAGGAAAGAAATGGAAGGAAAATCAGTAGTTTAAAAGAGATTGGTCATTCTTTCCCAAGAAATGGAGTACCTGAAAACTAGACTTAGTAGTGGTATTGTTGCATCAATACCACTTTGTAGCCCTTTGGGCATACTTCTAAATTGCTCTCCAAAATTGTTGGATCAGTTCACAATTTCACCAACAATGCAATAGTGTCCCAATAATTCTGCATCCTCTCCAATACTTTTTGTTTCTCTTTTCTTTTTTTTAGAAAACTAAATCAATGATTCCATGAGAAAGCAAGAAATCTTAGAACAAAATTAAAATGTTAGATAGATATAATTTAAAATTAATTTTATTTTGTTATCTAATACACTAATGAATACAACTTAAAGAAAATTAATTTGTCCTTAAAGCTTCATAAAATGTCATATCAAGTTGGGAGTTAAAATTTCAAAAGACCCATAAAATAACTATTTTTTATGATTATCCTTGGACAATTTGTAGTCAATAGTATTTAAATCTAAAAGGTACCTCAGAGGCTCCATCCAAATCTTTTCTTATAAATATCAGAGCAGACAAGTTCATCTCTCCATAGTCATAGTATATAGATAGGAGAGTGTTGAGCTTGGAATTTGAACTCTGGCCCTCTTATTCCAAATCCAAGGTCATCTGTATTCTGCTTTCTCAAATAAAAAAGTCATTTCTAAAACAGAATCATATTATCTATCACAAAATCTCAGAATTAGAAGGTTCCTTAGAGACTCATCTACTCAAAAGGACCTAAAATGAGGATCCTCACTAAGAGAGAGACAAAGACAAGAGTGAGAGATAATTTATTAAGTGCTATATTCTAGGCATTGTACTGAGCATTAAGATACAAATAAAAACAAGTAAACCACACCCACTTCCCAGGAGCTTACTTCTCAACATATAAACGGAAGTCTGGAAAGTGGTATTCAAACATGTGGTCATATTACTTCTAATGATTATCACTGAAATTGAACCCATTAACACCCCAAATAGCCTTTTCCTTACCCTGAATCTAAATTTGCTTCTATGATACTTCCATCCAAGACTCCTAGTTCTGCCATTTGGGACCAAGTAGAATAAATCTAATCCTTCTATTGTATTTAAAGATTGTTGTCATACATTCTCCTGTTTCTTCTCCTTAAGTCTAAATATCTTCAGTTCCTTCAGATGACTCTCATTTGGCCTTGTCTCTAACTGTGTCACCATTCTTCTTTCTGTCCTCTGTATGAAGTTGGTTTGTCAATGTCATTCCTAAATTGTGGAACCTAGAAGCAATCACGGTATTCCAAATATGGCTTGATCATAGCTCTGGAAGCAGGGTAGGACCTACTTTCAAATACTGGTTCTCTCTCACATGACTTTGGTCAAGTCACTTTGTCTCTTTGGTCCTCAGTTTCCTTAACTATAAAATGAAGAGGATGGACCAGATATTCTCTGAGGTCCCATCTTGCACTAGATATTTGATTTTATCACTATAATCTACCATATTTTGGACACAATATCTCTATTAGTATGTGCCAAATTTTAATTTTTTGTTTGACTACCACCATATACTAGAGGGAGGGGTCCTGGAATAAGTCTAGAGATGACATATCTGTAGTCTAGCAACTCAAGTTTTTTACTATGTTGTGTGGCCAGAGATGACATGTGGGTATTAAAGAAATCTTCTTTTTGGTACAGAAGAATTTACTTTCCTTCCCCCAAGCACAGTGTTTTCCTTTACAGTGAACTTGGAAGGATATAAATGCAGCTCTCTCATAAGCTGGCATGGAAGGATCAACTTAATTACATAACTGATCAAATATATGTCCTCAGAATCAACCAGAAAGAGAGTTTATTGGAACTAATGAGTATATTTGAGTAGCTGATGGATATTTAAATGGTAAAGTCATTTAAAAGGATGAATTATAGACCCACTTAGAGTACATTTATCACATGAATGTGTCTCTGGTCATTTTTTGAATCACTTCCAAAGCATCAGTTTTTTCCCCCCATCTCACCCTTTAAATGAGAAGCAAAACAAATATATTCATCAGAAATTAAAAAAAAAAAACTACCCTGGATAAAGCCAACCTTCTTCATTATTATTGATTTCCTACCAGAATAAGGCTCATTTATTTACCTTTCCTTTCCTTTTTTTCTTTTCCTCTCCTCTCCTCTTCTTTCCTTTTTTTTTCTCTAATGTTCTTCATACTTGCTGTAGATTGGTCTTCAACATTGCTGAAGATGAAGAGGAGCAAAATGATTGGGCTAAGAGAGGACTTGTATTTATAGAAGAGTATGTACAGAGTTCCTCTGCCTGCTTCCAGGTGATTATTTGTCTTAGCTCAACAGTTAAAAGATCTGGGGAAGACCAAGCTGTCTAACTTCTTTGAGATATCTATGTGTGAATCAACACAGAAAAATCTGAGAGTAATTCCCTTTTTGACTGCATAAGAATAATTGAGTGGATTTTTAAGAGAGAGCCACATGCCCTCAGTTGTTAATTGCTTTCCTACCTGAAGACTGAGTGATGATAATTGGAGCCTCCAGCATTAGAGGCCAAGAGACATGCCTCCCTTCCATCTAAAGGACTTTCTTGTTCCTCACCAGCTGCCAATGTTTTCCTCTTTCTGATTGCCTTCCATCTACTTTGTATATGTATGTACCCTGTTGTTTGTATGTTTTTTCCATCATTAGAATATACAATTCTTTTTTTTTTTAAGCAATTGGGGTTAAGTAACTTGGTCAAGGTTACATGGCTAGTCATTATTTGTGTGTGGGTGCTCATTTTCTAAGGCCAGTTTCGATCCCGGATCATCCCATCTCCAAGGCCAGCACTCTTACTCACTGCGCCACCTAGCCGCCCCGAGAATATAAGATTCTTGAGGGCAGGGACTCTATTTTTGCTTATCTCTGTATACCCTGCACTTAGCACAGTAAAAAACCCAGTGTTCTCCTCCTCCTCTTCCTCTTCCTCCTTCTTCTTCTTCCCTATCTTTCTCTCTCTCATTCTGTGTGTCTTTCTTTTGTTATACAAAATGACCACTATGGAAATGTTTTACATGATTGCACATGTATAACCTTTATCAGATTGCTTACTATTTCATGGAGAGGGGAGGAAAGGGAAGGAGGGATCATATTTAAAACTCAAAATTTTTTTTTTTTTAAAGCAATTGGGGTTAAGTAACTTGCTCAAGGTTACACGGCTAGTCATTATTCATGTGTGGGTGCTCATTTTCTGAGGCCGGATCTGATCTCGGGTCATCCAAACTCCGAGGCCGGCGCTCTTACTCACTGCGCCACCTAGCCGCCCCTTTAGGGCAATTGGGGTTAAGTAACTTGCCCAAGGTTACACGGCTAGGTTTTTGTTTGTGTGGATTAGGTGTCGGAGGCTCTTGCTCCTGGAGATGGCTGAGGCAGTGCCCTTCATCTTGCAGTGTTGTAAAGTATCATTGACAATGTCAGAGATGAACTTCTGGGCTGCCAGGGAGATGAGCCGGACGATTCTGGGATCAGACGCTTCAAAATCAGCACGGTTCAGGTAGTAGCCAGTAACAGCATCTGGAATAGTGGGTGTGTAGTCTTCCAGTTGCATTAGGAAGTCCACCAGGGGCGTACTAGACACAACAGGCTTGACCTCTCCATTGGCAGTACCAGGTAACATATACACCCCATTAGACATGGCACCTTCAGGGGGGGCAGTACCCCTAGCTGCGGATATTGGGACTGAGGCCCGGAGGTCGGACGCTTCCGCTTCCACTTCTTCCCCCCCCCCTTTTTTTTTTAAACAAATGCTTTATTAACTTTTGGTTTACACCATTCATTTCCACCAGATATTGGGTTACAATTTCCCCCCATTTTTTCCCTGCCCACCACCCCAGAATAGCAGTCGCACTAGATATCCCCTCATCCAATCTGCTCTACCCCATATCTTCTCCCATACCCCCTTCAACTTTGCCATTAGGGCGAAGTGAATCTCTCAGCCCCAATGCCTGGACATCTTATGAAGCATTTAATTTTAATACTTCGATTTTCAGATCCATTCCCTTCCTCCCTTGTCACCCATTCCCTCTGAGAATATTTGACATTTCTGATAGATATAAAATGGTACCTCAGGGTTGTTTTAATTTGCATTACTCTAATCAATAGTGATTTAGAACATTTTTAATGTATGACTAGAGATAGCTTTGAGTTCTGAAAACTTCTGTTTATTTTCTTTGACAATTTGATGAATTTTATTTTTATAAATTTGATTCAGTTCTATACTCAATATATATTTGAGAAATGAGGCCTTTATCAGAGAAACTTTCTGTATTTTTAAAATATTACATCATTATAATATTGTAAATGAAGTTTTCCTGGTAATCTCTTTTAATTGGGCTTATTTTTGCTTTTGTTTAGTCTGAGATCGTGATGGCTAACCCTGCCGTTTTTTGTTTTAGCTGAAGCATATTACATTCTGCTCCAGTGCTTTACTTTAACTCTATGTGTGTCTTTCTGTTTCAAGTGTCTCTTGCAAACAGCATGTCGTTGGATTCTAGTTTCTAATCCATTCTGCTATCTGCTCTTTTGGAAGAGTGAGCTCATCTCACTCCTATTCACAACTGTCATTATTAACTGTATATTTCCCTTCATTTCATTATCTTCTGCTTCTCTCTCTCTCTCTCTCTCTCTCTCTCTCTCTCTCTCTCTCTCTCTCTCTCTTTCTCTCTCTCTTCTCTCCCTCCTCTTCAAAAGGCTATTTCGCTTATAACCACTGCCTATCTTAATCTGACTTTGTCTTTTTCATCCTGATTCTTTTTCTTATCCCTTTCCCCTACTACTTCCCTATTGTGTAAGATAGAGTTCCCTATCTATTATAAAAGTTCTTTCTTGAATGCCTTTTACATAAGAAAAATTTCCCCCTTCTACCTTTCCCTTCCCCCTTCTCCCAATGCTTCCCTCTTTCTCATCCCTTCATTTTTTGTAGATCGTTTAGATATAATTGATTCATACCCATGTTCTATACTATGTAAACTCCTTTTAATTGTTCCAATGATGATAAAGTTCTTAGAGGTTATCTATGTATATATACATATTTATGTGTATGTGTATACACACATATATATGTATATATGTGTATACGCACACACACACACATCTATATCTACAGATAGATATATCTATAGATATAGGCTTCTCTTGAGTCTTGTGTTTGAATGTCAAATTTTCTATTCAGTTCTGTTCTTTTTATCAGGAATGCTTGAAAGTCCTCTATTCATTAATGGAATATCTATTGTTTTCCCCTGAAGGCTTACACTCACTTTTACTGGGTAGGTTTTCTTGGTTTTAATTCTAGCTCCTTTTCCTTCCAGAATATCATATTCGAAGCCTTTCACTTCTTTAATGTGGAAGCCACCAAATCTTCAGTGATCCTGAGTATGGCTCCACAGTATTTGAATTGTTTCTCTCTGGTTGTTTGAAGTATTTTCTCTTTGGCCTGGGAGCTCTGGAATTCGCAATAATATTCCTAGGAATTTTTATTTTGGGATATCTTTCAGGAGTTGATCCGTGGCTTCTTTTAATTTCTGTTTTACCCTCTGGGTCTAAAATATCACACAGTTTTCCTTGATAATTTCTTGAAAGATGATGTCTAGCCTTTTTCTATGATCATGGCTTTCAGGAAGTCCTTGACCCATTTTCCAGGTCAGTTACTTTTCCAATGAGATATTTCACATTTTCTTCTATTTGTTTCATTCTTTTGACTCTGTTTTATTGTTTCTTGATGTATCATGGAGTCATAATCTTCTCTTTGCCCGATTCTAATTTTTAAGGAATTATGTTCTTTAATGAGATTTTGCTCTTCTCCTTCCATTTAACCAATATTGCTTTTTAAGGAGTTCTTTCAGTGAATTTTTGTGCTTCTTTTATGATTAGTCCAATTATTTTTGTTAAGGTGGTTTTTTTCTTCTTCAGTATTTGTGTGTGTGTGTGTGTGTGTGTGTGTGTGTGTGTGACTCATTTACCAGTTCTTAATTATTTTTTTCATAATTTTCTTACCTCACTCCCATTACTTTTTCCAACTTTTCCTCTGCCGTTTTTATATTTCTTTAACTTTTCTAGGAATTCTTGTTGGGCTTAGGTTTAATTTTTTTTTAAATCAAGACTTTTTTGGTACTTGTTTTCACATTGTTGTCTTCTTCTGAGTTTATGTCTCGGTCATCCCTGCCGACATAGTAGCTTTTTATGGTCAATTTATGGTGTTCTTTGTTCATTTTTCTAGTCAATTTCTTGACTTTGAATTTTATGTTAAAGTTGTGCCTTGTCCACCTGAGGGTGGGAAGGCATTTTGCCAAGTTTTAGGCTTTTCATGCTACTGTTTCCAAATCTAGTTTTGGGGGGTCTGTAAATTTTCAATGTTTCCAAAGTGGTGTACTCTGGGGAGAGCTGTGATCACTGCTATCCTGGTCTGTACTCTGGTCTTTACCCATTAAGGGCCACTGCTCCCCTGTAGCTGCATGCTCTACCATTCTTCCTTGCCTTAGAACTCTAACTAGGACTTCTAATCCCCTGTAATTGACCAACAGCGATTCCCTCCCCACTGAAACTACTACCCAGCACTGGGTATGGGCAATAAAGTTGCCTATCACTACCAACTGTATCCAATGCCAGCAAAGGGTCCCTTATAATCTCTTTTCTACCAGTTGTCTGATCCCCTAACCACCACTAGGCTGGGAGCTCTCAAAGCTGCTGCTGCTGCAGTCTCTGCTGTACCTAGTGCTACAACCACTATTCCATGGCCCTGTTCCACCCTAATGTTACAGATTTCTACTGGTAACCTCTTAAGTTTCTTAGGCAAGAAAAATGCCTTACCCTAACTTTTTGTTGCCTCTGCTGCTTCAAAATTTGATTTGAGGAATTATTTTAAAGTTGTTTGGAAGGTGATATTGAGAGACTTCACCTTTGTTTCTGCCCCTAATCTGCAATTTTGGCTCTTTCTCAAGTTGAATTCATTTGAATGTACTGCTCTTTTTTTTTTTAATTTTCCCTCCCCTTACCCAATTGGAAGAAAAAAGTAAGAGAAAAAATAATCTAGATAGATAAATAGATAGTCAAGTAAAACATATACCCATATTGGCCATGTCCCAAAAGTATATTTTGCAACTGTCACAGAGTTTTTAACCTCTCTGTCAGGAGATGGGAAGCATGTTTTACCATGAGTCCTCCAGAATTGGGATTGTCTTTTTGATGATGAGAGTCCCCAGTTATTTCAAAGTTTTTTTATTGGGGTGGCTAGGTGGTACAGTGAGTAGAGCGTTGGCCCTGGAATCAGAAGGACCTGAGTTCGGATCCGGCCTCAGACACTTAACGCACACACAAACAAAAACCTAGCCTTGTGACCTTGGTTAAGTTACTCAACCCCAATTGCCCTCCAAAAGCCAAAAAAAAAAAAAAGTTGTTTTTCTTTATGATGTCATTGCTATATAAATTATTCTCCTGGTTCTGCTCACTTCTCACCAGTTCATATAAGTTTCTCTCTGGCTTCTCTAAAACTATATCTTTCATTGCTTCTTACATAGCACAATAATGTTTCTATGCCATAATTGTTCAATCATTCCCAAGTAGGTGGGCACCTCCTCAGTTCCTAGTACTTTGCCACTACAAAAAGAGCTATCAGAACTGTTGTATATATGGGTACTCTTCCTTTTTCTTTGATTTCTCTGTAGTATAGGCCTAGTAGTGGTATCACTGGGTTAATGATTTGTTAATCTCCTTTTCTTTCAATTAGGATTTAGTTATTTAAAGTAATTAGAATTGTTAAAAATAGAAAGCCTCTGTATTAGAATTATAAAAATTTAAAACCTTTAGGACAAAAGAATCCAGCAGAAAATACATAATTCTCTCAGCAGTTATTTTATATACCATATTATTATTAAACATTTTAGCTTCAGGTTTCCTCAAAATGAATTTTCAAATAAAGCAGCTAATGCCACAGTAGTTCTTCCAAACAGATGTCAAGAAGGGGAAAGTATAAAACAAAAATTCATCAATAGCCCAGAGTAAAGAGTGATAAGAGGTCCAGAGTACAAAACTAAGTGTTCTCTTATCCATTAAATATATTTTATTACTGGGTTGTTGTTGTTGTGTGTGTGTATGTGTGTGTTTTTAAGTAAGAAAGTAACAGGAGGTCATAGCCCATACCCTCGTCACAAAGTAAGCCAATGTGAACATTAATTATAAGACAAAATGTTACATACATCTTTTTTTAACCTTTCTATGTTATTTATTTTTAACATTCCTAATTTTTTTTTAATTCTCAATTTTCTCTCTTCCTCCACCCCCTTTCTCTGCAACTGAGAAGGGAAACAACATGATATCAATTATACATGTGAAGTCTTGGAAAACATATTTCCACATTGGACTATTTTTTTTAATCTTTTAAAAGAATTTAACAAGAAAAAGTAGAACAAAACAAAAGTAGAACAAAAAAAAAGAGAACATTTTTTTTTTGGAGGGTAATTGGGGTTAAGTAACTTGCCCAAGGTCACACGGCTAGGTTTTTGTTTGTGTGTGCATTAAGTGTCTGAGGCCAGATCCGAACTCAGGTCCTTCTGACTCCAGGGCTCACGCTCTACTCACTGCGCCATCAAGCTGCCCCCCAAGAGAACAAATTTTAAGGTATATACAATGACCTTTCCTGTATTGTTATCAAATATTTATTGTAAGTAAATATTGCAGATTGACTGAAGTAGATTTCTTTGAGTACTGAGAGGTCAGAATTAGGAGGAATAGGTCCTACAGGAAGTATGGGGTAATGTGAAAAGTAGTGGAATTGCAGTCAGAGAGCTTGTATTCTTACTCCAGTTCTGACACTATCTGTGTGACCTTGGACAAGTCACTTCACATTTATGGATCTCAATCTATTCATCTGTGAAATCAGGGCATGGGACTAGATGACCTCTATGATCTCTTCTAGCTCTAAATCTAGTAGAAGAAGTTGCTAACTTGCAAATTCAGAATCAAAGCAAGGAGAGAGAAAACTTCCTAGTTATAGAAGCTATCCCAAAGTGGCATGGGTCACATCAAGAGAGAATAGGTTCCCTTCCCTGAATGTCTTTAAGTAAAGGCAAGGTGACCCCTTGTTGGCATGCTGCTGATGGGATTCTTGTTCTGGGAAGAGTTGGACTAGATCCCACTTGAGGTCCCTTCTGACTCAGAAATTCTGTAAGTTTATGAAACTTTATATTTACATACATTTAGCTGAATTGTGTATGTATGTTTGTGTATGTGTATATGTACATATATATATAGGCATGTGTATATATATGGAAAGGTTGCATATGTATATATACACATAATACATATGGGTATATACCTTCATACCTCGTATATGTTTATGCATGTGTGTATATATTTGTGTACATACATGTATACATGCATATAGCCTTTTAGAAATCCATCACACACTTCCTTGGCTTATTATGTAGCTGAACAAAATTGAATTCCAGGCTACTCCCATAGCCCCTGGTGATTACACAGAACTGTCATTCAGTGGCTTTGTAAGCATGCTCTGTACTCAGTGGCTGACAAGTTGAAAGTGACCACTCTTGCTGACCCAACCAGCTCTTGCTACCCTCCCCAGCCTACTTTACTGCTTTTAATCTGTTGGGGTTTAGGACTGGGTTTTTCTTTTTATCCCCAGGGTGTAACACAATACCTGGTGCATAATATGTGTGTAATCATAGTAATAGCTAACATACACATAGTGACTATTGTGTGCCAGACACTGGGCTAAATGCTTTCTAATTATCATCTCATTGGATCCTCACAACAACCCTGGGAGGTAGGTGCTATTACTATTCCCATTTTGCAGATGAGGAAACTGAGGCAAGCAGAGGTTAAGAGGCATGCCAAAGGTCACTCAACTAGTACCTGAGGTGAGATTTTAACTCAGGTCTTCCTGACTCCAGGTTCAATTGTCTATACACTGTATCCCTTTTATTATTGCTTAATAAATGTTGATTGCTTGTGTTTTGAGAAATCAGATAAGCAGAATTGTTAGACATTGTTAAAATTGTATGTAAAATAAAGTGGGTGGAGGAAAACTAAAATAAGCATGGAAGCTCCAACTGTCACATATTGAATTCATTACATATTAAAAAAAAAAGAAAGGTGAACATGGTACAGTTTAATGTAAAATCCTTTTTTCCCCATTTTTGCAAGTATTTGTTTTATTTGCTATTTGTTTAGCTCTGAATAAAAGTTAAAAGTCTAACTAAAAATATATCTTGGAAATAAGTCAAACAGCATTGCTTTTTAGTATGTGTTGATATGAGTTTGAGCCTGAGTCTCCCTATTTCCCTATTCTCACCTCCTAGAAATATAACAGCCACTTACCCTCCCTATTGATTTGCATAGATAGAAGTTCAGACCTTCTCCATTGCTAACCTCGATCAGTTTGCTTCTTCTTAGGCAGCCTGGTGGCCCAATATTATTAGGGACTTAACATCTTGGCACTAAACTGTGCAGACACCTCCATCAGTTTTAGCTTTACAGTAGCTTAGACCTCCTGGGCTCAAGCAATCCACCAGCCTCTGCCTCTCCTAGTAGCACCCAGCTCAATAAGCTCTTCACTGAATCTGAATCCCTTCTAAAGCTGATCTCATAATACCCTATTCCAGCCCAATTTGACCCCACTCACACAGGCATGCAAGAATTATACTCCCAACTATTCCTTGACTCTTAAAATACTTTGCTTTCTTCAAGGTCCTTCTCAGGTTTCACTTCCTAAAGGAAATCTTCCCTGAAACCATCCCTACCCATCACACTTTCTCCCATTAAGCAGACTATCTTATCTGTGCCTATGTTGTATTGTCCAGCCCCCACACAGGACAGCAGGACATGGGATTCTTAGCTGCTAATCTTTGTTTTTCTATCCCCAGCATACTGCACCAAAGCTGCTACTTGTTCTATTTTTACCTGGGTCAAAGATGGCTGAGGAATAGGGAGGTGGGGAACCTGAGTACCCCAGTGTCTCACAGCTTGGAAGTATTTGAGGAATGATTCGAACCCGTGTCTCACTGATTCCAAATCCAGGCCTCTATGAACTAAGCCAGGTTGCTTTGCTACCATCTTTGAAGATTTAAAATTTGGAATCATGCAGTGGGGGGAAAAGAGCTACATGATGAGAATAAAAAGACACCAGTAGGAGATGAAAAGGGATAACACCAGGAAAGAAGGAATGAAAGCTATTATCAAAGTCACTTTGTACACAACTCCTCCCACCCCTTTCCCACTTCCCTTACTACATTTTCTTTCCCTATTAGACTATCAGTTCCTTAAGGGCAGGGAGACAATCTTATTTTGTTTGTATTTTCAATCCTGAAGTTTATCATGGTGCTTGCCATATAGTAAGCACTTAATAAATGGTCTCTCAATCTGTCTCCCTGTCCATCCTCCTCCTCTCCCTCCTCCTTCTCCTCTTCCTCTTCTTCTTCTTCTTCTCTCTCTCTGTCTCTCTTTCTCTCTCCTTATCTCTCTCTCTCTCTGTCTCTCTCCCTCTCCCTCTCCCCCCCTTTCCCTCTTTCATTGATCTATCAAGTTAACCTTGAATTGGAAGAGGTAGAAGATACACGATAAAAATGAGATACAAACAATGCCTTGCATCTTGAAGACTTCAACCTCAGAGATCACAGAACTTGCCCGTTTCTGCACAAGTTTTATTAGATAATCAGAAACTTTGACATTCGTTCTTAGGTAGAATCTGCAAATGACATCTTGGGGCAATCTGGATAAATGATTAATTTTATTTGGCTACCACTCCTATTGAAATAAAATATCTTCTTCAGATAATGGAAGCTTATAGGATGCCCCTCCTTTTGTCCCTAGATAACCAGATATCACCACTCTTAAATTATTTGTCTTTATATTTCCCATGCTCCCTCTCCCTGATCCAGGGGTGGGTAGCTTGTGGCCTTGAGGCCACACGTGGCTCAGAGACCACATGTTCCCCACTCCTGCACTAACCACTCTTCTGGGCTCCTTTTCAGTTCTCTCTCAGTAGGGCACACATCAGAGATGAAAATCTACAACACATGTGAAGCAAGCAAAATCACCATAAATGCCAAGAAAAGGGGCTGGGAATGCAGAGGGTGGTACCTGTAATGTCTTATTGTTCTTCTTTGAACATGTCAAGGATTAGGAAGCCCACAGATGTGGGTCACATTTACTTATGATATTAATAGCAATGGAAATTAAATGTGCAGATTATGGCTAGAAGAGAGCTCAACCAAGCTGGTCAGCTGACCCCAACCAGCGAGAAAGAGACCTCTAATCCACTCAGAATCATATCCTAACCTGCTGCAGCAGGGGTTCTTAACATTTGCTTGTGTATCATGGACCCCTGAGGCACTCTGGTGAAGCCTATACACTCCATCTCAGAATAATGTTTTTTACTAAATACAATAAAACACGTGAGTACAACCCATTTATATTGAATCATAGCTATCATTTTTTTTTAATTACAGACTCCATGATTCCATGGGTTAACAACTTTTGCCCTAGAGTATAACTCCAGAAACCAAAACTGGGAATTTCCAAGGTCCTCATAATACAAGATATTATGTGAATCCATTTTGATGATGTGTATTACTCACACTCTCCAAAGATTAGATAGACAAGTGCCTGGAATTTTAAGAAAAGTACAGGGGGAAGAAATATATAGAACATAAAAGCTCAGGAGTGGGAGTCACTTGTCTTGAACTGCATACTGGACTATAAATACTTTTCAGTGGAGATGGTAAAAAAAACTTACTCAAAAGTATTTTCTGTGCCAGGCAAAAGATGACTGTTTGCAATTAAAACCTCAGTGTAAACTTTTTAAGCATTCTCCTGCCCTGTATCAAGTAGCTTGTGTGAAAGCCTTGAGGAGTGCTTGAAGGAGCTAGAAGAAGAAAAAAAAATAGAGAATATCTTATTTATTTGGAGCAGATTTTTGCTTTCATTTCTACCTTGACACTAGAAATGGTAATCCTAACAAACCCAGGTGAGCTTGTTTGGAAATGACACAAGACTGCATTTTCACTCCCAAGACCACTAATCACAAAGTAATTCAAAAGAAAAATAGGATAAGAGAAATGGAAATTGTGAAAGTAAAGGCTAAAAGTCACGGAGCACAGGCAGTCATAAATAGTCAAGTTAAGAAACACAAAGGATATTGCATAGAAGAAAGGCAAGCCATTTCTAGACATTTCCAGACATACAAAACAAGTAAATTTATCTTGTGATGATTTTTCTACCATGGTAAAAATTCAAATATTTTTCCACTAACAAAATCAGCTCCCTTAAAAAGTCTTGTATTTCAGGGTGTTCTTTTTTGGAAGTCATATTTTATTAAAAAATCTGTATACAAATCTGAAAGCTGAAAAATATACAATTCCAAGAAAATGAAAAAGAGCTATGTCAAGGAAATCAGAAAGCCCTTGATTGGCATGGCTCCTGCCGTTTTAGGAAGGAAATCTTTTCAAGTATTTTTTTTCCTAAAAAATTGGGAAAATATGGTGTTTTGCTGTGAAAAGGAGTTTCTAAGAGTGACAGTTGCTTAAAGCAGTGTTTTCAAAACAAAAGGGATCCCAAGAACATGGGGATTATCTACCTCCTTGTAAGGGTGAGGCAACTGATTCCCACAAAAATGAAGTGACTTGCCCAGTCTCACACAGTTGGTAAATGACTGGGAGATTTTGAGGTTCACTAAATCTTTTTTTCTTTTTTAAACTCAGCACTTATCAGGTTAATGCCTTTATGAACCAAACATTTAACCTGCTCTCAGCCTTAATGATTGAAGTCCTGGAGCTCAGCAGGCAATGTCTATTGTTATCTAAAATCATGCTTTTGCATGAAGGAAGCACACATTCTCTAAGTGACTAAGGATTCAGAAATACTAGAAAAGAAGTTTTCCAAGGTCAAAAAAACATTTTCTCATTTCATGAAGGCTGTTTCAGGATTTTTCTATTCAATTCAGGAGCCTTTAACTCAGTCTTTTATTTCTGAGAGTTTATTAACTGCCTACTATGTACCAGGGATTGTACTAAATTCTAGTGAAGAGGTTCATCATAAAAATGAGAAGTTTAGGCTAGGGGTGCACAAGACCCCAAAATACCAACACACCAGGTCCTGCCAGATGAATCCGACTCAAGTCTTCTCTCAGCCAATGAAAAGCAAAGTTTATTAAAAGTTCATAGACTCTTAAGGAGCCTCGGTATCTGTAAGGCTTATATTGGACACAGAGCAAGTCTGTGCTAGAAAATTCTACGGTGCTCTCACACATGGAGTCAAGATGGGGTCAAATACAGAAAGGTTGTGGGAGGAATCTAGAGGTGGTCTAGAGGAGGACTTTGGGGAGGGTCTTCAGGAGGATTCAATGAGGTCAGACTCCAGTAAATGAGTGATTAAGGGGGGAAAGTTGCTGGATAAAGGAGGGGTAGAGATTTGGGCAGAGCCACAGTGAAAAGCTTATGGCCTCATGCAAGTGCTTCATCAAATGGGAAGATTCAATCAGAGTTCAAAAGGGGTTGTCAGAGCCTGTACCCCATCACCAGGAAAATAAATACAGAATGAGAAAAAAGAAAAACTAATTCTGGCCCTCAATGGGTTTACAATCTACAAGGAGCAATGTGTGTGTGTATGTGTATGGAAGCACCTGGAAGAGACAGCAAAAACCTTCTGTTTTAGAATCAAAAGTCCTAGACTAGATTCAAACTCTGTTATTTACTGGCTTTGATGGGATATAGACTCTGGGAACCCCCTTGAATCTTCCCACTGGATGAGGTATTTGCCTGAGGCCATAAACCTTTCATTATACCTAGGCCCAAATCTCAGTTACTCTTAACCTAACCTAGCCCTCCACTGCCCAGCTACTTCCCACCTTTGAACCTATTATAATACCTATACCCCAATCTGTTACCCTTAAACTAGCCTAGCCCTCCATTGTCTGTCATCTCCAGGGAGCCTTCAGCTTTTTCCCATCCTTAATCCCATTCCTGAGTCTGACCTCAACTCCTTAAAATCCTCCTTAGACTCCTTCTCAAGCCCCTCCTCAAAGCCCTCCTCTAGACCACCCATAGGTCCTTCCCACAGTCTTACTATATATAAGAAAAGGCTCAGATTCAATCTAGAGCAGATCCAATCTGGCCCGCTTGTCAACACAAGCTCACAAATACTTAGGCTCCTTAAGAGTATAATAATTAGGCAAATCTTTAAAAAACTTTCCTTTTCTTTGACTGAGAGAAGGCTTGAGTTGAATTCATTTGGCAGGACCAGGAGTGTTGGTATTTTGGGGTCTCAAGCACCCTTAAACCCCTAGACTTCAATAGTACCAGGGTGGTGACAGTGTTAGAGTAGAGAATAAATTTAATTTGGAACAAATTGAGTTTATGTCTATAGGCCATCTAGCCTGTGACAGTCAATAGGCAGATGCATATGGGAGACTTTAAATCAGGAGGGAGGTTAGGGCTGGATAAATAGATCTAAAGATCATCTGCATAAATTTTAAGGAAACTATGCTGGTATAGATAAGGAAATTCTACTTTAAACAAAATAAAAAGAAACTAACATTGGGCTCAAATAATCCAACCACAAATAATGCAGTTTGGGGTTGCTGGGAACCGTAATATATCAGGGAACAGGGCAGTGTCCACCTGGGATAAATTCAGGCACTCAAACCATCTGGCAGGCAAGGAACAGTTTATTGTAATGCAATAGAAGGGGCAGGATTCCTGCATTAATCCATTATATCTGCAATTTAATGACAGGTGAGATAAAAGGAATGGTAAATAGTTCGGGGTGAACCAGTTGCAACAGTGAAAGGGCAGCAAGTAGGCTAATTTGTTGATCTAGATGGGATTAAGAAATTTTCATTATATGCAAGTAGTCTGGGGTGGGACAAGAGTGATAGTGAAAGAAAGTAACATCAGGTAAGCTAACTAAGTAATGTAGCTGGGCTGCAGTGGGCCATTTGCCTTGGGATGAGGCCAGTGATCCAAATAACCTGATGACTTTAAAATCAAGAAAGAGAACTGTGATCAAAGATTCCATGATTAAGATAGAGTTCTGCTCCTAAACCCTCTCATTCTTAGGGATTGGAAACATTTAATGTATTTTTTTTTTAATGGAGATAGAGAAAATACGCTCATACAAATGTTTTTGTTTTTTTTTTTTAAATCAAGAACTAGCAATTTTCCCTATATTTAGTCTTTGGCTATGAACTCAGTAGGCATACCCTCAATAGGTTTCAAAATGGGAAAATCTAGGGGCAGCTAGGTGGCGCAGTGAGTAGAGCACTGGCCCTGGAGTCAGAAGGACCTGAGTTCAGATCAGGCCTCAGACACTTAACACGCACAAACAAAAACCTAGCTGTGTGACCTTGGGCAAGTTACTTATTCCCAATTGCCCTCCAAAAAAAAAAGCAAAAAAATTGAGAAAATCTATTAGACACACACACACACACATACATAATGTGTGTGCATTTTATTATTATATATATATGTTACTCTGAACTTAAGAATTAAAAGAAGCATTTTCATAACAGTAGAATAGGAAAAAAAATGATTGTACATGAAACTGCAAACCTGTTTCATACAACTTGCTATTCCTTTTAAATATATAATAAACACATCATGTAACTTTCTTTTATTTCCCTTTCCCATTCCCTTTCTTCACCCTAGAGATGGCTACCATCAGACACAGATATGTATGCATATATGTATGTGTATTATGTAAATGTAAAACCATTCTACACATACTTCTATTTATCAGTTCTTTCACTGAATGAAGATAGCATCTTCCTTCATATGTCTTTCATAGTTAATTTGGCCATCTATAATAGCCAATATTACTTATTCACTCAAAGTTGTTCTGAAAATCTTGTTACTCTATACAGCATTCTCTTGATTCTGTTCATTTCACTACATTATTTTGTGCAAGTCTATCCATATTTTTCCTAAGATTATCAAGCTCATGATTTCTTATAGCAGAGTAGTATTCCATCACAATCATATACTACAGCTTATTCAGGTATTCTGCAATTGATGAGATTAGATAGATAGATAGACAGACAGACAGACAGACAGATATCTTTATAAAGATGTCTTCAGTAGCTCCTATAGGGGTCTTTTAGAGGGATGAAGTTTTGCATTAGCCTCGTAGTATCAATTTCAAGACATGGGAGATACTGGCACAGAACCACCAAGCATGGCATGTCCACATCAAAGAAGGCACTGCGCTCTATGAGCAAAACAAAATCACAGAAGAACAAAGAAAATGTGAAATGCACAAATCTAGAGACATCTCCATCCAAGATGTTCCAACAGACAATTTGTGCTCAGCTGTGGTAGAGCCTTCAGAGCTGATATTGAACTGATAAGCCACAGGCAAAGGCACTGTACCCAGACCCCAAATCATGAGGTCATGGGTCCTCTTCAAGCACAAAGTATGAACAACAACAGAGTGGGATGAAGTTTTCATTAGCCTTGTAAATTGTGTACAAATAACTAGCATTAGAGCTAGTTATCTGGCATAGAAAATATTATCATAATGCTCACATTCCCCATTGTCTTCTACTTATTCATCTCCAAAGTCTGCTCCTACCATTGGTCAAGAACATAAATGTCACAGGATTTTAGAATTAGAAGAGACCTGAGTGGCCATTTAATTTAAATGATATCCAAGAAGCACTTTCTTTCTCACATACTGGATAATTGGTCAATGAGTCACTGCAAGAAAACCTCCAGTATTGGGGGATTTTCTACCTTCCAAAGCAGTTCATTTCACTTCTGCACAACTCTAACTGTTGGTAATTTGACTCTTTCTAAATTCCATATGTTGCTTCTAGTTCTGTCCACTAGGACCAAAGAATAGAAATCTACAGAGTGACATCCCTTCAAATAATTGAAGGCAAGTACAAAGACTCAGCCCCATCCCAATCTTCTCTTCTCCAGGCCAAGCATGCCTGCTTCCTTCAACAGCGAATCTCATATGACAGACTAAAAGGATAGCCATTGTGCCTTACTTGGATGCTCTCCAGGTTATTAATGTTCTTCCTAAAATCTCATACCTAGAACTGAATACAATATTCCAAGCGTAATCTGACCAGAGCAAGGAACGGCAGTATTAACCCCACCTTATTCCTATTATTTATATCTCACTTAATGTTGCCCAAGATTTCAATAGAGTTTGGGGTTGCCACTGTATCAAATGCTTTCGATGTAAATCTAAATGTAAAATTAGACATGAATGTGATGCAAACTCTCCACAAACTTAATAACGTGGTCTATACTTGATATAATGTGATCAACAAGCTTAGTAACCCAGTCCAAAAAAAAAGGTAATATGAGTGACTTCCCTTATCTTTTCCTACAATTTTTACCAAATCCCAATTTGTTTCACATATTAAAATTAATTTGATTACAATAATAATGGCAAGTGACATTTCCATAGCACTTGGAAGTTCTCAAAATACTTTAAAGCAGTAAGGGTGCTATAGAAGATGCTGGACTGGAGATAGGAAGATCCAAGGTCAAATCCTGCCTCAGTCATTGACTTGTTGTACAATCCTGAACAGGTCTTTTCACTTCACTATACCTTAGTTTCCTTATGGATAAAATGGGGATAATAATAGTACCTACCTTCCAAGATTGTTATGAGCATCAAATGAGAAAATCCATGTAAAGCACCTTGCAAACCTTAAATCACAATATAAATGCTAGTTATTAAAATGATTTTGAACTCAGTGTCTGGGACTCCCATGTTATGAAGGGCCCAAATAATTACAGGGAAAATTTCTGCTTATTAAGCCCTATCAAAGATTATCAGGGAACCCTCTGCATGGTACTAACTGGTGTACCACTATCAACTTTGCACTAATAAACCTGCCATTGACAAAGACTGATCAAAAGAAAGAAAATAATTTCAAAGCCCTTGGATGAATGTGCATTGAGCTCCGAGTATGTTCCACAGAAATTTTCCCGAGTCAATCACTGACAATCCCAAAATGAAGGATGAGGACCTCTTGGAGCCTTGCGGTGGGTGAAAGGAAAATCTTGGCTTTGCCTACCACCCACTATCTTATATGAATAAAAATAACTGACATTTAAGTGAAGCTTTAAATTCTGTGAAACATTTTACATGAATATAAGCCTCAGAATAATCTTGTAAGATTGGAAGAGGGACTGGACCTGGGATTTTCATGGTTTGGGGAAATTCCAGAAAAGGAAACTCCTATCAATAAAGATGGGCATTTTCTTTGTTACATATAGTATTGGAGAGGTTCCAAGAGCCCTGAGAGGATAAGAGACTTGCCTAGGGCAACATAACCATTATGGATCTAAGGTAGAACTTGACTACAGGTTTCTGAGGCTCCAAAAGTCTCTCTAATTTCTGTCTCTCTTGCTCTTTCTCTGTTTCTGTGTCTCTCTGTCTGTTTTGTCTCTGTATCATTTGCTCTTTCTGTCTCTTCCTGTGTCTCTGTCTCTCTCTTTCTCTCTCTCTCTCTCTCTCTCTCTCTCTCTCTCTCTCTCTCTCTCTCTTTCTCTCTGTCTCTCTCTCTTTTGTTCTTCTTCTCCTCTTCTTGCAACCTAAAGAAGTAGAGAAATATGATGGAGTAGATAAGCCTTGGAGTGATATATACAGATTTCAAATCTGGCCTCAGAAACTTACTATCTATGTAACCCTAGGCAAGTAAATTCACTTGTTTCAGCACTAGATTACTCATCCAAAAGAAAAAAGTAAGAGTGATAATGAAGGCACAAGGCTATTGTGATTAACAAATGATAAAATAACAACAACATGCTTTGAAAATCTTAAACTATTTTACAAATAACAGTTTTTTTTTTTACATTATTATGATGATCAGTATATTTCCAAGGAAAGAAAGGTCAAATACATAGCAAAATACCCATAGTAGTGC